>JAWPHD010001184.1:0-348932 GCA_037043455.1 Cyrtodaria siliqua
CGACGTCAGTTTGGAAATGCTTCTTCTGAAGCTGGCAAAGGTGACTCCTATCGCTGAAAAAAAACACGAAAACAAATGGCCACGAAAACCCATGAAACTTCATAATACCGATAATTTTGCTTTATACAGAGATAAGGCATGACTTTAAACATATGCTGTTATTACCTTGAGATTGTTATTGTTCGGTTTCAGATAAAATATTCCTTTCTTTGTAAATTAACAAGTACAATAATGACTATTTCCAGTTTCGATGTCGCTCTCAATTCGTACCGTGCATGACCACATGTTACAACCGTTTCTATTGGACGAGGTCAGAAATGCTGGCCAATCGGATACAAGAACACAAAACACATGCGGTGTTGAGTTTATTTTTACCCCGACAAAAAAGTATGCGATATTTATGCTATAGAATAAGAATATTAGCAATACTTGCAAACTTGATGATGTTATGTGTGCAAATACATTAACGTCAGATATAATATTCTTAAATGAGACACATGCATGCTTTAATGATTGTTTAGTGCTGAATTCATGTATCTCTAACTGCAGATCTGAGAAACCAAGTAGATTACGTGGTGGTGTAGCTTTCTTTATAAAAAACCAAACTCAGATCTGACATAAAAATTGTGGATAAGACCCATTCAGATATTATGTGGATTAAACTTTGTAAAGAGGCTTTCAAGTTTGAAAAAGATGTATTTACTACGGAATCCTGTTAGGGCCATCGCGATCTCGCGTTTTCAATTTCGCGAGATTGCGAAATAAATTTCGCATTCTCGTCCTATTCTACCTTGAAAAAAACGTGAAGTCTGCAAGCCAAACTTCGTGCAAACCTCGCGATTTTATCACGTTTTCATTTGAACGAGATTGCGAGAAGTCGAAATAAATCTCGCATTCTCGCCGTATTCTACAACGAAAAAAAAACGCGATTTTGCAAGCAAACTTCGTACAAACCTCGCGATTTTATATCGGCATACTGTACAATGAAAAAAACGCAAGGATTGAAAATCAAACGTCGTGCAAACCTCGCGATTTTATTCTTATTAGATTAAGAGAATAAGAAATATGTTTTCTTGTTTTTTCCCTCTGGTACATCGAAGAAAAAAACGCGAGGTTTGCTAACCCAAACTGCGCGTAATTTCGCGTTTTTTTTCATCGTACAATAGGCCGATATAAAAGCGGGAGGTTTGCACGAAGTATGATTTGCAAATCTCGCGTTTTTTTCATTGTACAATACGGCGAGAATGCGAGATTTATTTCGCATTCTCGCGATCTCGTCCAAATGAAAATGTGATAAAATCGCGAGGTTTGCACTAAGTTTGGCTTGCAAACGTCGCGTTTGTTTAATGTAGAATAGGACGAGAATGCGAAATTTATTTCGCAATCTCGCAATCTCGCAAAATTGAAAACGCGAGATCGCGATGGCCCTAACAGGATTCCGTAATTTACATATCTCCAATATCTTCTAGTTACATAAAATGAACTGATGTAGATAATAGCATTTTTGACAATTTAGTGGCTGATACTATACAGTATCAGGGAGTAAGTATACTTACACTTACTCCCTGACAGCTGACAGTATGGTAGTGATGGTGATATAATGATCATTGGAGATCTAAACTCTCATATCAACAGTACTGACAGGGAGTACGTTATAGGGAGGAGAAACGGGCTCGTTTTGCCGATTTATGTTGTCGCGCATGTGTTTCACTACTCCGTGAAAATGACTACTTCCGGTTGTTTCGCGAGTGTGTGAAAAACAGCAAATTCTTATAAATTATTACACTTACAAACTCAATAAAGGTGCTAAATGTAAACATAAGTATTATTTATTCACATTGTGTCCTCTGATACAGAGCGTGTATTTGTTTCCATGTTTAAAAGTACATTTTACCAGACGGTTCCGTGTAACAAAGATGGCGCCACTCTGCGCCAAACAAAAAATGGTGACAGTGTATAGCTATTGTAAACGAGATACGAGACTACGGGTTATTTAGGCATTAATAATAACAAAAAGTGAATAGTAAACATATTTATCTTTGTCAAGAAGGTAACTTCATGGTGGTGATTATAAGACAAAGCCTAAAAAGAGGTGATGAAAATGTGCCTTTTGAGATATCAGCTAAATTTTTAATTTTATAGAATTAAAAATGGTGTGGAGCTATTGCAAACGAGATACGAAGTATGGGTTATATAAGGCATTAATAATAACAAAAAGTGAATAGTAGACATATTTATCTTTGTCAAGAATGTAATTTCGTGATGTTGATTATAACAGAAAGCCGTAAAAAGGGGCTGTAAAAACTGCCTAATTTGAGATGTTGGCTGAAATTTTAACTTTTCAAATGTAACGTGCTTACGATCGATTTACCTGTATCGATAACATAGTAAATGGCGGCGTTCTAGCGCGACAACATAAATCGATAAACTAGAGCGTTTATGAACCCGTTTCTCCTCCCTATAACGTACTCCCTGGTACTGATAATGATTTTATAGTCAATGAGTCATATGTTTGTATAAGCGTTTATTTATCCTCGCTGTATTGCGCTAAGCATTTAAGCGAGCAGACCTCGGTTTAAAGTTTCATCCGAAGGACTGGTAAGGTAGGAAATACTTTTTATAATTCGGTCCTGGCTGGAATTGAACGCACGATCCCTGGGTTACTAAGCCGCGATGCTAACCATTACACCACGGCGCTACCTTCAATGAGGATATTAAATGGCAGAACTCTAGGAGATAGTAGAGGACGGATGACTTTCCAAGGTTTCAAAGGATCTTCCATTGATGAGTAGGCCTATTGTATTTGTAGTGCGACCATGGAAAAGAATTTCTAGTTTTTGTGTTAATGATTTTGATGTATCATTTTCTTATCATTGTCCAGTTACGGTTAAGATTCAGTCACATTTTTGTCACCACGTACGATACTTATGTTTTAAGGGAACCTCCTATGAATACCAAATGGGATGAAGCACAAAAAGCTGCTGTTTTCTATAAAAACGAGTTGTGTATAGACAAAAATCGTTTTCTAAATCTTTACATGGCATAGAATTAAACACTCACATGTCGGACGGTGAGCGCGAAAGGGTGGACCACATGATAAATAATTTCTCTGCAGTTCTTTAGACAGCTGTTTTTAATCAAAAAGCCACCTGAACATCAGGGTAAAAAAAGAACTTCGAAAAAACGTAGCAAAAAGAAAATTTGGTATGATAATGAATGTTTTAATAAGTATAGGCATCTCAAGTATATGAGTCGACAACTGACCAACAACCCATGGGATAAACACTTGCGTTCAAAATTGTTTTTGAACATAAATCTTACAAAAAACTTGTTAGAAAAAAGCAAAGCCAGTCCAAAAATAAGTTACTAAATAGTCTTATGGACAATGAAAAAAAGAACCCCAAAGAATTTTGGAATACTGTTAATAATATGATGAATAAATACAAATCAGACCCATCGTTAGATATTTCGCCAGATAATAGGACATCATATTTTAAGTTTAAATTTCAACATGGAATACACCAATATCTTTGAGCAAAGTTAACAAGAAAATAACTGTTTTTATTTGGACAATACTATTTTGAATTCATCTATTACATCAGATGAGGTTTTAAAAGCTGCAAATGTATTACAAAATGGCAAATCCGGCGGCACTGATAAAATATCAAATGCGAAGCTTACATTATCTTCATCATTCCTACTTGAAGACTATACATTTATTTTTAATTTCATCCTTCAGACAGGGATTTACCCACATTTATGGAGAGAAAATATTGTTAAACCTTTGTATAAAGGAGGAGGAAGCCTTAGCCTCTCTAATTATAGAGGCATAGCTCTATCCAGCTGTTTTAGTATTTTTTTCAGCAGAAGTTTATTTAATCGTTTAGACAAGTACATAGAAAGTAACAACATTATATGCTCCGAGCAGATTGGATTTCGGAAAGATTGTCGCAAAAGAGATAATAGTTTAACACTCAAAATGCTCATTGATAAAGCTTTTAAATCCTCCAAATTCGTGTATACATGTTTCGTTGACCTTAGTAAAGCTTTTGATACTATAAATAGATCAGCACTTTTTCATAAACTAAGAAAGTATAATATAAATGGTCCAGTTTTTAATATTTTGCAAGATATGTATAGCACCCGATTATGTTCTGTCAAAGTTTGAAACGGCTTAAGTAGCTGCTTTCCAACTACAACAGGAGTTAAGCAAGGCTGTATATTAAGTCCTACTTTGTTCTCCCTGTATATTAACGACCTTGTACAGGTTTTGACTCTTCATGTGACCCTGTTCATTTAGATGACATTTCTTTGTCGTGTCTGATGTATGCAGATGACATAGTTCTACTATCAAGCAGCTGGTAAATGGTGAATAATCTATTCCTAGCCGTATGTCCTCGATAGCTCAGATGGCAGATCGCTGGTGCGGTAAACCAGAGACCCTGGGTTCGAGTTTTTCACCCCCTGTTATATTTGGGGGCTCGTCCCATCCAGAGAAAAACCAGCAGTGGTTCTCCTGTATAATTAGAAATTCAGGGACTAATTTCAGTCTGGTGGGTGTGTATGTGACCGGGTACAGGTAAATGGTAAATAATCGTTCCTCATCTCAGTTGGTTGAACCCTGGTGCGGTAAACCAGAGACACTGGGTTCGAGTCCCGGTTGATGAACGATTTTTTCACCACCGGTTATATTTGGGGGCTCGTCCGGGATATAGGGCGGAGTTTTTCGTCCGGGATATAGGACAGAGTACTCGTCCGGGATATAGGGCGGAGTTCTTCGTCCGGTATATAGGGCAGAGTTCTTCGTCCGGTATATAGGACAGAGTTCTTGCCATTCTTGTCGTATATTGTCTTGTTTTGTCCTGTCGCCGTCTCTGATTGCTGTCTGGCTTGTTGGTAAGTATGCTTGAGACGTTCGCGAAGTTTTCGCACGTATTCCGCCTGTTTGGGTGCTTCCAAAGGGTCCGGAGATATCCCAAGAAATGCGTCAATAGCAAGCCGTGGTGTGTGGCTTATTGGCTGTATTATTGGAGGTATTTTTCTTCCATACATCAAGAAAATCTAGAAGTGGCGTTATACGCATGCGTAAACGTCGACACGAAAGATTTCCAGTCGCTTTTTTGTTCATTTTCCAGCGTACCCAGGATCTGAAGGAGTGTACGGTTGAATCTCTCTACCATACCGTTCCCCATTGGGTGATATGGAGTGGTATGTGATTTTTCTGTGTTTGCGATGTTACATAATTCCTTAATAAGTTTAGATTCAAAATGTTGACCCTGATCACTGTGTATTCTTGCTGGAAATCCATAATGTCGAAAAGTATTCTTGCTGTTGTTTTTGCTGTTTAAGTTCTTGTTTGACGGGCTTGAGCATATCTACTAAACTGGTCTGTGATTACTAATATGTTTTCGAATCCTCCTTTTGAACGTTCCAAAGATAAATAATCTATGCAGAAGACTTCCATTGGTGATGATGTGATGATCGGAACCAACTCAGCATTCTTCTTGGATGTGGATGCCTTCCTTCTGATACAACGTCCACATTGTGCTACCCGATCTGGAATGTAACTGTCCATTCCGGGCCAGAAGAATCTTTGTTTGAACAGCGATGATGTTCTGTCGCATCCTTGATGTCCAAGATCGTCGTGAAGGACTTTGAAAACCTCAGCTCGAAGGTTGGAAGGAAGAATTAACTGTTGGTAAGTATGTCCATTATATACGTGTTGTCGATATAACACGTCCTTCCGCGACAAGAGTTTATCCCACTCTCTCAGATAACGCCTATCGAAGGAAATATTGGTCTCGACCTGCGAAGCTGTCGGTCGAGTACCTTTCTTCAGGTAGGTGATACTTTCTTTGATAGTGGAATCATTCTTCTGCGCTTTCCTCCAATCTTTTGAACACAGCGCGTATGCCTCGATAAGTTCTTCTGGAGGATCTTCGTCGGCAACAGGATCATCAGGTAATGTATCATCTATCGTGTCTGGTGTGACTAGACTCTGGATACTCGAGCACTCTTCAACTTTCGCCAGAGTAGCAGCACAAAGAGCCCTCAGAAAAGGAGGAGTAATTTCATCGTCTGTGTTGAAGTCTTGTCGTCGAGATAATCCATCAGCATCTGCGTTTGCTTTACCATTTCTATATATTATTGAGCAATCGTAGTTCGACAGTGCTGCCAGCCATCTTTGACCTGTTGCATCTAGTTTATCCGTTAACACATCAAACTTGGTACCATACAGATAATCATGGAATTGTTCTGTGCTGGCCCATTTGAGTGCTAAAACTCAAGTTTGTGTGCAGGATACTTCCTCTCTGATGCCTTCAAACTGCGACTAGCATAGGCAACGACTCTAGCGGTTCCATCTTGCTTTTGATAAAGCACAGTACCCAACCAATGTGTTGACGCGTATGTGTGTAGAGTAAATGGTAGGCGGTAGTCGGCATATGCGAGAATTGGAGGGGTGGTAAGTTTCTCGATTATGATCTGGAATGCTACTTGCTGATCTTTCTCCCGTTTGAATGGCGTACCTTTCTTTGAAGCTGGCTTGGAGGTTTTTGATGGATGACCAATCAACATGTCATTCAAGAGTCTGACAATGGAAGCAAAACCCGTAATGAAGCGTCTATAATCCAGTTTGGAAGGATCGGTGGCTATTAAATCTTCAGACACAACGTGACCCAGGTAAGTTACCTTCGACTTGAAAAACTGACATTTCGAAACCTTTAATTTCAAGTTGTGTTGGGCAAGACGATAGAAAACGGCTTCCAAACGTTCCAGATGTTAATAAGTAAGTAAGTAAGTAATTTCTTTATTTATAGAGGGTGACTAATTTGACGAAAATATGATAATATCGTCTAAATAAATGAGACAATCTCGTAAGTTCAGGTCGCCCGTACATCGTTCCATTAGGCGTTAGAAAGTAGCTGGAGCGTTACATAGCCCGAACGGCATTCTATTACATTCGTAACATCCCAAAGGTTCTACTCGAAACGAGTTTTCTGTTTAGCTTCTTCATTCAATTCCACCTGCCAGTATCCACACTAGAGATCTAATTTCGAGAAGTATTTTGACCCAGCCAATAAATGTAAAGTGTCTTCTATTCTTGGTATAGTATACGCATCTTTAATGGTTTGGTTGTTCAATTTTCTGAAGTCGATGCAGAATCGTATGGTACCGTCCTTCTTCCTAACTATGACGACGTCCGACAAGAATGGGCAGTTTTAGCTCCAATTTCTTGCATTTCTTGTAAATGTTCTCTAATTTCTTCTATTAGGTCAGGTGGAACTTTTCTGTAAATGGTCTGTCGTCACTCTGGTGTATTTCGTGACATAAGCGCAATATGCCATAGACTTGATGTCATCGAAACTTTTATTAGCACTGATGAAATTGTGCTTATTTCCAATATTAACATTCCGTTGTCTTCTGTTGACTCTCCTTCGTCTCTGGTGGATGAAATTCCCACTGGCGGCGTAGGTGAGTTAGAGAATATGGAATATAACCTCTCAGGTGATAAGAGTTTAAACTCATTGACTTGTACTGATTCAGCTCCCTCTCTGGGTGTTGTTATTTTTCCACCCGGCGGCGTAGGCGAATCAGAAGAGATGGAACCGTGTGACAGTTTTGGTAACACTACTATGCCAACGCTAAATAATCCTAAATCTAATGATGCGAATTTTAGCGAAATTGCCGACTTTCTGTCTGGCTTTGTATCTAGTGCTCAACCTGGTTCTTTCCCTACGGAAGTATCGACGCTTCCGGTTAGAAACGGTAATGCGGCAGTGTATCAGCAAAAGGACATATCTTATTCAAATGCGATTAAGAAAGACGCAGATAAAAGTGGCCGTCGCGACGTTAACAAACAGCCTGGTAATAGACAGGTCACGTTCAAGAGTATCATTCATAATATAGGAACTCCAAGCGTTCCGCGTAAGAATGGAATTCCGGTACGAATAACGCATCGCGACGACATTGAAAGCGAAGAAGATTATAGCGTTTATGTTAAAAAGCATACACTCCGTTTCTATGTAGGCGGATTTACCAATACAATTACTGAAAGTAAAATAGCGTCTTACGTAAAGCGCCGTGGCCCCAAAGTAACTGCAGTTAGAATTTTTCCTTCTAAACGCTCAAATGACGACGTTGTTATACAACTCAATGTTGAGGCCAACAGTCAAAGTGCGAAACTCGATAAAAGCGGCTTTTGGCCCCGCGATGTCGTATGCAAACCTTGGCTTTCTAAAGGCAGACTAGCAAACAGCCGCAATTCATACGGTCGTTCGCAGCGTGTGGTTAAGGATGGGTATAGATTTAATGCAGATGGTGGACCTATCGAGTATGAGACTTACAATGTGTATTCTCAATTGAATACTAGTGTCGATTAGATCAATGCATACCGATGTAATGTGCATCTTTACTCAAGTTAGAAATGACCGTTATTCGCCCTTTAAAAATTATGTCATGGAATGTGACAGGTATAATGTCAAGTAGCACATACCTATGCGATTCTCTTTACTCAAAGGATATAGATATATGTGGATTGTCCGAGCACTGGCTATCCAATACAAATTTACACTTTATAGATATCATAGATAATAACTATAAAACACATGCTGTATCAGATCGTAGCTTTCAAAGTGCTACGAATATGCGAATTGGTAAAGGGGGAGTCGCCCTTATGTGGCACATTAGACATGATAGATACGTGACCCCTTTAACAATTGACGACGACAGAATAGTAGGCATACAATTACAGATTACACCCCAACAGTTTTTGTTTATTTTTCAAGTGTATTTACCCTGCAGCAATCATCCTATTGAACACTATAGAAATTATGTTGATAAATTATATAACCTGTGGAGTCTTTACTCAGATAATGGATGTGTGATTTTCACAGGTGACTTTAATGCTAACTGCTTGGGTAGTAAAACTGGTAATAGTAGGGAGCGGTACTTGAAACAATTTTTATTTGACACTAACTTGATCGCTGCGAATAGCTTAGATTTATGCACTGGTGCAAAATCTACCTTTGTATCGTACGATGAAAGCTGTGAATCAATCATTGATTATATTATGCTGCCGTTAGAAAAAATTGACTGCATACATCAGTGCGAAATTGTAGATGACCATTGTTTGAATGTATCGAGGCATAGGCCAATTATATGTAGTATAAATGTACCTGTTTTTGATGTAAATTATTACTCAAATAAAAATGATTTGTCTACAACGTATGGTGTCAATTGGCGGAAGGTAATTCCAAGGGATATACAAAGTTATCAGGAAATGCTCAAAAATACATTCGAGCTACACAATCTACAGGGTGCGTATTTAAGCGAATACACTGAAGTTGATCAGGCATACAATATAATCACACATACAGTAGGTGGGGCATCTGAAAAGTGTTTTCCCAAATCAAAATTTAAACATTTTCTCAAACCATATTGGAACCCGCAGCTAACTGAATTACACAAACTTATGACTGATAGACGCAATGCGTGGCTTATTGACGGTCGTCCAAGGGATAGATCCGTGAATTCATTTGAATCATATAAAGTAGCTAAATCGAAGTTTAGGAAAAAACATAGGTTTCATGTTCAACTATATTTAAGCCAGTTAAATGAAGAAATAGATAAAACGGCAGAAATGAACAAAACTGACTTTTGGAAACTTGTGCGTTCTCGCAGAAAACGATCCAATTCGAAAGCAGGGGCCGAAATTAAATTTAATGGGGTTGTTTATCGAGACATAAATAATATAACTGATCAATGGAAACAGTATTTTACAAAGTTATATACTCCGTGCTCAAACGCGATGTATCATAATGCTTGGAAAAAATCTGTTGATGTCAGAGTAAATAATATTTTAGCATCTACTCACACACATGACGTCATTAACGTAACTCCTGAAGAAGTAAATATGTCGCTGAATGTGTGCAAGCGTGGTAAAGCCTGTGGCCTGGACAATGTTTATTATGAACATTACATATATGGCGGGATAGTAATAAGTAACCTTTTAGCTAATCTATATTCAGCTATGTTACGCCTAAGCTACATTCCTTCTGATATGAATAAAGGGATTATAACAGTATTACATAAAGGTGGGAGAAAGCGAAAAGATGACCCGGACAATTACAGGGCGATCACCCTTACTCAAACGACTTTGAAAATCTACGAAGACATATTATTACGTCGCTCAAAGGCAAAAATGTTATCAAGATTAAGTCCTCTACAAGGGGGCTTTCAGGAGCAACTAGGGTGCATGATGACATCATTTTTATTTAAAGAGTGTATTCTCTACGGTAAAGAAAACAAAAGCAAAGTATTTGTTGGTCTCATGGACGCCCGCCAAGCATTTGATCGTCTCTGGCACAATGGAATGCTCCTTAAATTGTTTGAGACCGAAATAGATGACAACATATTTTTAACGTTTGCTAATATGTATCGTAATATGCAAAGTTGCGTAAAAAACCAAGGCTGTATTTCAGACTGGTTTTATGTAAAACAAGGCACTAGACAAGGTGGCAAAAGTTCCCCAATTCTGTACCTTCTCTTCATAGATGGGCTAATCAAAGAGTTAGAAAAGAGTGGACTTGGTTTCTGTATGTATAACTTAAATGCAGGATCCCCTACTGTTGCTGATGATATGGTCCTCATATCATTATCTAAAAATGGGTTAAATAAGATGTTTGATATGTGCTATAAATATGCTATGAAATGGCGCTTTGATTACAATATTAAAAAATGTGCAGTGATAGTATTTAATGAAACACAGGCTGAATTTGATCGTAACACCAGGCAATGGACTCTTGGTGCGAACCAAATAATAAATGAAGTCCAATTCTATACTCATCTTGGTATTCGTATAGATAAATATATGGACATAAATGACTCTATTCATGAGTCCAATACAAAATTAAGAGGTACCTTTTTAAGTCTGATAAATAGCGGAATTCACCCACATGGGCTCAATCCGTTAACATCCTTGACAATCTACAACACAATCGTGTTATCAAAAGCGCTGTATGGCTGTGAACTGTGGAATTCGCTTTCTCCTTGAAATGTATTAGAATTGGAGAGGTCACACAGATTCTGTGTCAAATATATCCAAAAGCTGCCTACATATACAAGCACTGATATAGCTTTAAGTGCTCTTGGAATTTCGCCAATTGAAACCGTAATTGACTTTAAAAAAATACAATTTTTTGGTCAATTGTGTAGATTACCAAATAAATACCTCGCGAAGCAGATATTTATAAATAGGTTGATGAGTTTTTTTGAATAATGACAACCAAGTGTTAGGTTATATTCCAGATATACACAGACTGCTTAAAAAATATAATATATTTTATTTACTAGAGAGTTTTGTAGCAACGTCGAATATTCCGTCAAAATACTCATTGAAACACATTTTGAAAACTAAGGTGTGCGATCTGGAATCAAACCAAAGGCTCTCACGAATAGGCCTTAAGTTAAATGAAATACCATGCTATTGTTTATTTAACAATTTGGAACCAAGTGATATTTGGAAATTAAGCAGGGAAAGACCTGATTTAAAGAAACATTGCTATACTGCAATATTAATACTTGGAAAACTGTTCTCTTTTAGTCGCTCTGAAAAGTGTAAAATGTGTGATTTGTTAGTAGACAACTTATTATTACATATTATGCATTACTGTTCAGTTAATGACTCCGCGAGACAAAAACTGTGGAATGCATTAATACAAACTATTGGATTAAAGTCATACAAAGAGTTATTCTTAAAGGTCCTCGAGATCAGATATGCATATTATTATCAGGATTCAAACACTTTTCGACAATTGAATCTGAAACTGATAACATGTTGGCTATTATTGTAAAAATGGTTCATACTATTTTTAATTATACATAGTAATGCAGCTTATTGTCACGAAGGTGTAATTAATTACTATAAGTGTATTTAAAATACATAATGGATAAGTGTCTTTTTCAGTAATGACAGCAGGCAGCTGACGATATTACGACTCCGTTTTGAATACTGGGAATATTCTTTAATTATTTTGTGTAGATATACATTACTACATAAATACTTTAGATTTTATGTGTTTTATTATAGAAAATGAAATAATATTTTCAATAGTGGTTCCTACTATGTTTAATAAGTCTATATTATTAATTATGAGAGTAGGCATGAACTAATTTAAGCTGAGTAAACTGTACCATTTTTACATCTTGAGTTTCGTTTCGGCAAGAGTCATAAATATGATACATGTTGAACTAATTTAAGCTGAGTAAACTGTACCATTTTTACATCTTGAGTTTCGTTTCGGCAAGAGTCATAAATATGGTACATGTTAATATATAAGGTTATGAGTATATTGCACCATTTTGCCTTCTTGTGTTTCGTTTCGGCAAGAGTCATGCATATGGTAATACATAGCAAAATATGATTCATATAAATAGCATTTAGTTCAAATTCTGAACTCATCTATAGTCTAATTGTAAAATAATCTGTAATCAACATGTATTGATGTATGTATATAGTCTTGATCCATTATATTTATAGATATATGTTAACGTTCGCTAATGTTAAATTTTGAATTTGTATTATATGTTACAATTATATGTATATGCTCTCCTGTACATTGGAGGAAATAAAGAATCTATCTAACTGAGGTGGTTTTACCAATATAGTATCAGTAGGTCCGTGAAATAATATGTGCTGCCACTTCGAAAATATGTTATGCACTTTGTTCTTCTGTTCAGATGTCAGATTAGTATGGGCGGCCATTACCGCCAAAATAAATCATCCAGTCAAAGATGAATTAATTCATCGGTAGTATATTTAATTCAATGTAACTTTAATTGACACTACCTTTTTTGAAAACATCTAATCAAACTTAAAACAATTCGATGCTTTGTGATATAATCCGTCCGTGAGTGATCTTTCAAACCATCTAATCCACATTGAAACTATTCAATGCAATGCTAAACAGTTCATTCGATAATATGAATCAACTCGAGCGAATGTGAACCAATTTAAAAGTAACTCAGTCAGTTTACCGGTACGTGAAACAATCTATAGGAAACTAAATTAATACAAGACCAAAGCGGTCAGTTCAACGAATCGGTTCATATTCGAACTCGATTTAGTACGATGATATTTAATTAGACCTTATTGAAAAGGATTTAAACATATGCTAAATCAATTAAGCGTGCATAAACAGATCGATAATACCGTTTTAACAACTAATCGATGATGCGCAGCATCAATTTGACATAAAGACAAATATTCGATACTGAACAGAATTAATACGATGTAAAGTGAATTAATTCGGTGCTTTCCCAAACAGTTGTGCGAGGGCGCCACTTGCACATATACTGAAAGGAAATAGAAACGCGTCACGGGAATTTCCGCTATATGGTGATAGTACCCTATTGCAAAACCCGGTCTGATTGGCGGAAAAAGTATATGAAACCCCAATTCCTAATGCATACATAAGCCTTATTTTGATTGGATGATAGACTAGGTGGGAAATTCAATTAGGTTAACTTGAATTTGTTATTTATTTCTGATTATTATTTAACATAGCTTTCATTTGTATGATTCAGCTCTATGATATAGCAGAATAAAAAGGAAAGAGGGTGATTTAAATAAATTTATTTGGGGATTCCCTCAAATTGTAGGGTCATGTCCTTTGGACATCTAGAAGTGCACTAAAAATAGGTCAACCCCTAACATGAAGTTCCTGTTTACATGCATCTAAGCTTCATCTGTGTAACAGGGTAAGCAACAGTAAGCCTGGGTTTTTTGTTTGCATGTCAGATGGGAAAACATTAAACAGTAAGTCTATGGAAAATGCAATAGTGGTCTATGACCTATATAATGTATATACTGCACAGTTAATTCCAAATATATTCCAAGGAAATCCCAAGATATCTTGTTAAATAAAAGTTGCAGTTCGTCAGGGAAAGGACACAACTGTGATGTGGTAAACGTTTTAATCACAGTAAACGTTGTAACAAAAAAATCACAAATGTTCCAAAAATTGTACTGTATTTAATGTAAAGAGTTTGCAAAATGTTGCATCCTAAGTTTGCGCCAAACGCGTATTCTGTCAATAATGAAACTTTGCGGGAATACTATTTGCTGTGTTACGTGTTGTTTTAGTATTTTTTTTCCGAAAGAAAAGATCTTACGTAGCCATGTACCATTCGATTAACAGCATATTGTACATACAATATATAGTATTCTCGTGTCGCGTTTCTGTTTCCTTTCAGTATACATAAGATCGATCATCGCATCTTACCATTGATCATCGATCATCGCATCTTACCATCGAATCTTACCATCACATCTTGTACCATCGACCATTGCTTCTTACCATCGCGTCTTACCAAGGGCGTAGCCAGGCATACTCCTGTACGCCCGGGCGTACTCTAGAAAATCGAATGTGAAAAAATAAAATTGCTTATTTTTTAAAATCAGCAATAAAAATGTAAGGGGGGTAGGGGGTGAGGCACTATTTTTAAAAACACACTTAATGACTGGAGGCGAGAGCCTCCAAAATCTCGCTCAAATGAAGCCATAAACCTCGGAAATTGCACTCAAATTTTAAAATTTTCCCACCAGCAGGAATGGGACATCCCCTCCCGCACCCTCCCCCAGGGCGTATTCTCCAAATGGCTCTGGATACGCCCCTGCTTACCATCAACTTATGACACACATGCTACTACCACTCTTGGTATCGAACTTGACCAAGTTTTCCATTCCCGAATATAGCCTGGTCCCGAACCAGAACCAGGCTATCCCGAATATTGCAAACAAGTGTTTGTGGGCGTGCATAGATCGGAGGAACACATGTATTAAAGGAAAGCGGACACATTTCACATCAACTTTTAAAATGACACTAATTGATTATAACTATGCATAAAACATGCAGTGCCTCACTGTTTACTAGTTGCCTGAAGGCCTCAAGAAATACTAAGAGCTTGGTGGGGCAGGGGCTGTCTGGAATTTATCTAGTCAATCCGCATACAGGTTATTGATTCAGATTTTAACAAGGATATCCGCAATTCGACGTTAGTGAGTATTTTTTCGAGGATTTATATAGGCGCGCGTCCTGCCACCATTCCGCTCCCCACTGGAACCTACTCTAACCCAGTCACAGAAAGGTGACAATGCCAAGTTTGTTGTACTTCTGAATTCCGAATTCTGAATTCCCAAATTCCGAAGTTTGAAGTCTGATAGATTGCACGCGTCCAATAGGTGAGCTATAATTCCGTAATAAGGCCAAACAAAAAATAAGTGTGTTTATGGTAACATGCCAGAAAAGTAGGTACGAATTTATTTTCTCTTTTTTTTTTTTAAATAGAAACGTAGCACTTTTACCCAAAACGCCCTTGCTTTTTTATATTAGTTTCTTCTAAATCCATTACAAACTTTTGTGCAGTTGTGCAGTTTGCACTTTGGCAGACATGTTATCCGAACTGGTACGCTAGATGTAGGTCCTGGATTAGTCAGCGATACTATCCTTGGGCATACCGTAATTCTTGAAGTCTGGCAATCTTTAAATGGTTCAGTAACGGCTGAGTCCACATTCCTGTTTTTATATTAACCGTCTTCGTTTCAAAAGGCTGAAGTGTAATTTTGGCTGTAGCTTTAAGTATGTCAACACTTGGATAGCAGATTGAATGAAATGCTGTCTCCCATTCAGACGGTATTCTCTCTTACGCATATCCATAGTTCTTGTTCTTGCATAGCCTGATAGCATTAGTGCCCACTA
This sequence comes from Cyrtodaria siliqua, assembly GCA_037043455.1. NCBI lineage: Eukaryota > Metazoa > Mollusca > Bivalvia > Adapedonta > Hiatellidae > Cyrtodaria > Cyrtodaria siliqua. The sequence continues at coordinate 15,759 of JAWPHD010001184.1, forward strand.
TATTAGCTGTGGTTAGAGGTCTATTCAGGATATATCTAATAAAATGACACTGGCTCAACCAAATGTGGTCATGAGTTTCCTTATAGTATTATCTTAATGGCTTATCATAAGGGCTGCATGGGGTCCCATTGGATCCAAATCCTGACAGTCCTTAAAATGTCCCATATGACATCAAATTTACCGTGTAAGCTGCGTTTTCAGATCTCTCTCTCTCTCTCTCTCTTTCTCTCTCTCTCTCTCTACTCGGCAAAAAAGGTTTTCCAGGGTATATAAAGTCATATAAAAATAAAACTAGTGGACAGAATTTAAGTATATTTTTTTAGTAACCAAGGTCTAACCTACCCGGTTAATTTGGTACCAGAATCATTAAATTCCAAACAAGATTTGATTTTAAAAAAATATCGCAAACACACAAAGGGTCTGTAATTTTTTTTGCAAAGTCCATACAAAGTAACAGTTACGGACACATTCGAGTAACCAATAAAAAGATTATGAGTTTTTCACAAACTTTCATTGTAAACGATAATTATTGTCGATTATTGATCTATTGTGAATTATCAACTGAGATAATAAGGGTTATGGTCGAATGTCATGTTTCAGCGATCATTGTACGGGTTCGAACACTGCCATGGTCCAAAACTTTATTTACAGAGTATATATATGTATATTTGTGGATGCCCAGAATACGAAGAAGCCAACATTACTTATGCAACCCTCTTGATGAATACTATAAGAAAACCTAGACCCAAATGTGGTTGAGCTAGGACAAGAAATGTATAGATATATATACTCTGTCATTAACTTCCGTGAGAAAAACAATTAAAAAATACGTATATCAATAATAGTGTCAATTGTTAAAATTGATGTTCTACATCGTCAACTCTTATATATAGCGCGTTATCCACAACCGCTTGATTTATCGTCGCCAGAATTACCGCTTGATTTATAGACGCCAGAAGACCATTAACACACACACATGAAAGGTTGACAAAAAAGGTAAGCGTGGTCCAGGCAACATTTGCATCAGACACGGCGGCAGTGGGACACACTTTCTAAAACGTTAACAGTGGCTGGCTGGAGGCTTGATGGTATATATATATAGCGCATGGCCAGTGGCGACAGTGACAAGAGGTATGATCGGTTAGTGTGGTGGAGTTGGTGGGGGTGTGGCGGAGGGAGCGTCCATTTCACAATTTCATCTAACCAATCTTGTCATCCTGGAGAGAACATGTTTATGCGGAGACGTTTGAGAATGCAGTCTCTACACAGTGTTGTCGTTTCTTGCATCCACATGCAAGGTGGTGTGAATGACGTCTTACAGACTGAAGATAGGCTATTCCCTTCTTGGCATGGTTGGAGATGTCTTCCAATGGATCAAATCAGTGCATTTAAAATGGATTTTACAAATGTTTATCCAAGTGTTGTGTTTTGAAAGTCTCTAGGTGCACAGGCTTGCATTATGTTAGTCTAGAAAGATAGAGAGAAGAACGTATATAGTACTATATACATATACTATAACACTATATCTTCTTCTCTCTATCGAACCCTTCTATAGTAATGCAAGCCTGTGTATGTAGATGTCTATAATATATAATGTTCATTTCTGGAAGAACAAACTCAAAACAGTATGGTCAGATATACATATAGATATATGTGCAGTGAAAATAAGTGCAGATGTTCATAAAAAAGAATTGTGTAGGGTTTCAATACATAGTTGCTATCCCTCTCCTCTATAATATAAACTAGAAATGTGTGCATAGGACACGGATGCCCACACTGAAAAAAATCAGCGAAAACGCAACAGTTGACCAAAAAATTGTCGTAACTCCAGTAAAACAAGGGAATCGATATGCATATCATGACAACCTATATGTAAGCATCCTGTAAAGTTTCGAAACAATCGGCTGAAAACTCTGGGATATAGACACACAAGCTATTTTAAAGGGAATGTAGCGACACAGCCAAACCATCTTTATTAGTGAGAGTTCTGAACAATTTGAATAAGCGTGAAAGAATGATCAAAATCGGATGATAAACAAAGATATGATCATTTGAAGTTTCTGTTGAAACGGATATGGAAGCGGCCATTTTGAGAGATATTACATCACGGTTCTAAATGACCATATATGGAATATTTTTAAATATGAAAAATTACTGATTTAAATGAGAAAAAAAAATGACAGCAACTGTCTGAAAAATATGGCAATAATGCTTTATATGACCAGAATTATTTGTTGCATTCATTTGCAATGATTTTCTTCGTTTTAAATGATATTTATCAATATTCCATATATGGTAATATGGAACTATGACATCATAGTTCTAAAAAAATGGCTGCTCCCATATCCGTTTTAGAAGAACCTTTAAATGGTCATATCTTTTTTTGTTTATCGTCCGATTTTGATCATACTTTCACCTATTTCCAAGTTTTTCAGAACTTTAAATAAAAGAGCTTGTTTGGCTGTGTCGCTACATTCCCTTTAACACAAAAAGGGCCGTAACTTCGGCAATACAAGGTCGATTTTTGATGCCGAATCGATATGCACATCTTGACATTATATATGTAAGCATCCTGTAAAGTTTCGAAACATTCGGTTGAAAACTGTTGGAGGAGATAGGCACACACACTTTTCGGGACGGACGCTCGGACAGACGGACATACCTAACGCTATATGTCCCCTCACAATTCAGTGGTGGGGGCACTAAAACGACCCTTATACCCCAAACGCCCACGGTCACCTACACCCCTACAAGGGTACGTGGGCCATTTTTTTTTTACCTCTATGATAAAAGCATTCGGATGTCGCGTGGAAGCCGGGAGATCTAAGCGTTAAAGGGACAGACGGCAATCTTGATTTTTTAAAAACTCAGAGTGTCCCGTTAGTTTTTTGTTTTCTACATAACTTGCATGTGTTCAGTCATTAATATTAATTATAAGAATAGTATAAAGCAAATTGTTTTTGCATTGTAATACCTTCTGATTATATTGCATCAATAATACATTTAAACAGGAACGTGTATGAGGTATGAGTCTATTCAACGTTCCTGTGGTAGAATAATACGAAAAAGGGAAAACACAAACGTTAATTTTACAAGCAGGTTCAATGTCAAAATGATACTGGATAAATAAATCGAAACACTAAGTCCAGTGCTTGATAACTATTTCAAGACTACCGTGTGTCCTTTTAATTTTAATTTCACAAGAAAAAAAAGAAAAAAATAACAATAATAATAAAAGCAAAAATAAACAATAATAAAAATTACACCTCTATTCATAAATCCAGTTCTGTTTTGAGACTTACATATAGATTTATATAAACGGTATTCAATACATCATATTTGGGAGTTGCCTTCGTTATTTTACCATAGGTTTGGATATATTATGGGTATATTATTGGTGCAATATATAATCAGGACCCGTTTATATTATCTGAGTCCCTGATATTATCAACATTGCATTAATCAACATTGCATTATAATGCAAAAACAATTTGCTTCGAACTAGATATATTCAAATAAAATATATGATTTGCATAATATCACGGTGGGGAATCAAAGGCACCATAACGCTATTGTTATGCGTTAAAATTGTCACCGTGCATTTTCCGTTACGGTGCCCAGCGCAGAAATTGTCGTCAAAAGGTGAGTGTGAAATTGTTTTTTTTTTTTATATCAAGACGTTTTATGTCCAATTCCCCAAAATCGGGGAATGTCATTCCGGACAAATATGTCCAACCTTTATTTTGAAAGCAAAATAATTGAAAAAATGCCAAAATCTAATCGTGTAGAGCGTTTGGACTTTGCAAGAGTTCATTGTTGATTTGTCAAAATCAGCATTTTGTGACCATTCTTCAACGATCTGCAGGTCTACGCTAATATTTGACCTTCATACAACTGTGTAATGGACAGACGGATGCTCTGGTACAAAAAACTGAATATTATATGCCATATAAAATGCTATAACCCCATTTTTTGAAACGTCGTGGTGCCCAGGTCGAGGCTATGGTGCCCAGGTCGCGACATGGTGCCCAGTGGAAGTATAACTTTAAAAGGAAAAAAACGGTCACATTTAATCAAATATACACAGGTATCCACTAAATAATTATTTGAATTGACTTGACCTGTGTTAAAATGTGTTTGTGGGGAAACTTAATTCAACTTCAAACTGCTAAATTATCCAATTAGTCCATCCCTCCACATTCCCTGCTTTTTGTTTCGAACTCTGTTCATGTTCCCATTAATTATCCACCAAATAGTCTCTATAGGACATAACTATTTATTTAGTGGATACCTATGTATATTTTTATTAAATGTGACCGTTTTTTTCTTCTTTTAAAGTTACTTGCACTGGGCACCATGTCGCGACCTGGGCATCATAGTCTCGACCTGGGCACCACGACGTTTTAAAAAATGGGTTTATAGCATTTTATATGGCATATACTATTCAGTTTTCTGTACCAGAGCATCCGTCTGTCCATTACACAGTTGTATGAAGGTCAAATATTAGCGTAGACCTGCAGATCGTTGAAGAATGGTCATAAAATTCTGATTTTGACAAATCAACAATGAACTCTTGCAAAGTCCAAACTCTCTACACGATTAGATTTTGACATTTTTTAAATTATTTTGCTTTCAAAATAAAGGTTGGACATATTTGTCCGGAATGACATTCCCCGATTTTGGGGAATTGGACATAAAACGTCTTGATAAAAAAAAAACACAATTTCACACTCACCTTTTGACGACAATTTCTGCGCTGGGCACCGTAACGGAAAATGCACGGTGACAATTTTAACGCATAACAATAGCGTTATGGTGCCTTTGATTCCCCACCGTGAATATACAATTGATGTAGAAAAAACAGTGAAGTTCACTGGAAAAACTAACGAGACGCCGCGAGTTACAAAAAAGTCAAGATCGCTCAGTGTCCCTTTAATTAAAATAACGTGTCACCCTTTACCTTTATGTGAACACAACTAACCTTGTGGCGCCTCAGAGTGAAACTTCTATCAACCAATCAAATTCGAGAATGATAATTTCATTCGGCGTGACCCAACATTCGACGTTTATGACAGTAAACAAAAGTGGACCTTTATTTACGGATTTACGGTAAGAAAACATAAACAAACTCTTTTATTTTAATAACTATGCATAAAATAAACATACAGTCTATCCTGTTCCACGATGGAAACTTCAAATATCGATCAATCACCGACGTAATATGGTCGGAAATGCCGGTCCTTTTGTCCGTCCGTCTGAACTCCCATCTGTCTGTCTGACCGTACGCGAGTGATAAACACGTAAAAGCACACATTTATTGATGTACTGTGACTTATTTTGCGTGTTCATCGATATTTTATTACTTCTAGCCGGTTATTGGACAAAAAAGATGGTCGAATTCGTGGACTAAATATGTCCGTTCAGGAGTATGTTCGTGTAATTATATGCGAGGGGCCCCAGACGGGAAACTTATTAAACATTTTAGATTCGGCCTGGGACATCAAGCACAGACACTTTCTCTCGTGAGACTTAAAGAAAGATAAAATTGCCAAGCGAACTATGCAATATGTAAACTAATTACTAGTACTGCAGTTTATAGAAAAAGGACAGAAAGAATGATAGAACATTAAATTATAGAGAAATTATATAAATATAATAGTTAATATATTTTATTTCTCTTTGTTAATTCATATATTTAGCATTTTTTCTATCCTTCTGTCTATTGATAGGGACCTGTAAATCAATACTTAACTCTGAACTAATTTTTAAATTGATTACATATTTAAAGGGATTGGAGGCATTCTAAGGATGAGTGTCACTCCAGGTATGAAAGCACTAATTATTTTCCCCATAGACACTAATGTTAAAGTGGCACATATTAATGAGTTGCTGCAAATTCAACTCAAGTATGGATAATACAGCAGTGTAATGTTCATATAGAAAACTATTTTTCCACTTGAAAAATCACCAGAAAACGTGGGGTCACAAGACATGTAAGAAAGTTCTTGTTTGTTTACTAAACAGGTCAAGGGTACAGCTGTTTTTATTGATCGACTGTTTTCATTGCTCACAAAGTGTAAGCATAGGGACGAAATTTCGAAAATGTTTATCAGTGATCCAGTAAAACCTATTAATACGCTTCTTATACATATAACCACAAAATCGAATAGAAATGGGCAGTTTTCCCCTACTTATAATGCCCATTTCTATCAAAAAGGAGGGATTACTTTTTATTATAGGAACTACATTCGACTACACCTCGGAGGTTTACATGTAATTGGTGGTGGTAAACCTCCAAGTATGAATAAAATCATAATCATGTGTTTCAGTATCATAATCATGTGTTTCAGTATCATAATCATGTGTTTCAGTATCATATTCAATGTGCACATGCTTTAAACTAGGTCCCAAGAAGCGTCAGATTAATTAATTATATGTACAACTGCTGGCAATATGAACCCCATATGAATTAATTATAATGATTTTAAGTTTTAACGGCAAAACACCGAGTCATCATTATTCTTGACCAATTGCATCTGTATATAATTCAACCGTAGGTTACATCACAGACCTAATAACAAATAGATTGGACACGACGAAAACTAAATTTCCCAAATAATTCCCAATTTTAAACACACATTTCATGAAGAGTTTTATAGATACAAGTTTCATTCATGCCAAATCCCATCACAAATTTCTTTTCAATGATAGTATTTTGCTTTCTCTTACATTTAGAGCAAAAAAAGGAGTTTGACGGAAACTTTGACTATGTCAAAACCTTGAATTTAAGAGAAAATCGAAAAATGATGAAATGTTTTACATTTTTATACAATTTCTTATTTTGAAAACATAAATTATTATAATCCCATTTTGCTTTTCACTATGAATCTTTTGAATGTTTTCTTATCAAAATCAGTGAATAATTGAGAGAGAAGATACACTGTAGAAGGAAAAGTTAAAGTGCCAGGTGATATTTTGGTTACTTCATTGGTTAAGATAGGAAGTTTTCCTGTCTGTCTGTAATGTGTTTGTGGTTACATCTAACTTACTTGTACGGACTCGCTTATATAATCCATGTGAATATTTCATATGAAACTGAATCATATTATGATAGTGTCAGATAATTTTCTTTCACATTTTGATTGTCGCCAGTTACACTTTCAGATTGCCTCCAGTCCCTTTAATTAGATTTAATTTTAAATTGATTACATATGTTTGATTAAATTATGTTGTTAGCTCTACTGATCAGAGATCAGCAGAGCTTATGCCGTGGTGCGGCGTCCGTCTGTCTGTCTGACAACTCCTCTGAAACTAATGAATGGATTTTCATGAAACTTTACAGAAATGTTGCCCATGAAGTCTAGTTGATCCTAGCAAAAATTCATGTTGATGTGAAGTCCAAGATGGCCACCAAATCTAAAAATAGTTTTTTTTAAAAAACAAGTTTGTAGCGACTACTTCTTGAAAACTATAAGTGATATTGATATGGGACTTTTTCTAAAATGATCAGCATGACATGATGTTGGTCCTTGTCAAAAATCGTTTTGATTCGACGTTAAACATGGCTGCCAGCGGCCATCTTTGTTTACATAGAATTATATAATGAAAACTTGTAGCGACTACTCCTCTGAAACTACTTGACGGATTTTCATGAAACTTCACAGGAATGTTGCTTTTGATGTCTAATTGATCCTAGCAAAATTTTAGGTCGGCCGGAAATTCAAGATGGCCGCCACGACTAAAAATAAATTTTCAAAATACAAGTTTGTAGCGACTTCTTCTTGAAAACTATAAGTGATATTGATATGTGACTTCTTCTAAAATGATCAGCATGACATGATGTTGGTCCTTGTCAAAAATTGTTTTGATTCAACGTTAAACATTGTTGCCAGCGGCCATCTTTGTTTACATAGAGTTATATAGTAAAAACTTGTAGCGACTACTCCTTTGAAACTACTTGGCGGATTTTCATGACACTTTACAGGAATGTTGCTCTTAATGTCTAATTGATCCTAGCAAAATTTCAGATCGGCCAGAAATTAAAGATGGCCGCTACAGCTAAAAATAGATTTTTAAAAAAGAAGTTTGTAGCGACTACATCTTGAAAACTATAAGTGATATTGATATGGGACTTTTTGTAAAATGATCAGCATGACATGATGGTTATCAGAGTCAAACATTATTTTGATTTGAAGTTAAACATGGCTGCCAGTGGCCATCTTTGTTTACATAGAGTTATATAATGAAAACTTGTAGCGACTACTCCTCTGAAACTACTTGATGGATTTTCATGAAACTTCACAGGAATGTTGCTCTTGATGTCTAATTGATCCTAGCAAAATTTCAGGTCGGCCGGAAATTCAAGATGGCCGCCACGCTTAAAAATAAATTTTCAAAAAACAAGTCTGTAGCGACTACTTCCTGAAATCAAAATCATATCAGTAGAGCTTCAAGGTCATTGACCTCTTGTTATTAAAAATAACAACGTTTTCTATGTTTTGCATAGATATGACAATTGGCGGTCCAGTCACCGAAGTAAATGTAGCCATCACTCGTACCTGTTGGGTCACTCAGGTGTAAAGATGATGACTAGCATGACTGGGTCTGGTATCCATGGGAACTTCAAGAATCATCACTGCTGCTGACCTGCTGAAGTTTCAAGTAAGTTCAAAGTATTTTTAATATTATTTTCTTTTTATCTTAAAGCTACACAATCTTTATTAAGGTTAATTATCTTTTAACTATAATCTGTTTAAAGTAATTTAGTTTATGAAAGTTACATTAAAAGGGACACACGGCAATCTTGATTTGTTTGAAATAGCTATCCCGCCAACAACAGCCAGATTTTACATGAAATGTACACCGTTTCTAAACCTACTGACAACAAGGTATATAACGTACATATTTTGAGATTCCAAACTCTATAGACACAATACCGTATAATGGCAAGGCCGTCGAATTACCTTACTCATAATAAATTGTATGCATGTATTCAATCATGGGTATTTCAAGAACCTTTAAAAAACAAAACTTTTAATCGGCACATACATTATTATATGACCTGATGAACATTTGCAATTTTTGCCATTATTTGGCCAGTTAGTTCTTTAAAACTCGCCACATCCTGTTAGTTTTTCTACAAAACTTGCATTTTTTGCAATCATGAAGTACATTACCCACTATAAATAGATTTTTTAAAGATTTGGTACATAGCTATAACTGTCTATCCTTAGCATTTTTCGGCTTTAATAAAAGTATGTAACCAACTTGGTTTCTGAGACATTTTAAGCTCAATATATGACAAGTTTTCCATTTTTGGCAAATTTCCTACACTTTTAGTACAATCTAAATTATGCAAAAAACAAGAAATTTTATTACGAATCTAATTAATTTTACTCAATCTCAATATATATGACCTTCTATGTATACATGATGAATGCAGAAATAAAGGGAAATATTACCTTTAATGCCTTGAAGATACTCTGCAAAAATTGGGGATGTTTATACAAAACTTCAATCTGCAACCACACCTGTATTTTTTCTATAACCCGGCGTATTGTCACCAACTTAATTTTCACTATCATTTTTAGCTCGACTGATCAGAGATCAGCAGATTGTCAAAATTTATTTCGATGCGACTTTAAACATGGCCGCTAGAGGCCATCTTTGTTTACATATATTTATATAGTAAAAACATGAAACTTCACAGGAATGTTGCTCTTGATGTCTAATTGATCCTTTTCGAAAATTATTTTGATTCGACATTAAACATGGGCGCCAGTGGCCATCTTTGTTTACATAGAGTTAGTATAGTAAAAATTTGTAGCGACTACTCCTCTGAAACTACTTGACGGATTTTCATGAAACTTCACACAGGAATGTTGCACTTATGCCTAGTTGATCCCAACACAATTTCAGGTCGGTCGGAAATTCAAATGGCCACCACGGCTAAACATCGATTTTTAAAAACAAGTTTGTAGCGACTACTTGTTGAAAACTGTAAGTGATATTGATATGGGACTTTTTCTGAAATGATCTGCATGACAAGATGTTGATCCTTGTCGAACATTGTTTTGATTCGACATTAAACATGGCTGCCAGTGGCCATCTTTGTTTACCTAGAGTTATATAGTAATGAAACTACTTGACAGATTTTTATGAAACTAGAATGCTGATCTAGCTATCTCAGTCTATCAGTAGAGCTTCAAGGTCATTGACCTCTTGTTTTAAAACCTTTTTTTGTTAGCAGCTTTTATTCAGAAGGCAAGTATTTGAAGATATATATATTTTAACATTTTAGAAGTCAGACATCACAAGCATTCCGTGGAACACTTCATTTAGTCAGAACGAGATTTTTTAAGAGAAAAACTCTGCCGAACTCTTACTATCAAATAGATTCCAATGGTTCTTTAACGTTCTTGGAGGATAGACTCAGGTACACAGGACAGCCCAGTTTATGTCCCCATCCAATTGACGAGGCTGGGCGAAGTGTCTTGCCTAAGGACACAACAAAGTATCCCAGTGGCGCCAGGGAGACATGAACCCGAGTCCTCCTAGCATCATGTGTAGATTTCGTTGAGATGCGACTTGAACCAGGGTCCGCCGAGCATCATGTGTAGCTACCCTGAGGTGCTTCTCTTGGCAGCTTTATTTTATAACTTGGGGATTCCTCAATGGCCGGATAAGATGTGTTGTAATTTATCATAATTAATTGTGCCATATTATAGGAAACTGTTAGTGTTCAATCTATTTCTTTCAACCATTTCACATTTTAAATTGGTTATTTCATAGCTTTTTTTTTTTTTAAAACAAATTTAGCCCTAAAGCCTGATGTACTCCCTTTAAATCAATATTCGAGCGCCCCAATATTCATTGATTCATTTATTCTTTCTTGATTTCAATCACAATTTCTTAAAATAGTTATACGCTTTATTCTTATATTTTTGTTTTTTATTTCAGATTGGAAGCTAGGATCTGATAAAAAGCACCCTCCCTTGATCTGATGGATGACCAGCCTCTGTTTTACCCCCTTTTAACAGTCACACATTATCACGTCGCAGGATGAAATTTTGATGTTTCCAGGATTTCACGTTTTTGTCCAACAAGAATCTCATATTTTCTAAGATCTGATTTGAGTTTTACTAGGGAAGTAAACTATTTAAAACATTTCATACTTGTATGGAATATAACATAACACAACGAGGCTATGGTTTACATAGTTAGGTCTGAATTGTTTATAGTGAGCTTGTGAGATAATTCAAGTGTTGTTGTAACATTTGGAGATAAAATCTCAAAAAAAGGTATATTAGCACTGTCTTTTGAAGTGCCGAAATATACAACATGCAAAATTATATTAAAATTTAAATAAAAATAAGATCTGAATTAGACATTTATTGAAACAAGATCTGAAATATGGTTAAATGCTTTGATAGACTGTATATAAAAAAATATTTAAAGTAGAAACATGCGTCATTTAAAAACATAAGATTTGAATCTCAGAAATCTCTAAATGTTTAATGAGATAGATGAATAACAATTATCGAAGGGAGAGAAGTGAATCTCAAAAATTGCAAACATAATTATTACAAAATGAAATGCTACTAGAATATGTACTAGATACTGGTTGATGAATAACATGCACAAAATCATGGTGTGCTTTATAAGAGACAAAGTTGAATCTCAGTAGTGAACATTTGAATTGCTGAACTGCTGTTGAGATGATGCTGTGAGCAAGAGTTTTGAACTGCTGATGAGATAAGTAACAAAATACATTTGAAATTCCTGTTGGGATAATTAGGTGACAAAAAAAGATTTGAATTGCTGTTTAGATCATTAGGGGACAGAAATTTGAATTTGCTGTTGCGGATAAAGTGATAGAGATTCCTTTAAGATAATTAAGTAACATAATAAATTTGAATTTGCTGTTGAGATAATTGACTTACATACCGGGAATCGAGGTTATTCAGTGACAATTTAATTTATTTTGATAGTGTAATTGACTGATCTGAATCTCAGACATGGAAAATTTGAATCACCATTCACCGCGACAAACCAAAGATTGCGAGGCTAGCAGTACTAGTATGTCAGAAACGGAAAACAGTGGAACGGAAATGTCCGGCAGCTTGAGGGAATCTTTTGAATATGTTTACAGCATTGATAATCCAGAAAATGATGCTAATACAGAGTTTCCAATATTTCCAAGTAATCGTTTCTGCGGGGTCGATATTATGAGTATTGTAATGAAGCGTCGCCTCGGAGGTGACAGCGGAGCTCCGGGTAAATCTCGACCCGCAAAGAAACCACGAATAGCAGTGGTGAGCGATGAAGGTTATGATGAGACCGATAGCCTGACTGGGAATCAAGATGGGAATTTTGTGAACCAGTCTGATGATTGTGCTGAAATATTTGTGAAGCGGCCGGTAAATAACAGCAAAGTGATAAAGCCTAGAAATAACGTTGAACTTTATGAGGACCCATCTGAAAATGATATTAAAACAGTAGTCGACCATTCCAATAATAGAGCAAAAGAGATTGTAAGCCATTCTGAAAACAATTTAGAAGATACTGAAAAAGTTTACCAATATGAAATACTTCCTGATTTAGACAGTTCAGGAATAAATTCTGATGATAAAAACTGTTCTGCCATAAACAGTGATAAGAAGAAAGAAATAAAACCGCGCATTGTGGAATTCATCGACTCTGAATCCAATTCCAGCTCTGCATTTATTCTGTCTAACTTTCAGAGTTTAAATTCAAATTCTGACTCGGAAAACAGTAGAAAAGATAATGGTGGTGCTTTTAAAGCAAAGGATAATGATATTGACAGATTTGGACAAGCCTTTAATGGGGAGGATGAATCAAAAGAACTTCAGTCAAATTGTAATGCACCTGCAAGATCTGAATTACCTGAACGGTTTCAAGATGCTTTTCATGCCGAGGAGAGATCTGAGTCAAACAGTGGCTTAGAGGAAGAATTTTGCAAGCTGGAAGGATCTAAGACTAGCAGAAGCTCTGATTTAAGTGGAGCTGATATAAAGATTTTTGAGTCTGGATGTCATACAACTTTATCTTCATTTCACCCAGAAGATGCAGTTGAAAAACAAAATGAAATCTCAAACATTGATGTTGGTGATGAAGCATTGGTGAAAAGGGCTAAATGTGAACTCGCTACTTCTGTCAAAGCACCAACATCTTCAGTCCATTCTGAAAAAGATGTCGGAAATCCAATATCCAGCGATGATACTAAAAAGTCTAGAAAACAAAATAAGCCAAGAAGATTGGCAAAACAAGTTTGTACATCTGTTGAAGTTGAAACAAAAGATGAAAATGATAGTGTAAGTGATCCTGAGTTAAAGGTAAAGTCTGAAAAGTCAAGGAAGCAGTACAAACCACAGCGAATTGTACAGGATGTACCGGTAGGTGAGGCTAAGGATGACAGTAGTAACAATAAAGTTGGTGTAGATGAAAACTTAAAAGAGGTTAAAAGCATTGTTAAAGTTGAAGAAAAGGTTGATGAAGATGAAGAAGAAACATATTATAGTTGTGGTGGCATTCAAGTAGACCAAAAAAAGGTGAAAAGAAATAAAGCAAATTCAAAATCAGAGTTGCATATTGACAGTGAGATGTACGTTTACGGAAATCCAAGTCATTTAACTCCAAAAACTGTTGACCTAAATTCTCTTGAGCAAGGTGGCTCTCCCAGTTCTCTCGAGCAAGGCGGCTCACCCAGTTCCTGGAAAAACAACGTGCTGTCAAGCTTCCCAGATACCTTGTTACAGAGCAGCTCATCGTCCAGTGTTGGGGATAGTCATGCGAGTGAAACTGTTGGCACACATTTGGAAGAAAATCTTGAGATTGTGAGACGGCTGCGGGAAATTAGGTTCAACAGATACAGAAAGATTTCTATCTCTGAAAAGAAGGAAATAGCCGGATATGCAAAGATAAGCGGTGTAAGCTCAGCCGCAGCTCATTTTGGTGTTTCAAAGTCTGCCGTTTCAATGTGGACAAGAATGGATTTCTCTGATATTGAAGATGATTTCGGAAAAAGGAAAAAAAACTGTATGAAGGGGAATGAAAAGTTTGAAATCTTGGTTAATAAAGTGAAAGTGGAGAAGATGAATAAATTCAAGGGATTGACAAAGCAGGATAAGTTCGAAGTATCGCGATATGCTAAGTTGGTCGGTGTTCGCGAAATGGCACGGTGTCTTGGTATTGCTCTTGGGACTGTCTCTGGTTGGATGAGGCAGTTTCCATACAATTTAAAACCAACAAATACTGATGCAGACAACTCATTTCAGTCAGCCAGTGAATGTGCAGATACAATGTCAGATGATCAAGTGCATTCTGGGAAAGAATTAAAGAAAGTTACTCCACATGAAAAATCATCAGTTGAGGATTGTAAAACGGTGTATGATTCTTCCGACCTTTCTAAATCAAATAAAAAAGTTCAAAAACAAAAGAAGAAAATAATTATCAAAACGAAGGACACACAGGATGAAGAGTATGGTGTAGCTACATGTACATTTGCTGCATTAAATAACAGCATCAAAAGAGAAGTCATTGAAGATAACAGCATAAACACAGAACATGACAGCTCAAAAACTGAAAATACAAGTTTTAGTAGCAATATTAAGAGTTTAGGGAAGGAACTGCACGTAAAACAAGAAGCTAATATTATTGCTGAAATAAATACCTATAAAGGGGATCCTGATATTGGTGAAAATGAGGTTGATGAAACTAAAAACAAAGATCAGCATGCAGTAGAAACTAACCCTGAAACTAACAAAGACTTGCATGAAAGTGAAACTGACACCGGCAAGTGTTCAAATCAAAAGGCAAAGAAAGGGAAAAAGGTTAAACAGGCTTCGAATGATGAGGAAAATAGTAGCCAGCATTCCGATACAGGGATGGGAGAGTTGAAGAAAGATGAAGTTGATGAATTGATTGCTGAAACTTTAGTTATACCTGACCCTGAACAGTGTTTTTCTGACATTAAGGCCATGATTGTAGGTTCACCATTAGAAAATGATGCTTTTTTTGAAAATTTATTTCGAAGGGTCATAAACTGTAGGGTAGATAAGTACAAATCGCTTAAAGCAAGTGAAAAGTTAGAAGTAGTTAGGTACGCAAAAAGAAATGGCGTGCGAAGAATCGCGAAAATTCTTGGTTTGGCCACAGGCACATTGTCAGGATGGAATACCAAGTATCAAGCACATTTAGGGTTGACCATGGAAACCTCAATGGACAGTATGAATGACTCTGTTACTGGGTATGACGCGAACATCTCAAGCATGTCGACTGATTTAGATTCAATTTCTGTATCGAATTCCCAGAACGTGTTGAATGCTTCGCTCATTTCTGAAAACTTTGGAAATTTCAGTGTTAGCAATACTATGAGTCCCAGTATGATGGCGGCCAATACTTCCTCGTCACAATCTACGTCATTACTGGACAACGAGGAGAAATCAGAAGTGACGGCAATTAAGTTTCTCTTTAAGGAACAATACCCAGTACTGCTTCAGAAAATTGAAATCGCTCGCAAAATAAAGTTTAGGAACATTACACCGAATGAAAAAATTGAAATTGTAAAATGTGCGAAACTAGTGGGAATTCGTCCAACAGCACGTGTGTTGAATATGCCGATAGGAACGCTCTCGGGTTGGATTACAAAATACTCGAACGACCTTCACCCTGTTTACCATGTGGATGGGGAAGAAACTATGGATGTCAGACCATTACATTTAAATCAGCAATTCCCCCTCCCTGGGCTTCTTAATACATCATTTCCAAACCAGAATGAATCGATGATAAATATTGCAATGCTAAATAGGAGTCCATCACTTTCATCGCCAAGTTGGCCGAATAAGAGAAGTGGAGATTTTAGGTTAAATGCGGGTTACGATGAAAACATGGTGGACATGAGTAAATACACCAAGTTGTTGAACACCTTTGGTTCTGGTAGACCTGAAATGGCAGGTAAATTTTCAGATTCGTCTGCAAATAATTTTGGAAATGATGAAATGGTAACTGTTAGTAGAAGTAAAAACGTGTACCAAGATCCTGAAGCGGAAGAATCAGTAGGGTCTAAAGGTTCTATTGTCAAAGGTAATAATCAAACGAAGGACTCCGAATCCGAAGCATCAGCAGATTCTGGAAGCGGGACCAGTGTGGGTTCCAGTACGACGAGTCGGAATAGGCAACCAGAGTTGGAAGGCGCGAATTTTGATGTTGAAGCAAAAATGATGGCACAGCAATATTTACATTCCGCATATCAACAGTTAGGTCTGGTGCCTCAAGAACTCAAGTAGATTGTTTGTTCTCACCCTTACAGCTGGCATGTCAACATTTAGGTCTGGTGCCTCAAGAACTCCAGTATATTGTTTGTTCTCACCCTTACCGTTGGCATATCAACAGTTAGGTCTGGTGCCTCTAGAACTCCAGTAGATTGTTTGTTCTCACCCTTACAGCTGGCATATCAACAGTTAGGTCTGGTGCCTCTAGAACTCCAGTAGATTGTTTGTTCTCACCCTTACAGTTGGCATATCAACAGTTAGGTCTGGTGCCTCAAGAACTCCAGTAGATGGTTTGTTCTCACACAGTTGGCATATCAACAGTTAGGTCTGATGCCTCAAGAACTCCAGTAGATTGTTTGTTCTCACCCTTACAGCTGGCATATCAACAGTTAGGTCCGGTGCCTCTAGAATTCCAGTAGATTGTTTGTTCTCACCCTTACAGTTGGCATATCTACAGTTAGGTCCGCTGCCTCTAGAATTCCAGTAGATTGTTTGTTCTCACCCTTACAGTTGGCATATCAACAGTTAGGTCTGGTGCCTCTAGAACTCCAGTAGATTGTTTGTTCTCACCCTTACAGTTGGCATAGCAACAGTTAGGTCTGGTGCCTCTAGAACTCCAGTAGATTGTTTGTTCTCACCCTTACAGTTGGCATATCAACAGTTAGGTCTGGTGCCTCTAGAACTCCAGTAGATTATTTGTTCTCACCCTTACAGTTGGCATATCAACAGTTAGGTCTGCTGCCTCTAGAACTCCAGTAGATTGTTTGTTCTCACCCTTACAGCTGGCATATCAACAGTTAGGTCTGGTGCCTCTAGAACTCCAGTAGATTGTTTGTTCTCACCCTTACAGTTGGCATATCAACAGTTAGGTCTGGTGCCTCAAGAACTCCAGTAGATGGTTTGTTCTCACACTTACAGTTGGCATATCAACAGTTAGGTCTGGTGCCTCAAGAACTCCAGTAGATTGTTTGTTCTCACCCTTACAGCTGGCATATCAACAGTTAGGTCCGGTGCCTCTAGAACTCCAGTAGATTGTTTGTTCTCACCCTTACAGCTGGCATATCAACAGTTAGGTCCGGTGCCTCTAGAATTCCAGTAGATTGTTTGTTCTCACCCTTACAGTTGGCATATCTACAGTTAGGTCTGCTGCCTCTAGAATTCCAGTAGATTGTTTGTTCTCACCCTTACAGTTGGCATATCAACAGTTAGGTCTGGTGCCTCTAGAACTCCAGTAGATTGTTTGTTCTCACCCTTACAGTTGGCATAGCAACAGTTAGGTCTGGTGCCTCTAGAAATCCAGTAGATTGTTTGTTCTCACCCTTACAGTTGGCATATCAACAGTTAGGTCTGGTGCCTCTAGAACTCCAGTAGAATATTTGTTCTCACCCTTACAGTTGGCATATCAACAGTTAGGTCTGCTGCCTCTAGAACTCCAGTAGATTGTTTGTTCTCACCCTTACAGCTGGCATATCAACAGTTAGGTCTGGTGCCTCTAGAACTCCAGTAGATTGTTTGTTCTCACCCTTACAGCCTTACAGCTGGCATATCAACAGTTAGGTCTGGTGCCTCTAGAACTCCAGTAGATTGTTTGTTCTCACCCTTACAGTTGGCATATCAACAGTTAGGTCTGGTGCTTCAAGAACTCCAGTAGATTGTTTGTTCTCACCCTTACAGTTGCCATATCATCAGTTAGGTCTGGTTCCTCTAGAACTGCAGTAGATTGTTTGTTCTCACCCATACAGTTGGCACATCAACAGTTAGGTCTGGTGCCTCTAGAACTCCAGTAGATTGTTTGTTCTCACCCTTACAGTTGGCATATCAACAGTTAGGTCTGGTGCCTCTAGAACTCCAGTAGATTGTTTGTTCTCACCCTTACAGTTGGCATATCAACAGTTAGGTCTGGTGCCTCTAGAACTCCAGTAGATTGTTTGTTCTCACCCTTACAGTTGGCATATCAACAGTTAGGTCTGGTGCCTCTAGAACTCCAGTAGATTGTTTGTTCTCACCCTTACAGTTGGCATATAAACAGTTAGGTCTGGTGCCTCTAGAACTCCAGTAGATTGTTTGTTCTCACCCTTACAGTTGGCATATCAACAGTTAGGTCTGGTGCCTCTAGAACTCCAGTAGATTGTTTGTTCTCACCCTTACAGTTGGCATATCAACAGTTAGGTCTGGTGCCTCTAGAACTCCAGTAGATTGTTTGTTCTCACCCTTACAGCTGACATATCAACAGTTAGGTCTGGTGCCTCTAGAACTCCAGTAGATTGTTTGTTCTCACCCTTACAGTTGCCATATCATCAGTTAGGTCTGGTGCCTCTAGAACTCCAGTAGATTGTTTGTTCTCACCCTTACCGTTGGCATATCATCAGTTAGGTCTGGTGCCTCTAGAACTCCAGTAGATTGTTTGTTCTCACCCTTACAGCTGACATATCAACAGTCAGGTCTGGTGCCTCTAGAACTCCAGTAGATTGTTTGTTCTCACCCTTACAGTTGCCATATCATCAGTTAGGTCTGGTGCCTCTAGAACTCCAGTAGATTATTTGTTCTCACTTTTTGTTAACTGGCTCTTGTCTTACTCTGGGTGAGATCAACCGAGTCAAACTTTAACACATTTAACATCAAAACAATCGTGCAGAAACATCCATTTATAGTTTTAGAAAATACACCTGAGGCCGACCATAAAACATTCTTGGTTTGCTGTTTCCCTACCTACCCATGAAAAATGTCCCTATCCAAAACTTTTTATAGCAGTTAACATAATTTTTTTTTAAAATATTTTAGTATATGTTTCTTTCATTTCTGAAGGTTTTTGCTGTGTTCGGCAAAAGAAAAATCACCTACCTACCTACCTACCTAACCAAATAAAATCCTGGGTCAGGAAACAGCAAACAAAAGTATTTTTAAGGATGGCCTGATGGAATATCCAACCCTAGGACATTATTATAAATATGTACTGGTATACTTTGATAGAGCTTGGTTCTTTATCTTATCACATATTTGCCGCATTCTTTAAACAATCTTACATCCTGGGGCTGGACACCTTTAACTTGTATACAGAAGGACTATTGTTTGGGGCTGTTATTTCAGCCAAAGGATTTTTTGGCATTTACATGAGCAATTTTAATTATATGTACACAAATTCAAGCCCAGTAATCAACGTCATCAGCAGGTGCACGAGATGATCATCCGTAAGGAAGATTTGTTTCGACTCCGTAAGTAAACACACGCATTTCAGCTGTAATTCTCAGTCCATAATTCTTAGCGAATTGAGAGCAGAATCAAAGAAAGTTAAAAATGAAAAAAATCCGCCGAGAATTATCTCGCTAAAATAACTTTCTTTCATTCTGCTCTCAATTCGCCAAGTATTAACAGAAGTGAATATTAACCTAGTCTTTTTACCATTGATTGCGATACTTTAGGCATAATTATATCTATGGACTGAGAATTACAGCTGAAATGCGTCTGTTTACTTATCGACAAATCTTTCTTACGGATGATCATCTCGTGCACCTGCAGATGACGTCGATTACTGGGCTCGAAATTATTTGTCACTGGAACTGGAATGTTTAGTGGTAAATAAAATACTTTGGTTTTGAAAATCAGTCGAGAAATAACTATTTTATAGTCAAAATACTTTTTTGATTGTGCTTTTCCCCATGTAAATTCCTTGTTGCTGGCACAGCAGCAAACTTTGAAATCTCAAATAATTTCAGTTAACCTTAATATTTTGCTATACAACTTTCAGAGTCTTAACCTACATTCAACACATTAAAATCATGTTTTGATACAAATTAAAAAAACAAAAAAACTTTTGCATGTGATTTTTTTTCTCTCTTCAACCATTCTGAAAAGTAAGGTATTTTTATTTACCAAAAAAAATGTTGACTTAAGTACCCGTTGAAGTTTGTCTGAAATGTTAAAAAAAAAACTTTGGCTGAAACAAGCCCCTCGAACAATTCTGTTAAGATTCTGATTTTTGTTTTACCTTTTCGAAAAAAAGGGAAAAATAAGAAGGCAATGCTTATTCAGGAGCAGTGCTGTACAAAGGACTAAGTATGATAAGGGACAAAACTGGCCCCCAATATTGAAAGTTTTAATGCACAAGTTTTAAATATCTAATTTAGCTACAAATGAACTAAATCAATATTAAACTCATTACTTTATTGAATCCAATGTTTATGCCTCACCACGAAAGTGGAACGGGTATATGTGGTGTTACCCCTGTCTGTAATATCTGTTTAATTTGACTTGATAACGCTAAAGCGGGGGCATCCGTGTCCCATTGACACATTTTCTTGTTGTATTTGTATTTTCTTGTTCAGAATCGATGAAGGGATAGGCGAGTCATTTATTGTTTCTCGGCTGCATTTTTGTTCATTCTGTGAATGGGCATGTGCTGAACAAAGCAAGTGCTTATCTGTTGAAGAATGCAGATCTGTTCGTTTCTTTCATTAAGTCAAGGTTAGGATAGCTGTTAATTAACCTGATTTTAATAAAGGCAATAGCAATCTTTCTGTTACTGTTTGAATAATGTAGCGATTAATTATTACGATAAAATTAATATATACTCAATAAAAAAATGGAAATGGACCAGAGTTGATAATTGATGTTAAACAGTGGAATAGGCATCGTAATGTCATAATTATTATACCATTGGAAAGATACATTGTTTTACTTTTAAGGCCGAGAACAAGCTGACAGAGAAATGATATTGTAGATGACCTTGGGGTTAAAATCATGCAAAAGGTTTAAATAATAAATGAGACACGATGCATATAGTAATTTTGAAATGCGTATATCACTGTAAACATCTGAAATCCGAAAACCGTTTTTAAATTGAACAAAAAACGTTAAGAGAAAAAATATCGCAAAATAACCAAGGGTCCGAGTAAAAAGGATGCATTACATTCAACAGTAGGTATATCCTCTGCTATTATGCAGTTCTGCACGCTTTTAGTAATGACCCCTATCATGATATCATTTAGTTTTGTTCCGATTAATCGATTTGATCGATCATCGATCAGTTATGCCTTTGTTCTGATTAACTGATGACAATTTTTCATGATCGACTTTACTCGGTTGTTGAAAATTATGGCTTATTTCATTCTCTTGTACTAAAATAATATACAAGCAAATAAAATGAGTTATAATTTTGCAACAAGTAATCACATATTTATAGCGGTTATCACAACTTATTTTTTAAAAATATATGTTGGTCAGTTTCATTCAGTTCCTTTATTACCAGAACATACTTGAAATGTGATTTTTTTCTTCGTTATAGTCTGAAAAAGGCTTACACTTGTCTTTTATAGCAGCCATGTTTAATCGATCATCGGTCTGTTAAATATTCTGATGATCGATCATGAATTTTCAGCCGATTCCCAACACTAATATCATTACTCTGTCACTTTTGGCTCAAATTTAAAACAGATTTTTGGATTTTAATGTACAGATTGTGTATCCATTCAGCGACAGATTCGTTTTAATAGTCGGATGTATTTTCTGGCTTAAATCTTCAATTATAACTTCTGGTCCATTTATTTTTGATAACACACATACATAATTATACATTCCAAAAAATATCATGAGGTCAAATTCACTTTCTCAAGGTGCCCACACGGGGAGAATTGTAGTCTTATCTATTTGTACGTTTAAAGGGACACACGGCAATCTTGAATTATTTTTCAGTCTTTGAAATTAGTGTCGCGATTTATTTATCCAGTATCATTTTGACTTTAATTTAATTATTTTTTTCATATTAAATTTAGACCTCTGTTATTTATAAAATCAAGTGTGAGTATTAAATATGTAATTTCGAAGTGCTATTTGCATATTAATTTGTTCAGTGTTTCTATATTTGCACATTAATTTGTTTATTCATATTAAATTTTGTTTATTGTTTCTGTATTTGCATATTAATGTTTAATTTGTAAATTGTTTCTATGGTAACAGTTTCTGTGTTTACTATTCGTAAATGTTGTTGCAGTATGCATTTATCAAATTCAGAAAAAACTTTAAAAATAAATCAAATGTTTCCACATATTTTGTCCTTTCAATTTGTTCCCCAATATCAGATCTGTTCGACCTACTTTTTATGCGCCTGTTTTTGATGCACCTGTTTCAAAAACAGGATATATAATGGTAAATGTCCGTCTGTCCGAGCAGACATTTAGGTGTCTAGGGGCTGCTTTCCTTAAGGTAAGGAGTTTATTTGCTTAGTTTTAACTGAAAGCTTCCTTATGAGAAGGAAAATTACTGTTCGTTCGTCCGCGCACATGTTCACTAGTTTACCTTAAGTAGTGTCCGTCCGTCCATAAACAATTACACTTACTTTACAACTTCGAAAGTACAAAACCTACCCTCATGAAACATCATTGCTCTTGGTAAAAGGAGGAACCCTATTGCCTTTGAGGGTGAGGAGGTCAGGTTGCCATGAGCTTACATGGACATTCTCATTCAGCGCAGGAACTCCAGAGTATAATACCTAGGGCTGTCATCGATAGAGACGACAAGTAAATAAATTTGTGAAATGTAATGTGCGAATGAAAATCGCCGACGAGTAGGAAAGATAAGCAAACTACCATAATTATATGCTTCAAAGACCATATTTGAAATGTTACAACACCCACTCAAAAGCAATATATACATGTTTTAACATTTAAAATGCCTAAAATGCTTGAAGTACAGCTGTAACCATTTCAGTCAATATTCAGATATATCAACAATATCCTTCGATATACAATATGGTCAATACTCTTCACATCCTATCAATGGCAGTCCTAATAATACAAACACTTATAAAACTTCATCGCCCTTTGATAAGGGGATGAACCCTATTATTCTAGGGTCAAAGGTCACAATGATCTCGGTAGGACATTCATTCTGCACAATAACTCCAGAAATATGAGAGTAAGACCAATGCTCATAAACTTCAAAGTACATTGCTCTTGATGAGAGGATGAACCTATTGCTTTTAAGGTCAGTAGGTCAAAGTTCAAGGTCACCACGACCACATATGAAGATACACATGCTATGTGATAACTCTGATAGAGATCATTGAGCGCTCATTGAAAGATCGCTGAGAGATCATTGGGAGACCGATGAGATCGGTGAGCGCTCCTTGAGCGTTCGTTGAGAGATCATTGCGATATGTTGGCGATCACTGGGAATTCATTGAAAGTTTGTCAAGAGATCTGGCCAATTTTTGATCGCTCAACGATCGCCACCTCTGTGTAAAGGGGGTATAAGACATTTGCAATTTTACCAGATCACATCAAGTCACTTTTATAAAAAGTTTGTCAATAAAGATATAAATTTTTATTCAAGACCTGCATTGGATGTGAACAAACCTGGACAAACCCTTTGTTTTATTACATTTTATTCATTTCAGTATATATAATACCAGTAATACATTGTATATAAAAATATAAATAAATACTATTTACAACAAACAGAAAATGTAACATCAAATTTGCATCCAGAATGCCACAAATAATACTTTTTCTCGAGCAAGGTGTTCGACTGTAATTATGCTCAAAACCTTATTAATCTATAACTTCTTTTGACAGTTTACACAAATCATATTTTATTTGAGGCAATATTTGTTGACAGGACTAAAACATGCTAATACATTTCCTTAAAACGACCTATAGTTTTTACCAACAGAAATTTTTACCATTAAGTTAATCATTCAAGAGACAGGTTCTTGTGCTGAAGAAAAGCCCTGAACGATATTGTCCACACATCATGATCTTTAAGGACAATTCAAAGATCTCGCTAAAATGCAATTTCAATATATTATTATGTACATTTTTTTTTTATAATCTTATCTCGCACATTTTTTAAGAAATTGAGAGAAAATTAAATACAAAATTCGACTTGTGCACGAATAAAATTTGAACATAATTCCGGAGACGGATTCCTCCTTAAAGTGTTCAAGGCAAAAAATATTAAAAAGAACAATGTTCATCTGCGCCATTTTGATGCACACTTCTCGAAAACTGGTTGCCAAAACAACACCAAGACCACGCCTTTTGCGACATAATTACTTTTATCAAAAACTTGAAAAGTAATCATTGGAACATATCATTAGCATCTGGTCTACCATTTCCCACATTGCTGTCACTAACTTTATTTAATGGTGGCATGTTCCTACATCATGTCATCGACTATGTTCCTACATATTTATGTCACTGACTTAGCTTACTGGTTGTATGTTCCTACATATTAATGTCACCTGCTTTAGTTACCGACCATGTTCCTACACATTAATATCACCCGCTTTAATTACTGGTTGTATGTTCCTACATATTAATTAATCTGCTTTAGTTACCGACTGTTCCTACATATTATCACCTGTTTTACTTACTGGTTATATGTTCCTATATATTAATGTCACCTGCTTTAGTTACCAACTGTTCCTTCATATTAATATCACCTGCTTTAGTTACCGACTGTTCCTACATATTAATGTCACCTGCTTTACTTACCGACTATGTTCCTACATATTAATGTCACCTGCTTTACTTACCGACTACGTTCCTACATTGATGTCACCCGACTACTTACCGGTTGTATGTTCCTACATATTACCGTCACCAGCTTGAGTTACCGACTATGTTCCTACATATAATTATCACCAACTTTACTTTCTGGTTGTATTTTCCTAATATTAACCCTTAGCCTGCTTAAGGCGACTAAAATAGCCTTTGCGTCCATTGTAAACCCAGATCAGCCTGCGAATAACATTGTAAACCCAGATCAGCCTGCGAGTAATTCGCAGGCAGATCAGGGTTTACAATGTCTCAACAGTCATTTCTCCAAAACACCCCTATTAACATAAATGGAATGGTCTAAATTCAAATAAAGAACAGTCCATTATATATATGTAGCAGGTTAAGGGTTAATGTCAACAGATTTAGTTATGACTATGTTTCTACATATTAATTTCACTGACTACTTACCGGCTTTAGTTAGAGACTATGTTACTATATATTAATGTCACCACCTTAGTTACTGACTGTATATTCCTACAACGCTCTAACATAATATTGCTTCTAGCAAAATTAACAATATTGCTTCTAGCAAATTATCATGCTAGGAGCAACATAAGCTATAAGGTTTACAGATTTGCAGCCACTTTGCCCTGCTGGGCAGACATATGTCATTAACTTTTTAAGATTTATTTTATTCTCGGTGTGTATCATATACATGGAGGGGTGATTTGTTACTATGACATCCAAAGCTAGCTTCTTTTACCAACTTATTTTTATACGGTTACAGTTCCATGTTAAATTTGTCTCCTAAAACAAAATGGAATGGATCAACAATGTTCGAAAAAGTTTCGGATTGATTGCTAAAAATATCTCCCCAAAAGTCTTTTACAGACCCAGTTATCTCCCTTCCTTATGAGGACTCCCTTCTGGGATGAACAGAAGATTGAGAATGTAAATATAACAAGTTGTGAAAAAATCGTGCCTCAACCTGGACTCGAACCTAGGGTCTCCGGCTTACCGTGCCAGTGATCTAACCTCCGAGCCATCTTAATTGGCAATCGATTATTCACCATTAACTTGTACATCTCACTCCATCGTGAAGATACACTACGTTTTACTCAGTGGGACAGGCATGACGGACAGGAATGATTTTGGTTCTTTGTGTGACAACCACGAAAATGAAGTGTACATAATGGCAGACGACAGCAATTTTACATACATGTAAATGGAATTCTTTCTTTCGTTGTTTTTTTACCAACAAATACATTGGTCAATAGTCACATGCACAGCACATTGAAAGACTGCAAATTCGATGTTTGTTTCCTTTTTTTCACAATTAACATATTGCGTGTTTTGAATATAACTATGTAACGCAATCACGCTATCTCTACATTGTGGTCCCATTTGATTCACATTTAAGACCTATCAGGGTCAAGAAAAAAAAAGTAAATCTTATAACACAGTCCAATCTTTAAAGAAAGGGACACAAGGCAATCTTGAATTATTTATCATGTGTGAAAATGTTCACCTTAATGAATTTATACAATGTCATTTGTTACTTGAAAGCTGACTGTAAATATAAATGCCTGGACCTTTTTCTTCTCCAAGAACACGCCGATTAAAACTCAGTGGTCCACGTGCTATCCACTGGGTCAAATCAGCTCCATCTACCATGTAGAACAAATATACTGATAAAAATAAGTTCAGCAAGTAAATTGCATGGCAAATTCATTAGCACATATTCTAGGCAATGCGTGGCAGAGGTCATTAACAATATAATTAAAATAACATTTTTAAAACTTTCGTTCGTTATTGCATTATAATGACAGGGTTAGTATCCATTGATTTTGTGGTTTTTATAACTCGAAATCCAGACTGTTATTTAGTGACGTTTATCCATGTTTTCTATCATATTGGTATTTTTTAAATATGAAATACACTGTTAACAAAATGGGAGATAACTCTGATACTTACACTGGATCACAACTAATTAGTGAAAGAGAAGGTCACCCTATATCATGCAAAAGTTTTGTAATACTTCACATTATAAAATAGCATTCAATTTCTTTAACTAAATGTACATAAGGACTTGCTAAACTTATTTTCTTCAGTATATTTTAACAATCATGATTGACGTGTGCCCCTTTAAATATATATCTGCCACAAAAATTAGATGGCAAAAACACGTACAGAATTAACTCTTGGCAGTAGAACTCGGATCTTGATAAAAATGATACAAATTTGTCCCCTACTTGAATAAACTTTAAAAGTTGAAAATCGAATTCTAATACAAACTATACACTTGGCAGTATAACTCAGATCTTAAAACAAAATTGCCCAATTCATGAGGTTTGAATATGCATGTATTATATACTATAACAGATTAAGTACATGTTACAAACATTTCAAGTACAGTACTCAAAAATAATGTATAGAAAATGAACAAAATATGCAACAATAATTAGAAAGATTAGGTCTTACTTTTAATTATCAGTTTAATCTGCGTAGATTAGCCACAAGATGATGTTTGACATTTATAAGGCCATCCTTGATTTTTATTTTATTTGCTGCCATGGTCATTTAACGCCAACAACCCACCAAAATTGGCGTTAGTTAAAAGTTTGCGAAATATTGTTTCTTTATAGCTCATGCTTTCAATAATTGTAATTCATTTTCAGAAATACTACAGCAGTGTATGAATCCATAGGATTAAAAGTAGTTCCGAGTGACTGGACTACTTTATAAGTGCAAGGATTTCTGAGCAAACAGACTTCCTCCTCTTTAATAGCAGCTATTTTCTCTCCGTTAATTGTTTTATCCCAAAAGTATGAAAATTAAAAAATTTATTTACAGATTCTTTATTTTACTGAGCGTAGTAAAACCTGATCTGGTTAATCGCATCGCATGAGAGAAAAAAAAACAATGCGAAAAAAAGAGAGAAATAAATCACATGACAAACATTCAGTTAATAAGTTATTAAATTACAAATGTACAGAGAGTACTAAATAAATAATATAACATTTACACGTATGTACAGAAACAAAAACATATACAAGGACGGAATGAGTTATCAAATTATCACATGTTTGGATACTGGCTTTGTATTTCCTGTTAAAATACAATATATGAATGGATGAATTGATGCTTTTTTTTTGGGATACATTCAGTGTTACAGATATACTAAAGAAACGCAACTTCCGATATATATATTGTATATATACTATGCTGCTGTTAATCGAATTGAATTAGGGTTTTAAGGCGCACCAACACATGAAAGGTTATATGGTGCCTAACAGGAATGAACATGCCAGGCTCATCCTCCAATTACATCAAGATAAAATATGGAGAATGGGCCTAGAACCTTCAAGAACTGCAGAGTTGCTGCAAATTCTATAGTAGACACTCCATTTACGACGGAGGCACGTTTCCATATGCGGTGTCATGATAAAGACCTTGAATGGGCACGATGAAAATGACAAAATAAATATGAATGGGGTGTCCTACCCCTCTGCCTGTGACGGTGTGTTTGTGAGATTGCAGAGGTTGTATTCTACCATGGCAACCACACGGGGTTGCTGTTAATAGAATAGTACATGGCTACAATAGACCTTTCCTTTAGGACAAAATACTAAAACAACGCATAACACGCTAACTGTTATCTCTTCAAAGTTTCATTATTGGTAGAATACTCGTTTGGCTCAAGTAGGCGAGCAAATTTAGGATGTAACATTTTGCAATCTCTTTACATTAAGTACAGTGCTGAAATGGCTAAAAATATTAAGTGAAATTCCAACATTTATGAATTTTGTGTCGCAAAGTGTACTCTGATTAAAAATTCTACAACAGCACTGTTTAGTCCTTTCACTAACTATATTTCTTTCGCATATTACTTGGAATTAAGTGTGCAGCATTTACATTATATAGCGGAAATTCCCCGAGTTGCGTTTCTTTTTTCCTTAGTATATATAGGTCAAACTATGTGCGAAAAACAGATGAAAATGAAAGACGATTTATTAAAATCAGAAACAATATATATACACAAGGGAGCAGTACATTTTGAAGATTTTGTATGTCAAACCATTAAACTGTGGTAAGATAGTGAACAAGGATTGTGTTGAAAGGTCATCGATAAAGTGTATAAACTGATGTAACTGTCCAGAACAAAACAAGTAAATCTGTTATCTCACTACCCGTCTGATTTTAGTCAAAGTCTAGGTAATCATTTTTTAAATAATTTGTAACAATATTTTATCTTCAAAATTCCTGAAAAATAAATAAATAAATAAAAGTCGACAGGGAAATATAGTCAGCCTTGTTCATAGGTTGCATTTGCAATTTAGTTCTTTGTACCATAGCTCTAATGGTTTGCCTTTGTTCTGGCTTATGATATAATTTTCATAAACCTGAAGGTCTGAGCCTAAACTGTGCTATAACTGCCGGTATATTTCAGCTGTGCTATAAATTACAGATTCGGCAGTTATATCATGGTCTATCCAATTTTACATGCGTGTTGTTGGATAAATGGCTATGGTACAAAACATTTATAGCATATTTTTCGCGTATGTGATTTATACTGCACTCTTGGCCCTGCGGCCCTCCAGAATCAATATAAATGGCATATACTCGAAATATTATGCTATAAATATTACTTATCATTCATTTGCTATTCGTTACACAATAACTTCATATTAAAAATGAACCCACTTATTTTAACAACTGAACAATCTACAGGTACATGATTATTGCCGACATCCTTCACTTCGCATAGTAGAGGGTTGGAAAATTGTTTCCCACAACATAATTATGACGAATGACACATTATTAATTTGTGTTTTGAAATCCTCTTTCTTTTTTTAATGACCTTTTTATCTTATCAATCGAAGGTACCATGATCGATCAGCTTACCGGTAGCACCTCTTAATCGGAAAACAACTAATTAACATTTGTGTTGTTTTTAAATATTTCTCATCACTTTTTTAAATTTGAACAGTAGCTTATGAGTACTCGTATCATTCAACACAAGAAAAATATTTAATAAGTAAAAGCTTTCACCAATAACTCAATTCTGAATATTTTACAAAAACATGTATAAATAATAAACTAGGAAAAGAAAAGAGAAATAAACACTCTGAATTAAAAACTAAATGCGCTTTATCAAATGCTTTCATCCGTTAAAAAACAATTATGGCAACATCGCGATATTTGACCCTGGTCTATTTTCAACATCTTCTGGTATTAGTGTCGTCGTTAACTTTTAGAATTTCCAGAATTTTCACTTGCTATTTTGTCCAAATTTATAAACACAAAAGTTTCGTTTTTTATATGATCACTTAAAGGGACACGAGGCAATTTAGATTTTTAAAAAACATGCGGCAACCCCTTAGTTTTTCTAGATAACTTGTATATTTTCAAATCATTAATACTTATTTGAAAAGATCAAAGCAATTGTTTTTGCATATTTCTACATGTTCATTATATTGCACCACTAATATATTTAAAACTATGGCTGAATAACGAAGATAACTTGAAAACTATGAATTTTATTAAATTAAATGCAAGCAATTTTTAAGTCAAAATGATACGGGATTAAAAAATTGATGTTTAATAATAATTACTTTAAGACCGCCGTGTCCCTTAACTGATTAATTTTTATTTAAAATTGTGTTTTTGTTAAATATACCACGCTGGTAAACATCAGACGTCCGTGCCATGTATCGTAGTTAAAGTGATAATTTCTACTCAAGATTATGGCGTCAAAAATTCGGAATGTCAATTCAAATGTAAACAATGTATCAGATACCAAACCGACTACGCTGAAATAAATATTTGCCAAAAAGGACTCAAGTGTTACAAATATGTAACTCTTGTAATGTAAGCAAATACATTTGATTTTTTACATTAAAAATGCAATATAAAAACTACATGGCGAAGTTTTACAATGTTGATAGTAATCAGTATGAGCTACATATATATCCAGTGTATTAGCCAGCCAACCGTGCAGCCGTCTTTTGCACGGCCGTTTTTGAAAAATCGCGGCCAATATTTGGAGGAGTGGGTGGGGTAAAAAAAAAAAAAATTCTCAATAATGTTATGTTTTGTATACATTTATAGAAGAAAGATTATCTAAAATGTATCTTTTTCACCTTTATCTGTAAAAATAAATTACCCTACAGACACCCACTTATAGCGAATTGGCGGGTAACACGTGTTAAGCAAATTATTTTGCACACCCTATTTGCATATTTGCACACCCAGTTCTTGAATTTCTGCCTAATACACTGCATATATCTATGTTCTATGTATATTTTTTGTGGCAAGATTTCAAAATAAAATTGTCTTCTTGTTTATTTGAAGATGTACCGAAGCTCACATCCATTAATAGTAAAACAATAAATACATGTACATTGTACCATTGACTACATAATAATGTTCACTGGGCATTTCAAATTAGAAGTCCATTCGTAAATTTGAAGAGACAGAGAGTGGGCGATAATGTCTGTCTGGGGTGGACGTTGTATCACGGGTGGGTGGGGTATCCCGTGTCATGAACTGCTCCTCTGGATGTGGGGATTTACTATTCGTTGTACCAACACGTGCCAAATTCTGCATTTTGCCGTGACGGAATTGTATCAATGGCAAGTTTTTGCGATCACGGAATAGACTTCTGGACGATACGGGAGAATTAACCCCAGTGTCGTCTTTTTGAGAGACAGTCTGAGACTGGTTTCGCGTATCACTGTAATTGCTATGGTTATGGATTTCACTGGAGATTTGATCACGCGATGGAAAACTGTGCATCGTGTAATGTTTTCTGTGAGGGTGGCGCCTCGGAGTGCCAGTGGGTGTAGGGGTCTCACCTGCATCACGCGACTTACGTGGCGACAAAAATGAATCAACAGAGGTTAAACTACCCGTGGAAAGTTCAAGGTTTGAGTCATACTCCGGTTTAAGTGGACCAAAATTCTTCTCGGCAATGCTCAAATCAGATTCAGATTTGCTATTACTACGATGTAGATTTGTTCCTGACCTAAGTGTGTCCCTGAGTGGGGTGTAACGATAGGAGTCATTATTTGTCTCCGCCCAGACTTTCAATTCCTTGTCTTCACTGGTAAGATCTGGGACAGAATTTGGACGATAGAGGGACGGTGAAGAAGCTGCCATACTACTATACATTGGCGTCACACTTTTAGCACGATGACCCAGTGTTTCGTCGCCTACTGGTCGTGAATATCTTCCAGAGTGAATGTCGCGCGTCGAAATCAGAAGCCGTGACTTTTTCTTATCACCGCTTTTGTTTCTTTCCCGTTCTCTGCCTTGCCAGGGAACAAATTCTTCCGCAACGTCATGTTGGTCGGAACTTTTCTCACGTAAAGATAAATGTAACTCGCGAGCAGATCTAGCAGGATGGTGTCGTTCTTCACCTGACCTAGAGTCCATATCTCTCAATTCGGGCTGGCTTTTGGCCGACAGCGGCCTATTTTCAGTTCTGCGCGTATCGAAGCTAGCATCATTCCTCGTTTCATAATCCCAATTACTTGATCTGAGTTCCTCAAATTCGCTACTCCTATCACCTCTCACTGTCACGTTTGCATCCCGTGGAGATTTCGTGGACATTCGACTTTTCGGGCTCCGAGGATCGTCAAACTCACCGTTGTACCTGTGGGAGCTTTTAGGGCTTCTGGGGTCGTGAGAACCTTTGGGACTTCTGGGGTCATCAAATGGCCTAGTTGTGAAGGATACAGTCCGGTGACCTTTCGGCGAGATTCCAGCATCACGGTTATACGGGTCTCTGGTCGCTGATTGTGACCTGGATTTAACTTGCCTTTCCTCTAGCATAAACTCGTCATTGGGTGTGGCCGAACGCGAACTTGGGTTACTTGACAACGTGTCTAAGGCTTCCTCTACAGCCATTAATTTACTCTCAAGGTTGGCTCTGAAACAGGAAAGTAACATAATACAGTACCACAATACGTCTCAAATTCAGCAAACTGACATATAAGAGAAAAGAGCACAAGTTTGTCATTCGCACATTCATATTTTCGATCCCTGAATTTGTGACCTTGACCTTCAAACCATAAAATCAATAGAGAACTTCCAAACAGTAAGAGGAACACACATCACACATTTTTGTTATCCATCTGGAAGAACAAGTTATTATGTACAACCACAGCAATTCCTGCCATTTGCTACACATTGGCAGTCAACAAAAAGCAAATTATATTTTGTCTTTTCAGTGGTTATTACAAACTTGGAAAATTTCTTAACCAAAAGTGTGACCTCGAACTGAAGGTCAAGCTCATGGAGGTCAAGGTCATGGGAATATGGTATTATTGAATAGCTAATACATGCATGTAACAACTGTGCAAACATCAAATCAGTCTGTTATATAGTATATACGATGTTTTGGAAAAACTGACAGACTTCTTGTTGAAAGTCGACACTGCCAAACAACACTCATAAATCTAACTATTAACTACTTTTGCATTGAAAAATCTGGTTTAAAGTGGAGACTAAGATGGAAAGGTTTGCTCACCCTATCACTTCTGTCTCCAGAATCTGCTTGACATTTTGTCGATAGAAGTCCTTGATCTGTTGGAACGTGGAAGATCTTTCCTTGTCCATCTCTACCTTGACCGTCTCTGCGGCTCGAACGTTTGTCTCTGTGATGTGCCGTATGACATCACCTAGGGGAATGGAACAAAATATAGTGTCTTAAGATGCAAAGCAATATACGATCATATACTATTACTTTATTATACTAAGTATATGAAAAGTAAAGCACTTATTTTTATTGTGCAGATAATGTTCATTTGTCAAACCATAAGGCCAAAAAAAATAAATACCTGTGTTTCCGGTGGCCCGACCGACCCTATTTTTAAGGGGCCGACCCTAAAACTTTTTATGAAAAAAATAATATATATATTTGTTCTGAACAATGATTTATCACAATATATCGAGGTAAACTGATATCACAGAGAAACTTTCAGTTGTATCATCAACTTGTATGGGGTTTATGAGATAAACACATATAGAATCTCACAATATCTTGCTCCAAAAAAAAATAATAGTGAAACCCACCTATTTTTTTTTTGGCCAAAAATGAAAACCTAAAATATCTGTAGATAAAAATGAAGACAACAACTTCTGATTTAAAATGAGTCAAAAATAGGGAAATAAGGCATGCCCCATGCAACATTCTTTCTGGCTAAAGGCAAAACAACATGCCTTCATCTCATCAACATACCTTAATTGTCAATGTTACTACAGCAATCTGAGGCTATTTAAAAGCAATTCTATGACCTTATCAGTTATATTTTGCTCCAGAAATATAACATTTTGTTGACTACCTTCTGTATAACCAGGAGTAAATTTAAAGCCGTTTCTGAAATTTAATACCAAAACGACATTTCACAATTTTCCGGGGAAACCCTTTAAGGGAATGACTACTAGGCGCTAATTAGAGCAGAGATTTAATAAGCACAAAAACCCTTTGATTTTAAACTTAACACCATCCGCAACCACATTAGCTACATACCATCCGCAACCACATTAGCTACACACCATCCGCAACCACATTAGCTACATAATATTTAATAAATACTGATAAGGGGATTGGTAGAGTTTTTTTGTGGTGGAGGCAGAATACCCACTTTTCCTGGGTAGAACCATTACTTTATACCTCCCGCCATAACTTCCTCGCTTACAAGTCAAGCTCCCAGTGGGATTCGAACCCAAAGCGGTGATTAAGCATTATAAAACTACAGTTTGTAAACAATTCAACTGGAAGAACCTCAAAAAGCTTGTAAATGTATAGTGGGGTATATTGATTTATATGTAGCTACAAATCATGCATTGAACCGGTGTTAGGCTCTTTACATATATTTGAAATGTTGTTTAATCAACACATTATATAGGTTATTGTTTGAGCCGCCTACAAGAGAGCGAAAGGATACACAACAAGAGCTGTCAGAGGACAGCGTAGCTGGACTATTTTGAATTTTCAGAGAACAAGAACTGATACACCCGGCATACCATCAGAA
Source organism: Cyrtodaria siliqua (assembly GCA_037043455.1). NCBI lineage: Eukaryota > Metazoa > Mollusca > Bivalvia > Adapedonta > Hiatellidae > Cyrtodaria > Cyrtodaria siliqua. The sequence continues at coordinate 50,586 of JAWPHD010001184.1, forward strand.
AAAAAAATTGAAGACAAAGGGGCGAGCTGGATGTGTCAAGAAGGAAACCATTGGAATTTTCATTAAATCATTTCATTAAATCAAGGGCTACAATTTTTCTGTGATGACACGGAGGTAATTACATAATAACCCTTTCAAAGGAAACATAATGGAAATTTTATAAGTTGAAAATTTGAAGAAAATATGTTAAATATATATATATATATATATAGTGTATATATGGTTACAGGGTGGGGATCTCAATGGTTTCCCAAGTCATGACCCAGGGGCTATGTCCCCAGGGGTGGGGAAGCAACCTGGTGTCTATGCTGGTTGGATGGTTGTATCTGTCTGTTCATGTCCAGTAAGTGTATATGTGGTTATAGGGTGGGGATCTCAACGGTTACTAAGTTGTGACTCAGGGGGCCCACCCACACCCTCATATTTCACCTTTTGTGACCCCTGGGGCGGGTCCAATTCTGAACCTAGGGTAACCATTTGAGCAAATTTGGTAGAGGACTACTAGACGATGCTACACACAAAATATCTAAGCTGCAGCCCTTTTTGTTTCTGAGAAGAAGATTTTGAAATGTTTTTCCTATATACTTCTATATTAAAATGACATTTTTTACCAATTCAGGGGCCATAATTTTGTCAAAATGAATGGAAGAGTTATGGGGATTGTTGGATAAGATACAGAATTTGATGGAAAAATTAGTTTAAAATGTTAATGCAATAACTCGAGTAGTTTTGAAGTTATAAATCTATTGCACAAAAATTTTAAAGAGGCACTACCTATATCTATGCGATTTTTAATGTAAAATATTAAATACTCAATATTACTGCATTTATATGTATACAAAGCTATTTTATGAGTATTCTAAGAAGAAACATGGTTCGTATTCCAGTTCTGTAAATTATTAATTATGATCTAAACAATATTTTGAATAAAATGCTGCCCAGCCTTTTATTCCTGCCGGAGAACTACGAGTTTTTACGATTTTCTCGGACATGCGCAATGCGATTCAGTTGAATGAAAACAAACTATTCGGGGCAGTTCCGATAGTAAACAAATCGATCGGAACTCTTCGCCAATCCGACGAGGCAATTCCGATTGTAAACGAATAAGATAGGAAAATCTCCGCAATCGGCTTGTCTAAAACAATTACGAATACAATTTCAAAAATCCGATCTTTTCAATCCTGTTTTTCCCCAGCAAAACGCATATTACATGGGTTGAAATTATTGCCATTTACCTTTTTCATAGTCCTCTTTATAATTAAGTAAAGTTTATATCAATTGGTGGACAAAAAGATATAGGTAGAGCCTCTTTAAGGTAAAGACAATCAAAGGGCCATAACTTTGTCAAAATGAAAGGAAGAGTTATGGGGATTGTTGGATAAGTTGCAGGATTTGATGGGAAATATTAGTATAAAGTTTTAATGCAATAGCTTTAGTAGTATTGAAGTTATCAATCTATTGCTCAAAAACTTTAAGGTGAACCTGGGGACGCTGATTTCCTGCTCTATTTTTACTTAAGAAAAGATTTCTATGGTTCTTTAACATGCTAGGCAGATCGACTCCAATACACGGGAACGCACGGTTTAAGTTCCCATCTGATGAATGAAGATAAGAGAAAGGGTCTTGTCCTTGAACAAATCGACGACTCAGTGGCGCCCCTTGGCCCTCCAGTTTTCAATTCCATGGTGCTATCCACTGGACACGCTAGCTATTGAACAGGTAATAGATTCCTACGTTTCTTTAACCTGGTCGGACGATAAGACTACTATACAAGGGACTGCCCGGTTTACGTTTCTATCCGATGGACAAGGCTAGGGACAGTGTTGTTTTTTTACTTTTTCTCTTTGGGGAAAGGGCCCTTTAGAGGGGGAAAAAAATTGATGTGAATTGGAAAAAGGGGGAATTTCGACAATGTTAAAATAAAGAAGATAGATAGTAGTTTTTTTATATGTATTAAGTCTCAGTCTTTCATTTAATACTAAATTTACACGAAGAACATGTTTGATGGACATGTTATGGGTGGTCAACAAAGAAACATTTAAAAGTAAAAAATGTTTATATTTTTTTTGAGGGGATTCTTCTCAAAAAAAAAGGGGGAAAATATACTATTTCAAGGGGGGAATGGGCGAATTTCGCCAATATTTTGGGTAAAAAAACCCCTAAAGGAAAGAGTCTTGCCCAAGGAAACACCAAAGTATCCCAGTGGTGCTCGAACCCACACTCTTTGGATTGAGATTCCGATGTGCAATACATTGGTCCCCGTTCCCCTACATTGGTCCCCGTTCCCCTACATTGGTCCCTGTTCCCCTACATTGGTCCCTGTCCCCCTGCATTCGCCCATGTTCCACTGCATTGGTCCCTGTTCCCCTGCATTGGTCCATGTTCCCCTAAATTGGTCCCTGTTCCCCTACATTGTTCACCATACATTGGTCCCTGTTCCCCTACATTGGTCCCAGTTCCCCTACATTGGTCCCAGTTCCCTACATTGGTCTCTGTTCCCCTACATTGGTCCCTGTCCTTGTTCCCCTACATAGGTCCCTGTCTCTGTTCCCCTACATGTGTCCCTGTTCCCCTACATGTGTCCCTGTTCCCTTACACGGGACCATGTTCCCCTACATGGGACCATGTTCCCCTACATTGATCCCTGTTTCCCTACATGGGTCCCTGTTCCCCTACATGGGTCCCTGTTCTCCTAGATTGGTCCCTGTTCCCATAAGAGAGATCACATACCTTTAATCTTGGTGACTGTATCCAGATATTGAGACCTCAGAACCTTCACTGCTTCATCAATGTCCTCAACTTCTCCCTGATGACAAACATGACAGCCATGTTACTTTTTATAGCATGTACGAGGGACGTTCAAATAATATGTGGACATTTTTAATAGTTATTACACTTTTAGAAATCAAGTAAATTCAAATATATAGCAATAAAGGTTTGCATTTTCACTTTCATATCAGTACATATTATAAAATTATTTGAAACATATTTCAAGAAATACAAGTTTTTATAACACCACTGTGGCCGCCACAGAGGTTATTGTTATTTAATTAGATTATTGTATTATTCATGGTTTGCATTAAACAAATATAGTACAGCATTGTTGAATAATCCTGTTTTGTAAGTATATCACAGCTTCGGAAAGAGATCATACGAATTTGATCGAGATGAGCACAAATATTCAAAATATTTAGAAAACAAATAGCGTAGTCATTCCAAAAGATATGTTTATTGAACATAAAATTATATCAGTATTCTTAATTTATTAACATATATATTTTAAAGAAAATATGTGAGTTTAACATTTTATGTTTTTCTCTTTCATTTTTGTATTAAACATTTTGTTTTATTAAAAGTTCCTATTCTTTAATATTTTATTAACATTTTACTTATTTATATTTATTCTAGTTCTCCATGTTCAATATTCAAAAAATGTCATTACTGTAATTTTGGAATACTAGTGACACTGCTACTTTCGTTTTGTGTATTTTTGCTGACGATTTTCCGTTTATTTAGCCATTCCCGAAATACAGTTATGAACTACAGACGTCATATTTAGGAATTCTCCGTAGATTGTTTTTTCACCCTATTATATCAGTCATTGCAACGCAACTAGACATGGTTATCGACTTATTCAGTGTTCCCACTGACTTTTTCATTTGGGAGTACATGTACCCCCTACTGTTAAATGTTGGGGGTACACCACAAATTTAGGGGGTACACTATGAATTTTTAAGATTTTTAAACCTTTCAACATACTTTATTTGCTACTGAAGGCATTACAATACACAGCACAGTGTAATATTCAAGTTGACAACAGTTTTTTTTTTGTTGTTTTTTCTGTGCGTGCATGCACGTACGAAGTCAGTTTTCTGTGCGTGATTTTTGTTTTCATGCGTGATTCACGCACATATGTGCGTGAATGGGAACACTGTTATTGTTTAAATCATTTGATTTCTTATGAGTTGGATTACAACATGTATGAATCCTAAAGGGTTACGTCAATAAATAGTGCGATATCGAAAAAGTCCACGTATTATTTGAACAGCCCTCGTATAATTATGTTCATACTATTTACAATAAAAAAAGTCCCCATAAATATGTTAATGTTTATTGAATTTACGAGTTGCCATTTTAGAGTTGACAAGACTTTTTAAAAAATAAATAAAAAAATAATAAAAAATAGAATTTACTACTTAGAATTTCCAATTTAAACAAAAAATAATCCTGTAATAGCCAAAATACATGGAAATGTGAGATATTAGTATTTTTGTTGTGTTTTTTGCTGCGAGACGATATTAAAAAAAGTCATTTTCATGGTATGACATATGCTGCATGTACTGAAAGTTTTTGTTTTTTTAAACTTCACGTGACATTATGAGTTTTTTAAGTAGCATGGTTTCTGTGTGCCCTTCATTTAAGCCCAGCAACAATGTTTGTAATTACCGTATTGGGAGTAGGCGTCACACCGCGTCCAAGACTTATCTGCCCTTGTTTCATCATCTGTTCCTTTTCCAGTAGGTGGCGCTTCTTCAACTCCTCGACAAAGGACACATGCTTTTTCTGCAGTTCTATCATTTTGTTCTTCATGGCGTTCATTGCGACATCATTTTCTGCCTCGAGGGCTTTACGCAGACTCTCCAGCTCTGACCTAGTAAAATTAAAAACAATGAGGATACTGTTTCGTAAATAAATAATTAAGACTCATAAATGATGATGATGAATTATCTCAAATAAATTAGCACCAGCACTTATAATTTCAGTCAGGCGTGCTGATGTATGCACTAACAATCACCTGGTAAATACAAAATCCAGACTCACTAACAATCACCTGGTAAATACAAAATCCAGATTCACTAACAATCACCTGGTAAAAAATCCAGATTCACTAACAATCACCTGGTAAATACAAAATCCAGATTCACTAACAATCACCTGGTAAATACAAAATCCAGACTCACTAACAATCAGTAAATACAAAATCCAGATTCACTAACAATCACCTGGTTAATACAAAATCCAGACTCACTAACAATCAGTAAATACAAAATCCAGATTCAATAACAATCACCTGGTAAATACAAAATCCAGATTCACTAACAATCACCTGGAAAATACAAAATCAAGGTTCTCTAACAATCACCTGGTAAATACAAAATCCAGATTCATTAACAATCACCTGGTAAATACAAAATCCAGATTCACTAACAATCACCTGGTAAATACAAAATCCAGATTCATGATAGGTCGTACATAAATAAATTTGATCTTGTGCACAAATGACAAGGTTTCAGTCTAAAGGGTTAGTTAGTAACTTTTTTAAACGCATTTCTTCAGATGTCCGTCTTAATACAGGTGACTTCATAATACAGGTGACCTCTTAATTAACATAGGTGACATAAGAGGCAAGTCAGATCACATCATAACAGCTCTCACCTGTACTTCTGTTTCATGTCTTGGAGGAATTTCTCCGTCTTGGCGATCTTGTTGTTCCCCTCTTCATGTTTCTGCTTGTACATGGTTACGTCTTTACGGAACGACGTCTCGATAGACTGGACAGACTCGATTAGACTGGTCTTCTCATCTCTTAACTTTCTGAGTTCAGCCTGAAATAGTGGGCCGGTCAGTTATCGAACAACTTGGCTTACGACGTTTGGTTTAATTATATAATTTTTCCAAGCCAAAGCTCTGCGAAATGTATAGTTTTGCCAAAACTAGCAATGTCGGATATCCGACTTATGCCCTCGCTGTGTGTGACCTTGACCTTGTGGTCACAGGTGATCAAAAATATGATGGAATGTTTTTGTACGACTTCAGTAATCAACAAATAAAATATGAAAGTAATTCGTGAAAGGATTTTGAGAATATGAGCAAAACTGGTGGACGGACAGACAAAGCCAAAACAGCACAGCCCCCACCAATTTTGGGGCATAATAACTGCTACTTGTGAACTTTACCAAAGACCTGCTTTTTATTTTGGATTTGGGGTGGCCAAGAACCTCAGCCAGATTTTCAGCTTACTCAACTCAACTATTAACCCATCAATATTTTTCGCTGCTGCAAACGTCCGCCACTCGGACAATGTTTTTATGGGGATCTCCCATTTCCTCCCACATGAATCAACACTGCCAGTCTCAACAACGCCATCCTGAGTGTTTCAATAGCCTAGTATGTGTAACCATTCATGATAGATGTGAAAGAAAAGTTTAGGCTCCTTTAATTAGATCCATTTTCTATCCTCCATAACTAAGTGGGAGAGAAAATAGCAACTTCTCAGAATTCTGTGTTTTATCCAATTCCACTTATATCAAGATGTAATGATTTGAAGAACGGTTTTGCTGCAAAACTCCATCCTGCATAGTATATATGGCAATTGTATACTTATGTATGTTGGTCCTATTTTCTCCGGGCATGTACAAATACCCAAAAGAGCCCTATTTGATAGTAAAAGATACAGTAGGGTGATTCTTAATTCCTCTATATCATCTCCCTCTCTCAAGAATTGGATCTTAATGGGGTTGATGCGCTATTTTCAAACAAGATTTACTTAAAAGGGCACTGAACCACTTGAAAAAGCTGAAAGATTTATCAAAACGCCATGAAAAATAAAGGAGATATGACCTGTTAAAAATTTGCGAAGAAACATAAATGTAGTGGCCATCTTGGAATGATGTCATCGCGCATTTTTACCATATGGCATATTGAAAAAATATCTTTTAAAGCAAGGAAAACCACTGCAAATCAAAACTTATTATACAATGTATATATTTGTCATTTCTTATATTTATTTTTAATCAATTTGCAGTGATTTTCTTTTCTTTATAAAAGATACTTTATCAATATGCCATATATGGTAAAAAGGCGCGCTGATTCATCGTACCAAGATGGCCGTCTGCATTTATGTTTCTTTGCAAATATTGAATAGGTCATATCTCCTTTATTTTTCATGGGTTTTGATCATTATTTCAGCTTTTTTCATGTTTTTCAGAGCCCTTTTTAATAAATATTGTTGAAAAAAGCGCATCAACCCCTTTAATTCTTCTATATCATCTCCCTCTCTCAGGGGTCGGATCTTAATTTCCACTAAATAATAAGTTAATAAGCTGTCAAACAACAGTTCAACTGAATTCCCTTACCTCTAGTTTCTCCTGGTTCTGACCGGCCTTGACCAGTTTATTCTGTATTTCCTCCGCATCCTTTTTATATTTCTGACATTTCTCTTGATTATCAGTAAGTTCTTCTTTGTATCCTTGCAACAGTTCCTTCGCTTTCTTCAGATCACTTTCCATCTTTTCAAACTCTTTCATTTTCTTCTCCCGCTCATTCAGTTCATTGTTCAATCTCTTCAACTCTTCGCCATACTTAGTCGCGTCTTCGGATTGCTGAGTTTTTAACTTCTTGAGTTCGGTGTTCATTTCACTTAACTGTTTCTCCAGTTGAAGTTTTTCTTTCTGCTCAGAATTATTCGCTCGCGTGAACTCTGAGTCGATCTTCTGTTTCCAACTGCTCATCTCCGACTCCAGGCGGCGCTGGTATGCGGCCTGGAGTTCTGAGCGAAGTTTGTCCACCTCCTTCGACAAGTGCACGTCGGCTTTTCCGAGAAGAGAGTCTCGGTCGGAGATGTCCTGCAACATTCGCTCGCGCTCCTCATACCAGATGATTCGCTCCTTCTCGAATTCTGCCAACACGTCTGACTGTTCCTATGGAAAAAGGACAGAAAACAGCAAGTTAAAATTTTGTTCGTCAAACTTTTCTGACAAATCCGGAGTTGCTCTGCTTAAACTGATATGATTGAAGGAAATTTTTATTTCGATACCGAATTTGCAGGTAAAACTCATTTAAGCATTTGTTTCAGATATCAAAAATTCCTTCATATGAGTTAGCTCCCATTACAAGTTCCCAGTCAGTGCAAGATTCTCTGACAATAAAAAATGCCTGATATCTCATGAATTATTTCATTATAAACATAATAAAGCCTTTATTATAATGGGTTGAATAAACTTTATATTATTCAAGAGAAAACGAACCTTGGAACCATGCAGAGATTCCTGTAGTTGTGCGTACAGTGTCTTCTCTCTGGATTGGAGCAACTTCATCTGTGCTATGTAGCGTTCTTCTAGCTCAGCCTGGGTCGTGAGAAAGGAATTTATTTACATTTCTAAAGGTGAAAGATAAGTTTTTGGCATAAAAGTTTCTGTCAAAAAACTAAATGTTGAAGGTTTAAGTTAAATGAATTTGATGATATATTTCCAGACAAAAAGAGAATATTATATTGATCATATTTTTCACAAATCGACTGTCACCCGAAGGAGATTAAACATTTGATAAGGAAGACTGTCTTAAAGCGACGTTATTAAAATTAAGTCATACCACTAGTGTATACGATATTTATTTATCCCAGATGTTATTTTTTGTGGTAATTAAGTTATTCAACTGTCTATTTTATTTATAAAGACATCATTATCTCCAGGACCAGCTTGTTAGTATTTTCACTCATTTATTTTGACACTCTTGTGTTTTATATTGTTCTGAATCCAAAGACTGAATAAACTCTCCTCATGGGTAAATAAACTTTCATGTTTTCATTAAATCACTTCTTCATGACTATGCTGTTTTAGGTCAAACTAAGCCTACAAAGCAAGTTTTATTCCATTGCAGCAAAAACATCGTTTTGGAATTATATAGAGAATTATATGTCAGTGCCTTTTACTATCAAGTTTATTAGGCGAGGCTGAGAAAACGAAGAATGGAGAGGCTCTGCTGAGCCATTTTTCGTTTTCGTGCCAAGTCTAATAAACTTGATAGTAAAAGGCACTGACATAATATTCTATCATGTAGATTATCCACATTTTCTGTATGAATAAATATTATTTTCTGATTTCGCAGAATGTAACTCTTATCGAGGATGCCGCCATGTTTTTGGTTTTTGTCTGTTTTATGACGTCAGGAAACGTTACGTATATATTGTCAGATAACGTTACGTACAATAAACGCCGAGGGATTCCGCATTGATTTGCTTTAATGGTCAGTGCCTAATAAAGCAAAATGTATTAGGTCACCCCTTTATTAGGCAAAAAAGTGCATATCTACATGATAAATCTTTTTATAATCCTTGCAAGCCAAAGTTTGTGGGTTCAAATCCTAGCCGGGCCATATCAAAGACTTCATAAAAACGGTACTAGCAGCTCAGTGCTTCAAGTTCAGCTTGTAAAGAGTAGTGCTTTTGACTGACCACCTGATATCAGCTTAACGTGACTGGTTGGTGTATCATGATGTGCCTGATTTCTTGTTTCATGTTTGGTTATATACTGTACTGAAAAACCCTTTCCTCGTTACCTTTTCTTTAGTATGCTGTTCCCGGGAAGCTTTTAGCGCCTTATCAAGGGTATCCTTGTGTTCCGTTATGAACTGTTTGTACTCGTTCTCAGACTGGTCTTGAGCAGTCTCCAGTGCTTTCCGTCGTTCCAGATCCTTCTGAAGCAGAAGATCCTCTTTCTCTTTAAGCCACGCCTCCTCCTTCTTCATCAAATCTGATTGGAGGGTTTCCGTCTGCTGCTTCAGGTTCTCGATTTCCTGCAAATACGAACAATGAATGTGGGACATGTATGAAAGTTACCACAATAACTGGGAATTGTCAGCCATTAAATGTAGGTCATGGTTATAAAACTATCTGTATCCCCAACATAGCATTGAGGTGAACTATGCAGTCTTACGACAAAGGGTAAATATCTTCTCAATTTTCGTCCGTCGGATGGGGACATAAACCGGGCGGTCCCGGGTATCGGTCTATCCACCAAGCACATTAAAGAACCATAGGAATCTATTCAATAATAAGAGTAGGGCACTGTTCCCGGATTCCTATGTATCCTTCCCCTCTCTCTGGGGCGGCTCTAACTAACCTATACTGTGTTGATGAGCCGTTAAACAACATTCAATTCTCCCCAATTTGAGCATTAATTAGTAGCTTATTAAAAGCATGCAGCTAGTTTAACCCTAGTCTTAGGGTGTATGGAAAATGCATAGAGTGCATGGCAATTATTCTTTTTTACGTGGGATGGAAATCAAATTTTAAATAGCTTGCCTATTTACTCTTCGTAAGCCGAGTGTTTAAAACCCTCATTCATCATCTCCAGTTTAAAAGCGATAAAAATCAAGTTTACTGACACTAAAAAAAATTCAAAATGTAACCAACCTCCCGCAGGAGACCCTGTGATGCCTCGGCGCTGGTTGTATTGATGGACATCTCCATTGTATATTCACGGTGCCAGTCTTCACGTGCATCCTGCACGGCAAAGTCAACCTGCAGTACCAGGATGAAAAATAAATCAACACATATGACACAAAATAAGCAGTGGAGAAGGGATACAGAAGAATCTTGGACCAATTACAATTTTTTATCAGTGTCCCAAATTCACAATACTTATAGTTAATACGGTACAAGTTTAAATGTTCTTGGATAAGTAAGTTATTTCCCCCCGAAAAATCTTTTAATACTTAAATTTTAAAGAAGAACAAAACTACATACAATCACTCAAACTACACACTTGAAAACAAAACAGTAAACTAGAAATTTGTCCATGTGACACGCATGCCTCCGCTATAACATTTATTTCGTGAATTTTTACCATTCCAAGGGGCATAATTCTATAAGTACTGGGGCCGAAAATCGGACTTGGGAGAGACATTGTGCCCATGTACAAGTCGACCAAGTTTGGAGAAGATTGCATTTCAATTACCAAAGTTAGAGTGCGGACATTTATTTCTACCATTCCAAGTGGCCTAACTGTGTAAGTACTGGTGCAATCGGGCCGAAAATCGAACTAGGGCGAGACGTTGTGCCCATATACAAGTTTGGAGAAAATTGGATAACTATTACCCAAGTTAGAGTGCAGACACCATTACTTTTGCAATTTTTTACTATTCCAAAGGTCGCAACTCTGGATTCTATTGGGGCGATGGGGTCTAAAATCGAACATGGCCGAGACATTGTGCCCATATACAATTTGACCAAGTTTGGAGAAGATCGGATAAAAATTACCCAAGTAAGAGTGCGGACATCATTTTGCATGGACGGATGCATGGACACATGCACGGATGGACAGGTGTAACACTATATGCCCCAATACCATTCTTCAAATGGCGGGGGCATAACAAATATTTCTTCAATATAATCAGCCTTAAACACCATGTTTTATATACATATGCCCGGATGTAATAACAAGTCTGAATGACGATGTGAGACATAAAAAGCTGATAAATATATTAAAAAGTTTCATTAGTAAAGGGAAACTACTCTATGACAGTTATTATACTGGATTCTCATTACGAGATAGAAATGAAAAGTAAAACAGAAGATGCACGACAATGTAGGCCACGTTGTCCACATAAGACAAAAGGTACATTCAAAACAATGTAAGAAAAGAACACCTTTAAACAGAATAAGCAATAATATGAATTGATCGAATCCTCAAAAAACAGCCGCAGTGGTAATTAGTTATATATATTAACTTCTGCTCTTCCTTATGCAATATATCTAGGGATGAAAGCAAAATTATTTTTAAAGAATTTTTGCAATCGATGTTAATGATCTGTTGTCCAAAAATCATTTTCAAACTTTGTTGTTATCAATTTTAAAGAATTTTAAAAAATCCAAAAAGCATTTATTGAATTCCATACTTGAGACCAACCTACATTGTTTTGTATTTTCACTCACTGGCTGGAAGAAAACACATTTCTCTTCTTACATGAATCGTTTTGTTATACTAACAAAATCAACAGTCAAAATAAAATCATACTGGTTATCGGAAAATTGTTTTAGATCTTAAAGGAGTTGATGCACTATTTTCAAACAAGGTTTATTTTAAAGGGCTCTGAAAAACTTAAAAAAAGCTGAAAGAATTATCAAAATGCCATGAAAAATAAAGGAGATAATTATGACCTATTGAAAATTTGCAAAGGAACATAAATGGCGATGTCATCGTTCCAAGATGACAGCCTCCATTTATGTTCTTCGCAAATCTTCAATAGGTCACATCTCCATGGCATTTTGATAATTCTTTCAGCTTTTTTCAAGTTTTTCAGAGCCTGTATAAATAAATCTTGTTTGAAAATAGTGCATCAACCCCTTTAAGCTATTTACCTCTACCCGATACGTTAAAGTTTATATTTTATTATTACAAGTGCTCCCATAACCTGTTAGACTAAGTACTTTTCTACACAAAAGAGCATAAAGGCGCAATAATTCTTATATATATAAATGTAGGTGGCGACCTTATGCCCTCCAATGTCATTTTTATAGACCTACACAACTGGAAAAGATAAACTGTGACAAAGAACAAGTGCACAAAACAATAAAACACTTTGATGGAAATGTAAATGGTGAAGAAATTATGATGATATTCAAGATGATGATGCTGACGATGATGTTAATGATGATGACAAGGATGTTTCGACATTTCTCCTTCTCATCAACCCCTGTCTACCATCTGATGAATTGCTAACCAAATGAAACAGCAGCAGAATAGGTTCATGAAGACAATGTTGATGTTCACAAAATATATTAAAAATATAGTGTTGACAACATGGTGGATGTTTAATTTGACATTCAAGATTTTGATAAAATTCAAGAACACCATAACAATAATGACCAAGTTTCAAGTCGAAGAGGATGATGAGATGGTTACTGATGATGATGACATATATATTATACCAAGCCAACAAATTCCTTTAGCACTCCGTGACCAGGGAAAATGTAGATAGATGAATCATAATATATTCAAGTTGACAATGATGATGACGATGATGATATTCTACACCAAACTACCAAACTCATATGATGATGATGATGATGACAATGATGATGAACACAGACATACTACACCTAACCACCAACCTCATGCTCCACTCTGTGATGAAACTCGTTCTCAACTTCTAACTTAAACTTGTCCATTTCCTCGTCTAAGTCAGCGCGCATTCTTTCTTCGAGTTTCTCCGTCAGCATATTCATCTCTTGTTGTTTTTGTTCTTCCCAAACGCGTCGCCATTTTGCTTTTTCATCATCAATTCTAGTTTCCCAATCTATCTCTTTCATCATATCCCATTTCTCCTTTTCCTTCTTCAGTCTTTCTTCAATATCATTCTCAATCATTTCCTTCCATTTCTCCTCTTCTTTTTGCAGTTTAAGATTAAGTTCCTTTTCAAACTGACTTCTCCAATTTTCCTCCTCGGATTCGAGTTTCCGGCTCAGTTCACGACCGGACTTTAACTGCATAAGTTCCTTCTCCTTATCCAGATACATCTGATGTTCGTTCTCCAGCTGCATTTTTATCCGATCATATTCTTGTCTAGTCTCGGTTTCAAACTTTGTTTTAACATGTTCAAAATCTTCCCTCGCCTCTTTTTCAAATTTGCCTCTTAAATTGTCTACTTCCGCTTTCAATCTATCTGCGTACTCTCTTTCCATTTCTTCTCGGGTGTTGTTTGTCTCTTCTTCAAACCTCTTCTCCATGTCCCCTCGCAACCACGACTTCAGTCTCTCCTTCTCGGATTCCAATTTCTTGTTGAGCTCACTCTCTGATTTCCGTTTCCATTTCTGTCTCTCAACCTCAAGCTTTTCATTTAACTCTTGGTCAACCATTTCACGCCAGATTTTCTTCTCGGCTTGAAACCGTTCCTGTAACTCTGCGTCATATTTCTGTTTAAGCCGTTCCCGCTCTCGGGAAATTGTTTGTTTCAGTTCTTCTTTGCAAGCTGCTTGATGCTCCTCTATTGCTTCAAGAACTTTAGTTTCACTGTCCTGTGTAATAATTCACAACTTTATGTTCACTCTTTTTATTTTTACATATTATTATCATTATCTTTTATACCTCTAAATTTTTCTGATTTTCATTTTGTGCTGGTAATCTCACCGCAGTTACTTCCCTTTTTCCAGAGCCAATAAGAGTTAAGCCCTAACGTAACCATTTAAGTACAGAAATGCTGGGGAATAACTCATTGATATAAAGGGAAGTAACTCTGTGTAACCTTTCAACCATTGTGCTTTTTTAGTCAAAATAACCAATGTGCTGTACCATCAACCTTTTGTTTCAATTTCTAAACATTCCACACAAGATTTGAACAATGAACATATTAAATGAAAGAGTTTTTAGGAGATTATGAAATGAAATAAGTATGATTTCTGCTTAAATAGAGCAAAGAAGGACTAGAAAAGTGAGATTTTGTTAGTTATACAGATTTAAATTTGTTATTTTGTGTAAAATTGAAAAAAAATCCTCATAATGGTGCTGTACCATCAACCTTTTGTTTCAATTTCTTAACATTCCACAAGATTTGAACAATGAACATATTAAATGAAAGAGTTTTTAGGAGATGATGAAATAAGTACGATGTCTGCTTAAATAGAGCAAAGAAGGACTAGAAAAGTGAGATTTTGTTATTTATACAGATTTAAATTTGATATTTTGTGTAAAATTGAAATTTTTTCCTCATAATGGAGGTTTGAATTTCACTGCCATATACATCTTTATTGAATTCTAACAATATTTCAAATCCAAATCTCTCGTACTTTGGGTTTTCCCAGTCACGTTATGTAGGTACAAACATCACTCCTGTATAATACACATCTTGCGAGTGCTGCAACCTGTTAGCCATTACGTGGTCCGAGTATTAACTCTCATACCCCATCCAACCCCTTCTCCATGAAGCGAAAATGGGGTTGGCTGGTGTATGAAATAAAACATTAATTTCGGCTTAAAAGGTTTGCATATTGTTCAATTTAAACATTAGTTAGGTCATTTTAAACAGGTTATCACATTTTTTTCAGTAAATATGTGGTTAAAAAACATGTTTTATTGTCGAAATATCCGTTATAAAATCCTGCTAACATAAGCTTTACCATCCCTTAATGGAATTACGGCAGGACCATGTAATGTATCTGTTGTTCAACCAGCTATCTGTTGTTGTTTGTGACTGCCACATATTTGACTGCATTGTCATATTTTTAATTAAATCAAGTGTCCGCATCATAATTTATGTTTTCATTGAAAGTTTCTAATTTGGAGTAGACATTTTGTACCCATCGAAAGAACTGCAAACCCCAGTACGACAGTTCCAGATTAAAACTACTTATTGGGAGATCTTCTAACGTAATTTGTAGAATTACTGCAGTTTTAAAGTTCCTTCCAAATTCATTACGTGGTCCCGCCTTAACTCCATTAAGAGATGGGAACGTTATATTAGCAGGATTTTATAACGGATATTTCGACAACAAAACAACTCGTGAAACTTTACTGACAAAATGCGATAACCTGTTTAAAATTACTCATTAAATGTTTATATTTTACAATATGCAACTTTTTCATACCCAATCAACCCCGTTTTTGTTCTATTAACATGTTTCATCCCTTGTGTGGAAAAGTTTAGAACTTCCTTATATTTATTAACCACGTGCATTCCATTGTTCTGTTTACAAATGCTGTACAAAATAATGGTCCAAGAGCTTGCAGAAAGAAGAAATTTAATATAGTTAAACATAGGAGAGATATATAAATGTTAATATTTCTATGGAGATTTTCGCTTTAAATCCACTAAGCTGTTAATACTAAATTTACTGAATTGAATGTTGTTTAACGGCTCATCAACACAGTACAGGTTATTTAGAGCCGCCCCTAAGAGAGGGGAAGGATACATAGGAATCCGGGAACCTGCCCTACTCTTATTATCGAATAGATTCCTATGGTTCTTTAACGTGCTCGGAGGATAGACCGATACACGGGACCGCCCAGTTTACGTCCCCATCCGACGGACGAGGCTAAGGAAAAGTAAATTTACTGAATGGATGTATTTAAATATCATCTAGCTAGAACTATTTTATTCAATTAAACTTAAAAAAAAGCTATATATACTGAGGGGAAAAAGTTTAGGAAGTTTTTTAGATGATATAATTCTGTCTACAAGATATACTGACGTTTTGGGACTGAACGGGCTTGACCCTTACGTTCATTTATTCGTTACGTCATTAAGATGTTCGACTGTTATTGATGTGTTTTTAATAAAATATTGTGTCGATGGCAGTAGTTTCTTGATTTTACAACCAAAAATGTATTATTTCCAGGGTGCAACAAAAACTTACTAAACTTTTTTCCCTCAGTATGTATATTTTATTTATTTTTCTTTCAATTTGGACCATTTACATATGCAGGAACAAATTACACAACATATTCCAACATAATGAGTTCTACAATACATGCGCTGATATTTTACTGATTTTTTAATGTGTGCTTAAGGGTTTCACCGATCCTTTTCTGATGGGTTTTCACAAAAATTCCGAAAACTTAATTTTTATTTTTGCACACTCTTGGACCATTATTTCAGTGTTTTTGGGTAGCCTTGAACAATATATACTGGTTAATATAATACATGTTTGTAGATATTTATATACTGTGAAACCATTTTTTTTGTGGGATAAACATTTCGCGGTTTTACTATTAAACAGTTATTCTTCGAAACATAAGTTAATAGATTTTCTACATAGAAATTCAACTGCACACTTCATTAAACTTCATTAAACATTTTAAATTCTTTGTTCAAACAATACCTGTTTACATATTTAAAAAAAAAAAATTTAATTATAAAAATTTCCAATCTTCAAAACACAACCAAATTTACGAGAAGTACTGGTCTAATACTTAACTGAAATATAAGGAATGAGAGGCACACAGTTGTACCATCCATTCTTTGTTATATTCAGATATTTCCTTGTGGCACTAATACCTAGAATTCATGGTTTTAATAGCAAATGAATCCACAAAATTAATGTTTTCACATAAAATATATTAGTTGATATCTCGAAGTGAAGTGTCTATGTAAAATAACTGAAACTGCATGCAAAATTTGTAACAGAACATAACTATACTGAACCAAACAGCTAATGCACCACTAGACAATACCTTTAATATCTCAATAATAACAATCAATAAATCAAAACAAATTTCATTCTGAACGAGACAAATATCTTGTCAATAACGACTGTAAAATAAAAAAAATCATTCAAATCACCTGTCTCCAACGGTACCAGTCGGCATATAATAAGTGCATACATTAAAGGTATTGTCTACTCGTGCGTTAGCTGTTTGGTTCAGTATATATTAGTTGACATATTGAACTGAAGTGTCTAAGTAATATAACTGAAACTGCATGCACAATTTGTAACAGAACATTACAACTATTATATGATATCCGATTACATTACACATATATATATAGTTCACCTACCTTTTGAAGTTTTTCTTTCTCCGTCTCCAGTTTTTCGAGAAGTTGAGATTCTACCTCAGTAGCCACAGATTTACCCAGTTCCTGGAAATATTCATGAAACATCTGACAGATTTAATTTGACCTATATTCCACAGATCTGCCTAGTTTACTGGAAACGTTGATGAACATTTGACACATTTAGCATAATCCAAAGATTTCCCACTTGACAGTATCTGAATGCTATCCGATATTTCTAAATATCACTTTTGAACAATTATGTTTTATATGTCCCACACATACATGCAACTCGGAGATTTGTGGTTTCCAAATTCTCTCTTTAAATCTGATCAAATAAACATGTGTTTCTCCTTCTGAATAATATTAAAGCGCACCAATGCTATTTGCTAGTCTCCGTGCATTGTATTATACGCATCCTAAAGTCACATATTAAGATATTCTGTAGCTTAAACATTTTCTATTATCTTTCATGTCACTTCTTTAATTTAAATGTAACATTAAAAAATTTCAAGCTTGATTTTTTTTAAACTCACGGCGTCCCGTTAGTTTTTCTCTTAGCTTGCATTTGTTCAATCATTAATAGTAATTGTTAGAATCGATCACAGCAAATTATTTTTACATATTACCAACTTTTTATAATATTGCACCAATAATATATTTAAACATTTGGTGAAATAGTGAAGAAATTTGAAATCTCAATTTTTTATTAAATGTTAAGCAAGTAGTTTTAAATTCAAAATGACGCTGGATAATTAAATTGAGGAGCAAATGTTAATGTTGGAATAAAACTCAAGATTGCCATGTGTCCCTTTAAAATGTTTCCATAAACTTTATATCCTTTATAATAAACAATCCTTAACTCTTGCACTGATTTAGAATTATTTTTGGAGCAAGTTGGAACAATACTATAATTATGCATAGGTCCCATGTTTGGAAGAACTAAACTCTAGGAAATAAATTATGGATAAAATCAATTAAATTAACAGAATTATATTAAAGAGAATCACTCAAGTGTATACATTTCTATGATACTGCTGATGTAACGAAATGGAAATGTGACAAGTTATGAATATTTGATATGACACAATGTAATGGTCATACACAGCAATTTTGAAATTCTTATCATGAATAAAAACTAGTGTTGCCACTTCTTAATACAGTAAGACAACATTCTTGTAAATAAAATAAAATTTTAAGTTTTCATTTTCTCGTTATTTTATCATTATTTAGTTTTAAATATATTATTGGTACAATATAATCAACAGTTAGTAATATGCAATAAGAGTTACCAACTCATAATTCATTTTAGGCATTTTCAATCACGGGTATTTTAAGAACCTGTGAATAAACCTATAATTTTAATTGGCACGTATAAAGTATTATATGACCTGAATACCTGGATACAGTTTTGTAATGTAGTTTGATCCGTTATTTGGCAGGTTAATTACTTTCATATCTTGCTTTATTCCTAAGTTATGGTGATCGTGCTCTCTATGCAAATTTACACAATATATTAAGTGATGGGAACCAGTTTTCTTGATAAGTTCTGGCATAGAGATTATTTAACTGCTGGGATCGATTATAGGGAATCCTTTACGAGATGATAGGCCTGTGGTTCTTTTCACGAACGAGCGTATTTATTACATTTTAAATCAGTTTATGTATTATTTAAACAGAATAATTCTCTTTATTAAACGTTATCGGCAGATGCCGTTGTCACCAACACTTGACTGACGTCATGACTCGAGCCACAATGTTATTTTTGTGTCCGGAGTTAGTTATTAATATTTAGTGATTATGAATATTCTTTCACTGAGAAATCCCAATCTTTCACACATAGAAATGTAATGAAAAGGGTTAACTATTAAATCGGTAAATATAGTTGTAGCATGGTCACTGACAATTCTCTTTGTTCAGGCGCAGGTGTAAATCGTTTAATCGAAAATAAGACCTGTCAGAATAACTGTGAGAATAACAGTCAGAATAACTGAAATAGAGCTGAAATGGACATGCTACAAAACAAATAGAGTATGGTTTCATCTCGTTGGTTAATTTAAACACCTCGATGGGCTACGCCCATCTCGATGTTTAAATGAACCAACACAATGAAACCATACTCTATCTATTACATGTATTTCCATTTTTCATTCGAGAATCTACTTCTCACAAAATTAACCACTACACATGCTCACATTTCGATTGAGCAACTTTCTTTTTCGCTCTTTTTGCTAAATCTTACTCTAACAGACAAAATATCATTTAAGATTTAAATAAATATAAAAGGTATCAAAACACACGACCAACGCCGAATGGTGATCACAGATTTACTGATCTATTAGTTTAGATATACAAAGTGCTTCATCAGGGTTGTTTATGATATTCATTTCCACATCTTCTAAACTCTCCACATTCTGGAAAATCCACATTTAACGGTATGGCAGCTTACCTGAGCATTGAACAATGTTTCTCTACAACACATGACCTCAAATTTCCCTGGAGGATTGTATAAATATGAAAACAAAGCTATATTGAATTCCCAAAATAATATAAACATCTAAAGGTGAAACTTCCAGAATCCGGTTTTAATTTTTTATCTCAAGAGAAGATGAGACAAGAGGCCCAAGAGGGCCTGTGGACGCTCTACTGGCTAACACCGCCCTTATAACATCAATGAAGCAATTGACTGCCATTTACGTTTTTTTTTGAAAGTTTCGGGCAAAAAACAGCTTTTTAACTAAATCAAGGGCCATAACTAAAGAATCTGGTAAAGTTTGGTAAAGATCAGATGAAAAATGAATTGAATTGAATGTTGTTTAACGGCTCATCAACACAGTATAGGTTATTTAGAGCCGCCCCAGAGAGAGGGGAAGGATACATAGGCATCCGGGAACCTGCCCTACTCTTATTATCGAATAGATTCCTATAGTTCTTTAAAGGTGCTCGGAGGATAGACCGATACACAGGACCGCCCGGTTTACGTCCCCATCCGACGGACGGGGCTAAGGGAAAGTGTCTTGCCCAAGAAGACACCGACGGAACTCAGTGGCACCACGGAGGATTGAACCCGGGGCCTCCGGTTACAAATCAGCCGCGCTACCGATTGCGCCACGCCAGCCCTCAGATGAAAAATGAAGGCCCCACACTATTAACGAGGCAAAATATAGCATTTTTCACTAAATCAAGAGCCGTAACTCCTCTGTTACTGGTCCGACTGGTCCAACATAGAGCTAAAAAAATAAAATAAAAAAAAACAAAACTTTTTTTTATATAAAAACTAAAAATATGAAGAAAAAGATTAAAAAATTAAAAAAATAAAAAAATAAATAAAAATAATAATAATATAAAATAAGAAAGTCATAAAATCTGCTAAAGTTTGGCAAAGATCGGATGAAAAATGAAGGCCCTATCGTCTTAACGAGGCAAAATATAGCATTTTGAACTAAATCAAGGGCCATAACTCCGCTGTTACTAGTCCGATATGAATGGTTTCCGAACTTGTCCGAGCTTTCATTGATATTAACAACTTGATAAAGTTTGGTAAAGATCGGATGAACAATGAAGACCCTATCGTCTTAACGAGGGAAAATATATTTTAACTAAATCAAGGGCCATAACTCCGCTGGTTTTCGAACTTGTTCGAGCTTTCAACGACATTAACAATCTGATAAAATTTGGTAAAGATCGGATGAACAATAAAGCCCCAATCGTCTTAACGAGGCAAAATATAGCATTTTTAACTAAATCAAGGGCCATAACTCTGTTGTTACTAGTCCGATATGGCTGGTTTTCGAAATTGTCAGAGCTTTCATTGATATTAACAATCTGATAAAGTTTGGTAAAGATCGGATGAACAATGAAGCCCCTATCGTCTTAACGAGGCAAAATATAGCATTTTTAACTAAATCAAGGGCCATAACTCCGCTGTTACTGGTCCGATATAGCTGGTTTTCAAAATTGTTCGAGCTTTCAACAACATTAACAATCTGATAAAGATTGGTAAAGATCGGATGAACAATGAAGCCTCTATCGCCTTAACGATGCAAAATATAGCATTTTTAACTAAATCAAGGACCATAACTCTGCTGTTACTGGTCCGATATGTCTGGTTTTCGAACTTGTCCGAGCTTTCATTGATATTAACAATGTGGTAAAGTTTGGTAAAGATAGGATGAAAAATAAAGGCCCTATCGTCTTAACGAGGCAAAATATAGCAATATAGCATTTTTAACTAAATCAAGGGCCATAACTCCGCTGTTACTTGTCCGATCTGGCTTGTTTTCGAACTCGTCCGAGCTTTCATTGATATTAACAACCTATTAAAGTTTGGTAAAGATCGGATTAAAAATGAAGGCCCTATCGTCTTAACGAGCCAAAAGTTAACGCCGACGACGGACGAAGGACGGACAACCCATCCCATAAGCTCTGCTGGCCTTCGGCCAGTAGAGCTAAAAATCAGAGGTATCACTTTTCACAGCTTTTTAAATATTTCCACTTATAAATCTGCAGTACCAGTAAAAAGATATTGACTGTTAAAAATTGGAAACATTTTGATAACAACCATTACCTGTTTGACTTTCTCCACTTCTGCAGGTAGTTCCTGATTTCTCCAGTTCTCCTTCTCCTTCGTCAGTGTCGTCTCCATCAACTTCATCCATTTTCTTCTCTCTTTCTCGATCTCTTCCGGCAAGTCGGAATTCTTCCAATTCTTTCTCTCCTCTCTCAACTTGTCTTCTACTTCTGCCAGCCACTTGTTTCTCTCCTTTTCTAGTTCTTTCTGAAGCTCTGAATTTGTCCAATGTTCTTTTTCTTTTTTAAGTCTATCCTCCATTTCTTTTACCACTTTCTTTCTCTCCTTATCAACAGCTACAGGAAGATCTTTCATTGCCCATTGCTGTCTTGCCTTAATGAGGTGTTCCTCACTCTCTCTCATTAGATTCAGTTTTTCTGGTTCCAGCTCTAAACATCTCCAGTTGTCCTGAAATGACAGGCAATACAGTATTTAAATTAAGGAGTTCACAAACTTTCTCTTCAGTGACCCCCTTCACATACATTTGTTTATATACAATGCCTTCCTCCCTTCATGACCCCCTTAACATAAATTGGTGGCGATACCGTTTCTTCTTCCCTCCATGACCCCCTAACATAAATTAGTTTATGTACACTGTCTTCTTCCCTTCATGACCCCCATAACCTAAAATAGCTCATTTACACCATCCTCTTGTCTTCAGGTGGCCATACCATTTTCTTCCCCACTTCATGACCCCCTTAACATAAATTAGTTGACATACACTCTTCTTCTTCCCTCCATGACTCCTTAACACAAATAAGTTTATGTACACTGTCTTCTTGCCTTCAGTGACCTGCTTAAACATAAATGAGCTAACAAACCTTTTCCAAGCGTAATTTCTCCTCCATCTCGTGTTTCCACTTCCGCTTGGTCGGTTCCAGGATGTTTTTCACCCAGCTCTCCTTCTCTGTCGTCAACTTCTGCTCCCAATGCTGCATCCACTTCAGTTTCTCTGTCTCCAGTTCCACCTCTTTCCAACTTTCTTTCTCCTCGTCAAACCGCTGTTCCATGTCATGGCTCCATTTTTGCTTCTCAGCCTCAATTTCGTTTTGTAGTTCTGAAATAAAAATGTTTTCGTCATTTGTTTGAATGGACACAAGGCAATCATGTTTTACTTTTAAACCATAATTAGTGTGTATTTCTCTTGATATTTTATATGTAATTCACTTTCTAATAAGCAAACCTGTCCGAAATGTATTCCCCCCTCTATGGCTACATTCGACAACAAGAGCTGTCAGAGGACAGCGCAGCTCGACAATTCGAATTTTCAGAGAACAGGAAATGATACAACCGGCATACCAGTAGAAAAAAAATAAAGGGGCAAGCTGGATATGTCAAGAAGGAAAACATTGGAATTTTCATTTAATCAAGGGCCACAATTTTTCCCTTTCAAAGATACATAATGCGAATTTTGTAAGTTGAAATTTTGAAGAAAATATGTTAAAAAGTATATGACCCTTCCATTAAATCATATTTTCAGGAAGTGTCGATTCTTACCCATGAAAAGTAAGTGGTCTGATTTCTACTTCCTTCAACATGTACTTTTATAACAATAAGCTCAGGCATTTCCTGTATTTCACCACTGATTAGTCTCTCGCTGATTTCTACTTCCTTCAACATGTCCTTTTATAACCATGAGCTCAGACATTACCTGTATTTCGCCATTCTCATGTTCCTTGACAAGTCTCTCGTTGATTTCTACTTCCTTCAACATGTCCTTTTATAACCATGAGCTCAGACATTACCTGTATATCGCCATTTCTCATGTTCCTTCATGAGTCTCTCATTGATTTCTACTTCCTTCAACATGTCCTTTTATAACCATGAGCTCAGACATTACCTGTATTTCGCCATTCTCATGTTCCTTGACAAGTCTCTCGTTGATTTCTACTTCCTTCAACATGTCCTTTTATAACCATGAGCTCAGACATTACCTGTATTTCGCCATTCTCATGTTCCTTGACAAGTCTCTCGTTGATTTCTACTTCCTTCAACATGTCCTTTTATAACCATGAGCTCAGACATTACCTGTATTTCGCCATTCTCATGTTCCTTGACAAGTCTCTCGTTGATTTCTACTTCCTTCAACATGTCCTTTTATAACCATGAGCTCAGACATTACCTGTATATCGCCATTTCTCATGTTCCTTCACGAGTCTCTCGTTGATTTCTTCCTCCTTCAACATGTCCCAGTTATGTCGATCATCTTCCAGCTGTTGCATCGAGTCACTCTGCCACAGGATCTTGGCTGCAGAAATAACAATAAACACCATGCTACTTTCAATTCTAAAAGGAAATATCTGAAGTGTTCGTAACACCTCACCAGCACATTATTTTGGACAAGAAAGTCCTCCTCTCATCAAGAGCAGTCCACCTGTGAAGTTTCATGAAAGTGACAACAAAGGGTGAATAGTGCGGAAAAAGCTGTTCATAACCGAGTCACAGTGACCTTGAGACCACAAAATCAAGAGGTCATCTGCTCACGAAGGACTGTCCACCTGTAGAATTTCACAAGTGTGGCTATAAAGGTGAAGAGTTTTTGTGTGTACATAAAAACTACAGATGGACAGAATCCAGTATACCCCAATGAATCCATGATCTTTCTTGTCGTGCCCTTAATGGTTTATTCTCTTACTGCTCTGGCTTCTGCAAAGTCATTGAGTACCTTCATTGTGGCTTTCTAGGCTATTGTTTTTTTGTATTATATTTACACAAGCATTTTTGTGTTTTACTTATATTGCCTATTGATGCTGCCTTGTTGGTTAGAGATTAGATCATGGCGGGGATTTCTTTATTTACACTGTCCTGTTTTAATGGGATGACAGTAGGGTAAGTGTGAGGTTTGGTGCACCCTAGAACCGGTTTAAACCCCCAGTGGCCTACTTTGCCACTGACCGTTCCAAGGCGGTAGCCCTATTGTCAACCCTTTTGTGTTTGTGATGTCGTTTGCATTTATTATTGCTTTTGCCTTCTTGTTTGTTTGCGTGTGTTTTTCTGTGTTTTGTGGTTGACTGTCCTCCTTGAATGCTACTTTCCGTCCGATCTTTTTATATTTCTTTTGATAGCGGGAGTGTAATGATTTTATTTTTTATATATCAGTTGGTAATTACCTTCCTCAACTCTCTTCTCTAGTTTACTCTCTAGGTCCTCCTCCATTTTCAGTCTAAGCTCTGCCTCCGCTAGTCTCACAGCATTGTCTATGGCCGTCTGTCTGGTGGCGCGGTGTTCCTCCAGCCAAACCACCTTCGACATCGCAACCTGCAGGTGAGAAATAGGAGATTTTATTGATTAATTACAATTTCAGGTGAAAACACCAAAATTTGGTTTGAGTCATATTTTCCCTTAGAAAACAAACAAGTGACTTAAATAAACATGTTAAATGAGAAATAATAGAGTGATAAAGTGAGAATTAATACAATTTACTACTGCAACTACTGCAACTCTGCAGTTCTGTAGGCTTGACGGTTCAGGGTTCATTCAGCATTTTTTTATCTTGATGTAATGGAGACTGTGTCTAGAATGACTTTTTATACTGGTGTGCCATAAAACCAAATCTATTTATGTTGCTAGGTACCTAGACACCTACACAATTTGATATACTAGCGAAAACAGCTGGAAATTACAAGTTCCACAAGTCACACAATCTTCCATACTGTCATCTACAAATTTTGAGAGTGAAAATATGCGCATACAACACCTTGCCTTCTGTTAATTATAACCAGGGGACGAAATATTAGTTCATAAGTCAAAGTAGTCAGATACCATCATTTAACACTATTATATATAAATAAAACAAAGGGAAACATCAATGACATGGTTGTTTTTTTTATGTAAATCAATGAAAATTATGTAATTTTGACTAGTATTATAGATGACTATATTCATATTCATATTCTATAGTTCACTACAGTCTGATCATGGCCATTACAGTTACTCTGGCATGGTATATATTTTCCACCTTTTCCTTTGAAAAATTCCCCTCTTCAAAAAACAACAACATTTTTTTTATTAGAAAAAGTACACCAGTATAGGAAAACAGCAAACTTTTTGCAATTCCCCTTCCTGAAGGCCCTGGCCCCAGTCACCTAAAAGCTGACTAGTGCCCTTAAAATTTCCCCCTTGTAAGTGTTATTTGTATAACATCAAATACCGTAATGTTAGCGCTCCCTGAAGTCCCAAACGGAAATGCGTCGATTTCCCAATACCGGGTTGGCTTAAATTGTATTTTATTGCTGACTAAAAAGAGTTGCGACTATTTACTGCATTTATTCACTTAATAAACTATATCAGAACTATTTTCTTTGTTGTTTTTTTCTACTGAAATGTTACTTGTTCTCTCGGACGACCGATTCAAGGGTTTCACTTGTCTAGATTCGAATTTCACTCGTCAATACGAGCGGACGAGTGGAATTTTTGTGCCCTGATAACAGTGGTCTTTATAAAATGTGTTTTAGTCCCTCTGAGCGCACAATATTCGATCATCACTAATGAAAGCATGAAACTAAACTCTTCAAAAAGCTCACTAAGGAATTTCAATTACTGTTACAAGTCTATAATAATTCAAACAATTCAGCCACCTAATGAAACTCTACTTCACTTCTACAGCAGAAAATTTAAAAATTCAACCAATCACTGAAAATCACAAAAGCTTAACAAATCACAGAATATCTTGAATCAAAACAAATTACAGGTTATATTAATTAAACAAGTCACAAAAATATTATGAAACTGGTCCGGATATATTCTTTCAAAGTTCCGACTTTTGGAAAACTTCTTACTCACTCACTTTTCTAAAAATCACCAGATCACTGTTAAATCCAACGCACTTGAACAAATCACTCAGTATCATGACATCTGCAAATAACCGGCCAATAAACAACCTCAAGTTTCCTAGTTGTTATTATCGTATCTACTTTTAAAATAGTTTCAACAAATCACTAAATATCAGAAAACTTACTAGAAACTACCAGTCTTCAATTTTCACTGCGCAAATTTAGTTTGTTTGTATGGTGTTTTACGTCATTTTCAACACATGTAAGGTTATATATGACGGTCGATTTTTTGTGGTGGAGGCAGCCCACCCACTTTTCCTGGGTAGAACCAGTGCTGTACACTTCCCGCCATCAATAAGAATCGACACTTCCTCACTTACAAGTTGAGCTCCCAGTGGGATTCAAACCCGCAACGTCTTTAACCATTGGACCACAGAGACACTTACTGCAAATTTAGTACCAAACTCATAGTTTCAACAAATCACAGAAAACATTCATCAAATCACTCTAAATCTATATGCAAGAAATCACTGGATATCTGAAACCATAATAATCATGAAAACATCATGAAATTTGTCAGACTCTCAAATGATAAATTCTGTAAAATTTTCCTAATTTGGAAAGCTTCTTTACAAATCACCGAACAAGCATGAAACTTGCCAGAAAGTGGTCGAGAAATTCCGTCAAGTTTCCAACAGGTCTGCCGCCCTGATCCACACTCATATCCAACCCTACATGAAATGTTTATCGGCAAATTAATTAATCGACCAATTAAACCATCGAATACCTGCATGATCCATATCATAAATACCTTAATAGTTTATAATGACAATATAACTATTGTTCCAAACTGATATCAGGTCACAGAAGAATGCTGATTATTTACGATATTGTTTTAATTGTAAATAATTAGCTATATGAATGTTCAAGCGTGGTGACTTAACTTTTAGCTCAGTGGCACTATACACATTAACATCCTGGCATTTTCGGACAAAATTTCAAATTAGCTAAACATGTTTTTGTGTGTTTTTATAGTACTGTAGCAGATAAAAACAACAAGAGTTGTTCGAGAAAAACATGCTAGACTATTCAAAGATTTTTAAGATAAAACATTTACAGTAATTAGGGGGTGAGTTGAGCATGAGCAGCCTTCCCTGAAACATCTAAATATGTTTACTGTCTGATAGATTTTCAATTCATTTCAGTAATTTTTCTTCTTATTTCGCTGAAGGTCCCTAGGTTATGGCAACTTTATTTGGGCCATCCTTAAAAATATATTTGTTTGCTGACATAGGATTTTATAAGTGGGTAGGTAGGTAGGTGATATTATTTTTTTTGCAAAAGGCAGTATTTTTAAGAAATGAAAGAAAAATATACTAAAGATAGTAAAAAAAAATTTTTTTTATAAAGAATTGCTATAAAAAGTTTTGGGTAGGGCCCTTTTTCGTGGGTAGGTAGGGAAACAGCAAACCAACAATTTTTTATTGTCGGCCTTGCTTAAGTGGGGAACATTTAATTACATTAAGATCTACAGAGTTAATGGAACTTGCTTATCTCATTTTTTTTTTTATGGTGACCTAAAAGGCTTTTGTACAAAGATTGTGCAGTCGTTGCTTTAGTTAATGCAAGTTGCATATTTATGTTTGAATGTGTTAAGTATAGAATATGTAGAGTAGAAACGGACATAATTCTATAGGAATAATAGGTACAGTTCTGGACCATGTCGTTCTAGCATGTTTTATTGCACACTTTTGAAAAGTTTCTGTGTATTTCAATGAAGGGTTTATAAGTTATAGCATCTAGCATGCAAAGTTTAATCTATTCGCCTCAAATATAATGGAAGATGAGTTTGTATAGGTAAAAGATGGTTTTATGGAACTTGCCTCACTCTCATTGCTTTCTGATGGCGAACACTTGCTAAAAGCTGTATTAAATTTCTTTGTCGGATTGATTTTGATTTTGTTTAGTTACACCTTGAAAACTTTAATGTATATTTGTGTAAGCATTAATTAAAAGGGGCAAATTTTGTCAAATGAAAAGCTAGAATTATGAAAGGTGTTGTTCTACTAAGGGTAAAATAAGTTATGGCCAACTGCCATCAAAACTTATGATTTGTCCAATTATAGAAAGGACTCTGTCAAATTAAAAACTAAGAGTTATGGATCCCCTGTTGTTTTGTTATGAGGAACACATGTGTGAAGTTCAATCAAATGCTTTGAGTGACAGGAAAGTTATGGCTAATTACACCAAAACTTTACTGTGAGGTGGATGCTGAGGCCAAGACGAGAAGGTAATCGAAGAATCAAGCTAAGTATGAGAAATTATTTAATAAAAGTACGGAAAAAACATCACTTTCAAGACTTACGAGAGATCTTTTGTATAATAGCAAACATCATCACTTTTCATGTGAAAAAATAGAGGTTATTTTACTCTAAATAATTTGACAAACTTAAAATACACTCCAAATAAATACATACTACACTACACTTTTATTCCGCTAAGGACGACCATAATAGCCTTTGCATCCATTGTAATCCCAGATCAGCCTGCGAGAGTAACTCGCAGGCTGATCAGGGATTAAATGTCTGGCTGCTGATCATTCCCAAAAACACCCTTGTCACATAAATGGAATGGTCTTAATTGAAAGATAGAACAGTCCATTATATATATGTAGCGGGTTAAGGGTTAAACACCATCTATACAAACAGTTACAGTGATTGGCAGTGTAATGGGGAGTACATGTACAATATTTAACATTACATCAATTAATCTGTGGAAAATCTAACTGTTCACATAAAGAGCAAGCTAAATCGTTGAATTAAAATCCACCACCAAATATCTGTGAAGCTATTTCAAGAATTTGTTGAATCTCAAGATGTGCTGAAGTGATGAACTGAACACAAATGAAAAGATCATGACCTTCACCTGTGACCTTGACAATATGACCCTGAATTTGGTACACAACAATCTTTGCAACTGAAATACAAACACAGTTAAGACTGGTGACAATAACTGCACAACCTTGACCTCACCTATGACCTTGTATGGTTGGCTGAATTGTGTGTTTTACGTCATTTTCAGCATATTTTTAGGCTACGGTATATAATTATGACGGTTTTTTCGTGGTGGAGGCCGACCACCCACTTTTTACTGGCTAATTTCTCACAAGTGGAGCTCCCAGTGGGATTTGAACCAGCGAGGTTTCAAATGCAACGTCTTGACCATCCCGGCCATGGAAGCACTTACCTTGAATGGTGAATGGTGGAAATATTGTTATTTTTATGCTGGAGTTAATTCAAACCAACACAATAGCTAAAATAAGTGAACATTTGGCCTCCTCACCCACCTTCCTGCAATATATACTGGGATTTATTTCATCAAATAAATTTTAATCTGAACATTTTATTTAAAATTCTAATACAGTATACCCGTAGATTGGACAAAAATATGAATTAAACCAATAGTAATTTAAAGTTGTGCATGAAAAACTAAGCCATATGAAAGGTCACAATTAACCATTGACCCGCTACATAATTATGTATAATGGACTGTTCTTTCTTTGAATTAAGACCATTCCATTTATGCGACAACGGGAATGACTGATCAGCAGCCGGACATTTGTAAACCCTGATCAGTCTGCAAGTTAATCGCAGGCTGATCAGAGTTTACAAAGGACGCAAAGCTATTATATTATAGTATTATAGTCGTGCTTAGCGGGTTAAGGGTTAAGAGTAACTAAGGAACAGAATCTCAGCATATAACATACAAAAGGTGAATTTAGTGGAATATAGAAGCTTCACAATTATTATAGTGTCATCAATTGAATTGATTGAATTGGATTTTATAGTCGCACCAACAGCTAAGGTCATATGGCGACTTTCCAGCTTCCATTGGTGGAGGAAGACCCCAGGTGCCCTCCGGACAATTTTCGTGCACGGGCGGGCACCTGGGTAGAACCACCGACGTTCCGCAAGCCAGCTGGATAGCTTCCTCACATAAAGATTCCTAGCCCCTCAGGGATCGAACCTACAGCGGTGAGGGCAAGTGATTTCAAGTCAGAGACGTTAACCACTCGGCCACGGACGCCCCTAGTGTCATCAAAGACAAAAAAAATATAATATTACATATCATTTACCTGTATATTGACTCAAAAGTAACACCAATAACTTTAATCCATTATTTGATATAAAATTCTAAAAGACACATGAGTTTCTATTTTCAGAATATAAATATTTGAGTTGAGCATTAAATTAATGTTAACGACACTGGGAACTTCAATACTTATTTAATACCATATATTGATAACATCTGCCCTGAATGTTGCGATGATTGTTTTAATTGTTACGAAAGGTTGATACAAGCAGGCTTCAAAGAATACTTTATTCAAAAATATAATAATGTTTTGGAAGTTGTCCACCATGTTTTTGGCCAAAGTTACTACGATAATTATCAAATTACACTAAATTGGTCTAACAAACAATTAGACCATCCTTAAAAACACATTTGTTTGCGACCCAGGATTTTATAAGTGGGTAGGTAGGTAGGTGATTTTTTTTTTATCTGAATACAGTAAAAACTTTAGGAAATGAAAGAAACATATACTAAAGATAGTAAAAAAAAATAATATGTTAAAGAATTGCTATAAAAAGTTTTGAGTAGTGCCATTTTTCATGGGTGGGTAGGGAAACAGCAAACCAAAAAAAAATTATGGTCGGCCTTAATTATATATCTAATAGTTTACACTTAGTTTGTTATATTGTACAGGGTCTAATATACAATTATAATATCATATGTGATACATTGCACTTAGTTTGTTATATTGTACAGGTCTAATATACAATTATAATACCATATGTGATATATTATACTTGGTTTGTTATATTGTATGATGTCTAACATACAATTATAATATTATATGTAATAGTTTATTGGTTTGTTATATTGTACGGGGTCTTTTAATATACAATTATAACACTATAAATTATGTAACAGTTTTACACTTAGTTTGTTATATCGTACAGGGTCTAATATACAAATATGTCAGTCCGAGGACCTATAATTGGGACAATATGAAAACACTTAATGACAATTTTATTAATTAACTTCCGTTATAGTAGAATTTTATTTTAATAAAATCATTTTGCAATGATTTGCGTTTATTTATTTGGCCTTGTTTTTTCCATATGGCCTACGTTGAGACAGTTCACACATATACCAACAGATAAACAATGTCAGTTTCAACTGCTTCCATTCACTACCAGTCTACATATGATACTATAATTGTATATTAGACCCTGTATGATATAACAAACCAAGTGTAAACTATCATTAATTAGCTAAACTATATTAGCCGTGTTTTATTAAAAACTCTACACATAATAGGACACAAACTCTGCCAGTACGAACCAGAACATATGTGTGAACTGTCTCACTGTTTTATTGCATGGGAAGAAAATGTGCTGATCCTTACAGATAATGGTATTAAATACATTTAATTTGACAGTTGAATAAAATTACATTGCGCATGTGACAAGCTATGCCATTTCCATTTAGAGATAAGTTATTACGATTTACAGCAAATATATTGAATTGAATTGGATTTTATAGTTGCACCAACAGCTAATGTCATATGGCGATTTTCCAGCTTCCATTGGTGGAGGAAAACCCCAGGTGCCCCTTCGGCCATTTTTCGTGCAAGTCAGAGACTCTAACCACTCGGCCACGGACGTCCCCCCACCCATCAAATAAAAGAATGCTGCAATCACAAAATACTAATCTGCACATCACTCAAGATATCTTCCATTTTTGCATGATTGGGGCTTTACTCTTTGAAAGTGTGCTCTTTAAACCACGTTAACAGTTAAGATCCATTACTATCAGGCCGCTTAATAATATTCTATTCATCAAACGAGATAACAGGAAACTGATTGTTGTCAAAGAAAATCTTTTTGAGATACAGGTCCAGGGGGAATAGTCTACCTACTTGTACTTTGATGAATGTATATGTACCGTATTGTTTCTAATTAGCGCTTCCACTCTAATTAGCGCCCCCTCTAACTTAAAAAAAAATAATCTTACCTTGAGGTGTAAAAGTGGTTAATATCCAAGAAAAGTTGTTAAAATTCAAGAAACAGTATACACTAACTTATGAATTTAATTCCATATTTCAGTAACACAACATTTTTTAGCATCATATAAGGAAATTAAAATGTGTTCTGGCTTACGAAAAGCGTTCTAATAAGCGCCCCCCCCTTTCAGAAAATGACACGCCCCCGGGGGCGCTAATTAGAAACAATACGGTATGTATGTATGTATGTATGGGGCTTAACGTCACTTTTAACAGTCTTATCACGACAACGTCTACTTGTAGCTCAATGATAAACTTTACATTGCTGCCACACTGGAATAGCATGAGATGATACCCCACCCAGTCCCATTATACAGACACCGGGCCGACCAGTTCTAGAACTACACTTCATATGCTGAACGTTGAGCAAGGGAGCTACTAGTACCCTTTTTATGAAGTCTTTGGTATGACTTGGCAAAGGATTGAACCCACAACCTCCCAAAGACGCTCTACCACGAGGCCATGCCATGGTCTAAAAAAATGTTTCAGATGCAGGCCCATGGGAAAGCTCTACCTGCACTATGATGTACTTATTTATTGTAAAAGCTGGACCTCCGCTGTGATTCGCTTATGTCGCAAATGGAGAAAGAAAAGAAAAATTGCGATCTTTTTTAAGCTTTTGTGAAAATGATTTGCAAAAGAAAAATAAAAGCCGATATTTACCTATTTCAATGCTGTAAGCGGATATGAACGACTGCTACACAGCGTTCTTATTGGGCATGTGCAGTGTAACAGTCTAAATAGAAAAGTGGACTGGTTCACTAAACTACAAGAATAACGTTCGCTGGCTGATTACAACAAGAGGCCCAAGAGGGCCTGTGAACGCTCTACTGGCTGTTATACCATTGATGAATCGAGTCGTACTACATGGTGTCTAGAGTGTACACGAGGTTTTTCAAGTATTTGACCTAGTGACCTAGTTTTTGACCCCATGGGACCCATTTTTGAACTTGACCAAAATATAATTAAGACAACATTTCGACAAAGTTTCATCAAGATCGGGTCAGAAATATGGCCTCTAGAGTGTACACAAGGTTTTTCAAGTATTTGACCTAGTGACCTAGTTTTTGACCCTGTGTGACCCAGTTTCGAACTTTAGCAAGCTATAATTGAGACAGATATTCTGACAAAATTGCATCAAGATCGGGTCAAAAATATGGCCTCTAGAGTGTACACACGGTTTTTCCAAAGTTTGACCTAGTGACCTAGTTTTTAATACCATGTGACCCATTTTTGAACTTGACCAAGATATAATTAAGGCAAACATTTTGACAAAGTTTTGGGTCAGAAATACGGCTTCTAGAGTTTACACAAGGTTTTTCAAGTATTTGACCTAGTGACCTAGTGTTTAACCCCATGTGACCCATTTTCAAACTTGACCAAGATATAATTAAGACAAACATTCTGACAAAGTTGCATCAAGCTCGGGTCAAAAATATGGCCTCTAGAGTGTACACAAGGTTTTTTCAATATTTGACCTAGTGACCTAGTTTTTAACTTCATGTGACCCATTTCCGAACTTGATCAAGATATAATTAAGATAAACAATTTGACAAAATTGCATCAAGATTGGGTAACAAATATGACCTCTAGAGTGTACACAAGTTTTTTCAAGTATTTGACCTAGTGACCTAGTTTTTGACCCCACATGACCCATTTTTGAACTTGACCGAGATTTCATTGAAACAAACATTCTGACAAAGTTTCATCAAGATAGGGTCAAAAATATGGCCTCTAGAGTGTACACACCGTTTTTCCAAAGTTTGACCTAGTGACCTAGTTTTTAAATCATGTGACCCATTTTTGAACTTGACCAAGATATAATTAAGACAAACATTTTGACAAAGTTTCATCAAAATTGGGTCAGAAATACGGCTTCTAGAGTGTACACAAGGTTTCTCAAGTATTTGACCTAGTGACCTAGTTTTTAACCCCATATGACCCATTTTCAAACTTGACCAAGATATAATTAAGACGAACATTCTGACAAAGTTGCATCAAGCTCGGGTCAAAAATATGGCCTTAAGGACTCACACCACTATTATCTCCCTTGAATACTCCTGCCCTACAAATGAAGGAGGTAGATAAAAAAAACAAGTTCGCTTTTCTACATTTTACAGTATACATTGATTTATCTTTACCAGGTTCTAAATCTACAGCATTTTAGGAAGAGAACCCAGAAAAATGCATGTTGATATAAGATTTCTAGCTAATTCTGCCTCATTTTACACATCATGGGTCTAATCTCCACGGGGTTGTATTTTTGTCTAAATTTTGATAGGTGTCACGCAAACACGAAATTAAAAAAAGTTCAATCTGGTAAATATTCGTTAAAAGTTAATAGCATGCAGATATTGGATCAATGAAGAATTTAAGCATACATACATGTTGCAAAATCTTTTTTATCTCTATGCCACGAACAAAAACATTACAATGGGACCCTATGGAAAATTAATTGTGGTGTGAGACGTTAAGAAAGAGCTGCAGAATGGGTATCTTTATTCGTTATTCTTAAGGCATTGCGCTTAGAGCTGCAGAATGGCATTTTCATCCGTCATCTCTAAGGTATTGCGCTTTAGAGCTGCAGAACGAGTATATTTCATCCTTTAATGCTAAGGCATTGCGCTTTAGAGCTGCAGAACAGGTATCTTTCATCATTCATCTCTAATGCCTTGCAATTTAGAGCTTCAGAATGGGATTTCCATCATTCATCTCTAAGCCCTTGCGCTTTCGAGCTGCAGAACGGGTACCTTACATCCTTCAACACTAAGCATTGATTGTGTATCTGTGAACGTTTCAGACATGTTAGGACACAGTTAACACGGTTATTCAGAAATCCCGTCTATGTATGTATAGTTACTTCAAGTTATCTTCATATTGCAGGAATTAGCAGAAATTTTACTTGATACCATGTTTAACTAAAAATTAACTATATTTTCAAAACCAATACAGGTATAAGCATAATTTTAGCTTTATTTTACAGCTATTGGCTTGTAAAACAAACACACATATCAATGAAGACAGACTACTTTGAAAAAATGTCAAAATTAAAGCGAGAGACTGTTACTTTTCCTGGAAAATCAAAATTTTGACGGGTAACCCTTAGTTTGAG
The DNA here is from genome assembly GCA_037043455.1 of Cyrtodaria siliqua. Lineage (NCBI taxonomy): Eukaryota > Metazoa > Mollusca > Bivalvia > Adapedonta > Hiatellidae > Cyrtodaria > Cyrtodaria siliqua. The sequence goes on from JAWPHD010001184.1 coordinate 86,432, forward strand.
TTTATTATTTTCAGCATTTTTCTCAATAATCATTTCTTAAAGATCATTTTTATGCTATATTCAGATGTAGAGATGCCTTTTCATGTATATTTGAAAGTTTCAGACATAGCTGAGCACAAATGACCAGGAAAATGCAAAATCCTTATCACTACTGTAGATTTTCAAAATATTAAAGGTGCTCGGCCTGAATTTCGACCAATACCCTAGGTCACTAAAACTTGAATAATTTGAAAAGCAATAAACATGGAATCAAACTTTTAGCACTTTTCAGCGTGTAATTGATTTGTATACATGTTCAATTATTATTGAGGTGATCATTAGAAAAAAAAAAGACCTTAAGGACTCACACCACTATTATCTCCCTTGAATACTCCTACCCTACAAATGAAGGAGGTAGATAAAAAAAACAAGTTCGCTTTTCTACATTTTACAGTATACATTGATTTATCTTTACCAGGTTCTAAATCTACAGCATTTTAGGAAGAGAACCCAGAAAAATGCATGTTGATATAAGATTTCTAGCTAATTCTGCCTCATTTTACACATCATGGGTCTAATCTCCACGGGGTTGTATTTTTGTCTAAATTTTGATAGGTGTCACGCAAACACGAAATTAAAAAAAGTTCAATCTGGTAAATATTCGTTAAAAGTTAATAGCATGCAGATATTGGATCAATGAAGAATTTAAGCATACATACATGTTGGAAAATCTTTTTTATCTCTATGCCACGAACAAAAACATTACAATGGGACCCTATGGAAAATTAATTGTGGTGTGAGACGTCTAGAGTGTACACAAGGTTTTTCCAATATTTGACCTAGTGACCTAGTTTTTGACCCCACATGACCCATTTTCGAACTTGACCAAGATTTAATTGAGACAAACATTCTGACAAAGTTTCATGATGATTGCATCAGAAATGTGGCCTCTAGAGTGTACACAAGCAAAAGTTAACGGACGGACGGACGACGGAAGACGGACAACACACCATCCCATAAGCTCTGCTGGCCCTTGGCCAGTAGAGCTAAAAAACAATAAAATTATCACAACCAGCTGATCAATCAAGCGTGTATATTGTGGGTCATTGATGCTCGCATATAACAACACCTTGGTTTATATTTAAATTCGGTCATGTTGACCAGGGAGATTTTTTGGGGTAAATTTCAAATAGTGTAATTTTTATTTTTTATATACATCATGTACATGTATGGCCAAACGTTGGCTCTCAAAAATAGCACAAGAGAAGTCCCGTCTGAGCTCAACAGCCTTTCAGTTAACACTAACATTATTCAAAACAAAAAAACTATAAATCTGACTGGGACTCAATCACATGATTAACAATAATCCATTTTGCTAATCCTTGATCTTCTAAGCAGATTATAAAGATCAATTATCAAGATTATTTCAACAAAGACAACTCTGGTAGTGTTGTGTTCTGTGTTTCCTTATGTCAGATCAGATTCATAAAAATACCAACAAGCAGGTCCTTGGGAATTGTTAAACCCAAATAACATGATACAGCAGCAGACTCCGGTTGATCGGGTATGTTCATTAGGTGTAGCAACTAACTGCTACACACACCGAAATAAATATTTTTAAACTAACTACTGAAACATTTACATTGTCTAAGAGTTCCAGGTGTATATAACAAGGGTTCAGCGCAAAAATATGTTTACATCATTTTCAACACACATAAGGTTATATAATAATATATATGACGGTCGATGTTTTTGTGGTGGAGGCAAACCACCTACTTTTCCTGGGTAGAACCAGTTTTGTAACACCTCACACCATCCGTAAGAATCGCCACTTGCTCACTTACAAAACTACATATGAATAAAGAAGGAGATACAATAGTCTTGCACTGAACCCTCGATATAACATATATATAGCTGTACTTTTTATAATAAATGGATGGACAGACAATGGGAAGGACACAAACACGAAGACAGACCTCATACAGTAAATCATCCTCATCTGGCAGTTCTTCCTCAATATTAATTCCTTCATTCATTTTAGGCCGATCCGTTTTTAAAATATCCCTTGTATTTTCTTGATCTGTTTTTGAAATTTTTTATCAATTCTTTCCTGTGTATCCATGTTTTAAATATATTTATGTTGGTGTCCATCACTAATCCAAATGCAAGTTAGTCTAGATAGTATTCATATTCCACAAAAACAGATTTGACATGTCAAGAGATACACATTTAGTATCAGTAGTTTATTACATCAGATTTTATCCAATTCATGACCGAGGGCTGGCGTGGCGCAGTCCGTAGCGTGGCGGATTTGTAATCGGAGGCCACGGGTTCAATCCTCCGTGGTGCCACTGAGTTTCGTCGGCGTGTTCTTGGACACTTTCCCTTAGCCTCGTCCGTCGGATGTGGAAATAAACCGGGCAGTACCGTGTATCGGTCTATTCTTCGAGCACGTTAAAGAACAATAGGAATCTATTCGATAATAAGAGTAGGGCACGGTTCCCGGTATGTATCCTTCCCCTCTCTCTGGCGCGGCTCTAAATAACCTATACTGTGTTGATGAGCCGTTAAACAATATTCAATTCTATTCCATGACCATTAACACACATTTGATCTTATTCCCAGTGCTATATACAACAGTGTAAGAGTTCAACTATTCCACCTTAATTAACGAATTAGTCAATACACGTTTGTTTCACTCTGTAGATTATTAGTTGTACATTATCAAATTTACTGAAGAAGAATTTTGTCTAAAACCTCAGGCACAGGTACACATTTTAGATGTTATTAAGACATATTGTACCAGTTCAACTTAAATCATTTTAATTAACAAATAAGTCACCACATATTTGTTTAGTATCAGCCCAGGCCTATACCTGCATGATCTTTTATATTACAGGAATTTGCTTAACAAGTCATTAATCTCCGACCACAATGTAAACTTTATAGATCAACAAACTATTTTATCAATATATCAATGATTTGCGATACACATGATGCAATTTGTAACTAACAATGGAATCATCTATATGAATAGGACTTAATTGTAAGCACTGCCTGAAGTTTTCAATAACTGTTGCCCTTTTTAAGAATTTAAGTTCCGCAGACCTGTAATAACGAAGATTGATAAAATATTTGATGATATTAAAGCTGTAGAATACTTTTTCCAAGACCTTTTGTGACGAGAATTTACCACTAACTGCTAAAATGTTCAACTGTAAATTTTCTTTATTACTAAATACTGTGATACATATAGAAATTATTAGAGACTTTATAGATAGGTCTAAACAGAAATTATGTTAATATTTTGAAATGGGGTTGTTCAAAATTCAACATATAAATATTCTGTTTTTGGCAGGATACCAGAGGTATGCTATGAAGTACGTTTATTCCCTTAAGCTTCAATGGAATTAAAAACAAAACTATGACACACAGAAGCATCTAGTCAACCCTCTATCGTGACATAAACCCAGGTCATGACCTGCCGGGTACCAAACCTGGAACCTCTGGTTGTGAGACAAGTGTAGTGCTACTTCTCTGCTATCCCGTCTCCAGTCTCCTTTACACGTTATACCCGCTATCAAAGACTTCGGTATATTCAAGCACCCAGTCTACACTCTATCATGCTCCAACTGTGGCGAGGGTCTATAAACCATAGGATTTCACACATACTCAAGCATAAGAATGACAAGGATTACAACTTAAATCTTGTTTCAGCCTTTGATCTCCATTATCAGTTGTAGGATCAACAATATCTCAGATAATCTACGTTCACTTTCATGGATAATGGCCTGCTGTTTTTTGTTCATTCAAGTTTACACAGAGGATCAGTTAAAGTAAACTTTGAGGTTATCAATATCGAATCTAGGAAAAATATTTATTTATTTTGTGCAGTTCAATGAAAAATGTCTACATGTAAATCAGTCGTTAAACAGTATATTCTCCAATAAATGCCCATGACTTAATTTGTAGAAAATACAGTATTTCCTGCAATAAATGTCCATGAATTAAATAAATGCGAAAATCCAACATTTATCATTGTTATTAATAGTAGAAATTGGCATGGAACAATCATTTTGTTAGAGAAAACATGGTAAAATGAATGTGACGGTCCAGTAAGGATTGGTATGCAAAGATGGGTTTTTAACAATTGTATAGCATGGAAAGTGTGTCAGATTATTTTATTAATCTGTCTATTTTTTGTCATATTCTTGAAGATCATCATCATCACCATCATCATCCATATCATTATCCATCATCCATATCATCATCCATCATCATCCATATCATCATCCACCATCATCCATATCATCATCCATCATCCATATCATTATCCATCATCATCCATCATCCATATCTTCCATATCATCATCCATCATCCATATCATTATCCATCATCATCCATATCTTCCATATCATAATCCATCATCATCCATATCATCATCCATATCATCATCCATCATCCATATCATTATCCATCATCATCCATCATCCATATCTTCCATATCATCATCCATCATCATCATCATCATCATCCATATCATCATCCATCATCATCATACCTATCATCATCATCCATATCATAATCCATCATCATCCATATCATCATCCATCATCCATATAATCATCCATCATCCATATCATCATCCATATCATCAATCATCATCCATATCATCATCCATCATCATCATCCATCATCATCGTCCATATCATCATCACCATCATCATCATCTCATCATCATTATCATCATCATCATCACTGTATTGTGCAACTTGAGTTATGGGAGAAAACAATGACTGACAGTAAAAGGGAAGTGTCTATGGCAACAGAATTTGCAGCAACTCTTTAGTTCTGCAGGTGAGAAGGCTTCATGCCCATTGTGCATATATATTTTAAATGTAAATGGAGGGTGGGTCTGGAATGTTCATTCCTACTGGCGCCATATAACCATTTCATGTTGGTCATCCACATAATCATGGCGCCATATAACCATTTCATGTTGGTGCACCGTAAAACCCAAATAAACTCAACTGTTTGGAAAATGGGCAATAAAACTGAATAGCACACATTTGTGGACATTTCTGAAGGATGACATAGGTGTGTTTGTAAACAAGCTCAGTTATCTTGCAAGTTGCATTGCTTGCATCATTTAGAGACCTTTAGTTGAACTGAACAGTTTATAAACAAATATAATGAAGAAAGTTTGTGCCACTTAGAAATTATGTTCATTGTTATAAATTAATATCTTGCTAATAAAGAAGTCATTAATTTAAATAAAGATCGTGAAACATGAACTTCAACCAACCAAAGGGAAGTAATTTTGGGTGTAAAACAATAGTAACTGAGTTATTAAGGAAGATTGAATGGCTCATCAACACATTATTGGTTACCGAGAGCCGCTCCAGAGAGCGAGGAAGGATACATAGAAATCCGGGAACTGGCCCTGTTATTACTGCTCCAGAGAGCGGAGAAGGATACCTAGAAATCCGGGAACTGGCCCTATTATTACCGCTCCAGAGAGCGGGGAAGGCTACACAGAAATCCGGGAACTGGCCCTATTATTACAGCTCCAGACAGCGGGGAAGGCTACACAGAAATCCGGGAACCTGCCCTATTATTACTGCTCGAGAGAGCTGGGAAGGATACATAGAAATTCGGGAACCGGCCCATTTATTACTGCTCCAGAGAGCGAGGAAGGATACATGGAAATCCGGGAACTGGCCCTATTATTACTGCTCCAGAGAGCGGGGAAGGATACATAGAAATCCGGGAACCGGCCCTATTATTACTTCTCCAGAGAGCGGGGAAGGATACATAGAAATCCGGGAACTGGTCCTATTATTACTGCTCCAGAGAGCGGGGAAGGCTACACAGAAATCCGGGAACTGGCCCTATTATTACCGCTCCAGACAGCGGGGAAGGCTACACAGAAATCCGGGAACCGACCCTATTATTACTGCTCCAGAGAGCTGGGAAGGATACATAGAAATCCGAGAACCGGCCCTATTATTACTGCTCCAGAGAGCGAGGAAGGATACATGGAAATCTGGGAACTGGCCCTATTATTACTGCTCCAGAGAGTGAGGAAGGATACATAGAAATCTGGGAACTGGCCCTATTATTACCGCTCCAGAGAGCGGGGAAGGCCACACAGAAATCCGGGAAATGGCCCTATTATTACCGCTCCAGAGAGCGGGGAAGGATACACAGAAATCCGGGAACTGGCCCTATTATTACTGCTCCAGAGAGCGGGGAAGGATACATAGAAACCCGGGAACTGGCCCTATTATTACTGCTCCAGAGAGCGGGGAAGGATACATAGAAATCCGGGAACTGGCCCTATTATTACTGCTCTAGAGAGCGGGGAAGGATACATAGAAACCCGGGAACTGGCCCTATTATTACTGCTCCAGAGAGCGGGGAAGGATACATAGAAATCCGGGAACTGGCCCTATTATTACTGCTCCAGAGAGCGGGGAAGGATACATAGAAACCCGGGAACTGGCCCTATTATTACTGCTCCAGAGAGCGGGGAAGGAAACATAGAAACCCGGGAACTGGCCCTATTATTACCGCTCCAGAGAGCGGGGAAGGATACATAGAAACCCGGGAACTGGCCCTATTACCAAATAAGATGCTTATGGTTCTTTCTGTTAATTGGAGGATAGACTCCGACACTAAGGACACAGATTTATGTCCACATCTGACAACAAAACTAAGCAAAAGTGCCTTGCCCAAGAACACGACGACAAAACACCATAAACAATTATTGGTTAGCTGTTTCCCTACCTACCCACGAAAAAGGGACCTACTCAAAACATTTTTATAGCAATTTTTTAACAATATTTTTGTTGTTGTTGTTATCTACAGTATAATTTCCTTTATTTTCTTAAGTGTTTTTTGTCCTTGGCAAAAAAAACACCTACCCATTTATGAAATCCTGGGTCGGGAAACAGCAAACAACTTTTTTTTAAGGTTGGCCCAAAACTCAGTGGCGCAAGTGAGGTTTGAACCCGGGTCCTTCAGATTTTAAGTGCACTGTGCTATCCACTTGGCCACTCCAGCCCCTTATTTAGAAGTAAATTAAATCAGTTACAGCCCCGACTGTTTACATTAATGTGAAATCCATCACCCCATTGATAAAATCAAAAACACACTGCTAAATACTTCATTGTTATCGACAATAACTCTGTAACTTTCTCCGTGCAGTACAACAATCAGTGCTCAGATTTACCTTTTTGGGACCTGGGTAAACGTCATCCATATTGAAAATATCATCGTCATAAGCCTTGAATTGTGCAAAATGAAATGTTGTTACAAATATTGGATGTGTGGGATTAGGCCCAAAAAAATACACCTGTTTTTCCAGTGGCCCGACCGACCCTATTTTTAAGGGGCCGACCCTAAAACTTTTATGAAAAAAAAAAAAAAAAAAAAAAAAAAAAAATATTTGTTCTGAACAATGATTTTTCACAATATATCGAGGTAAACTGACATCACAGAGAAACTTTCAGCTATATCATCAACTTGTATGGGGTATATGAGATAAATACATGTAGAATCTCACAATATCTTGTTCCACAAAAAAAAGAAAAAAAAAGAAAATGCCTACCTACCAACCCTATTTTTTTAGAGCATGCAATAGGAAACACACCTATTTTTTTTTTTTTGGCCTTACATCATTCTGTTACAACTTTATTTCTCTCAGAGTAAGCCGAACCCCCCAGGAAATGTTTCGGTCAACTCGAATGAAAGAAGTCTAATGGCATGTTTAAAAAGTTTAAAATTAGTTAAATATTGATAAAATTGCAAAATTTCTCTTGACACATTTCGTGCATGTTAAACCAAATAAAATATGAACGAGATGTGTAAACTTTGAAGATTTTAGTTATAAAAGTAGTTGTAGCATGTTCGGTGTCATTTCCTTTGATGAATGCGGAGCATTAAATCGTTTAATTTAGGGTAACTAAAGGGGCATGACTATACGGTTCTACAGCTACCAGATATTGGAATTTAGAGTACGGTCACTACGACGTCAGTGTTACTAAGTACACCATGCTACAAAACAGATAGAGTCTGGTCTCAGCTCGTTGGTTATTTATTATAAACACCTTGATTGGCTACGCCCATCTTGGTGTTTAAATAAGCCAACTCGCTGAGACCAGACTCTGTCTATTACTTATTTCCCTTTCCAAGCTTGTTATTTTCTTAAAGATTGATTGAATTGGATTTTATAGTCGCACCAACAGCTAAGGTCATATGGCGACTTTCCAGCTTCCATTGGTGGAGGAAGACCCCAGGTGCCCCTCCGGGCAATTTTCGTGCACGGGCGGGCACCTGGGTAGAACCACCGACGTTCCGCAAGCCAGCTGGATAGCTTCCTCACATAAAGATTCCTAGGCCCCTGAGGGATCGAACCTACAGCGGTGAGGGGCAAGTGATTTCAAGTCAGAGACGTTAACCACTCGGCCACGGACGCCCCATTTTCTAAAAGAAATAAACTCTGACAAAAAGTCATATTATTCAACTTCTAGCGGGTCTAACTTTCTACTCACACAGCATGGATGCGTGAATTTTCAAAATATATGCGTTAAAATATATCTTGTTTTATCCAAATGTAGTGCACGAGGAATGACTACAGTGTATCAGTCCACAAAATAGTTGTGTAGTAGAACCACAAAACTCATATTTCTATCATTCTTAAAATTAAATTTACCATGTTAATATGAAACAGAAATCTGTATAAAGGAATACCAAAATAAAGCACATTCAACATGAACAAACTCTGCAACCCTGAAAAAGCTAAAGCTTGTTACATATCAGCTCAACTACATGCTGATTTTTGGATACTCATCTCCAAAACCTTGCATTTTGTTATGAGGAAAAACAAAATAATATGTGTGGTTCAGGTAACGCTGGCAAAAAAAATAGGGTAGGTAGGTAAGCTTTTTTTTTTTTGATTTTTTGATTTCTCAATAATGAATTCAATTCTGAAAATGAATTTAATATGTTAAATTACTGTACCTTTAGTTCGATTTTTTTACATTATCAACAAAAAATAATTTATTTATATATTTTTTTAATTTTTGCATAAAAAGTTTTAGGGTAGGGTCGGTCGGGTTACCTGAACCACACATATTTTTTTATGTGGCCCGACACTGAAAGAGAGAGTTGGTTGGATGATGTTTTACGTTTTTTCAGCACATTTTAGGCTAGATATGACAGTCAAATATTTTTTTGTGGTTGGACTTTTCCTGGGAAGAACCAGTACTGTATACCTCCCGCATCCGTAAGAATTGACAATTTCTCACTCAGAAGTCGAACTCCCACTGGGATTCTAACCCCCAGTGGTGAAACAAAGACACACATATATATAGAGAGAGAGAGAGAAAGAAACAATCAAAACCGTTACCTTTGTTTCCACTTTCGCATCGATAGTTTTGCCGAGATCTTGCTCCATCCCTCTGTTTAACCTGCCTCTCACTCTGTCTGCCAGATCTTCTTCATCTGTTCTCTCTTCTTTCTGTTTCCTCAACCTATTTATTTCTTCATCTTTATTCTTAGTCAATCTGTCTATCTCCATATTTTTCTCTTTCCTTAATCTATCCATTTCAGTCTGTCTTCTTTTTTCGAGATTCTGAATTTCAGCTTGTTTGATCCGACACACTTTTTCAATTTCTATTTGTTTATCCGTTTCCATTCTGTCTATCTCCAGCTTCAAATGAATCACTTCTTTCTTTAAGTTTTCTATTTCGATCTGTCGATCCTTTTGAATATTTTTATCAATCTCCTTCCGAAGAATTTCAACTTCGTCTTTTTCCAGATCATCTTTTCTGTATTTGTCCAGTTCATTTTCGTACTCTCTTTCTATTCTCTCCAGATCTTTCTGTAATCTATTAATCTCTTCATTCTTCTCTTTATTCAAATTTTCTATTGTCACTTCCATTTCTTTTTTTAATCTATTAATATCTTCTTGTTTCTCTTTATCCATCTTTTCTACTTTCACTCCCATTTCTTTCTTTAAATTATTCAGTTCACTTAATTTTTCATCTAATTCTGATTTCAGTTTTTCAACCATACCCGTATGATCAGCTCTTGAACTTTCTATCAATTTATCCTTTTCAGCTATATCTTTTTTGAGCTTTTCAATTTCATTTAATTTCTGTTTATCAATCTTTTCAAGATCGTTTGATTTCTCAATTTCTAAAATATCCTTAATGGCTTTTATTTCATTTTCAAACTTTTCTTGAACTGTTTTCAACTCGACTGCTTGCTCTTTCTTTAAGTTTTCTATCACTCTCTCTTTTTCAATAGAATATTCTTTATCAATTTCTTGTTTTACGTTCTCCACTTCCGTGTCGATAATTTTTGCCCACTTTTCACCAGCTCTCAACACTGCCAGTTCTTCTTCCTTCTTCATTGTTTCTTTCACCTATAAGATTGTAAAATTGATATGGGATAAGTGGGAAGTGTATATAGAAGAGCCTCGCCATTATTCGTTTTCGTGCCGAGCCTAATAAACTTGATAGTAAAAGGCACTGACATAATATTCTATTTATCATGTAGATTGTCCAAATTTTCTGTATGAATTACTATTATTACCTATTTCTCAGAATGGTACGCTTATCGAAGACGCCGCCATGTTGTTGTTTTTTGTTTGTTTTATGACGTCTGGCAACGTTACGTGCATGACGTCAGATAACGTTACGCACAATAGAAGCCGGGGGATTCCGCATTGATTTGCTTTATTGGCCAGTGCGTATTAAAGCAAAATTTATTAGGTCACCCCTTTATTAGGCAGAAAAGTGCATAAATCAAAATCCCCCGTCCCGACCCAAAAAGATTGCTAGTTTGTACATATTTATGAAACTGTTTTCAAAGATGGATGTTTTACTATGTAAATTTGCATACATTTCTAGTTCACATTTTAGAATTTACTTTTTCAGAATGTCTAATGTCATATATTGTCATCGGTTTGATACCAAGGTTTAAATTATCACTGTTCCCTCCTCCCTTACTACACACCCTCATCAACCAATTCATTAACATGAACTTTGCATTTTTAAAACATTAAGTCGTAAAATTATAATTTTCTAAAGACAATTTTAGGTGCATGCTTCTAATTACTCTCCAGTAATATACGTAGTTGCACACATCTTAAAAGATCCACAATACCTAAATACAGCTTTTCTAAGGCATTGGCCAAAATCCTGCAATCCGATTGGTTAACATTGAAAAATCTGAGACTAATAAATAGCGCATAACAATTCAATAATCAAGTCATGTGACTTTAACCCGATTGAACGGTTTAAAACGGCGGTGTCATTTAGTTTTTTCAAACTGTCAAAAAACATGAAATGCGCTAGAACGGGTTAACCAGTATTGCGATTTCCGCTTGTGTGACAGTATGTCAGACAGCTGTTTAACGGGTGCAATACAAACATTAAACATTCCGCTAACATGTCAGTAAACAAAATCTGCCACCATTAAACGACTAATATACCTACATCATATACTACATTATGACTAAATAAAGTCAACAAAATATTAATTTAACCCTTAACCCGCTACATATATATAATGGACTGTTCTTTCTTTGAATTAAGACCATTCCATTTATGTGACAAAGGGGTGTTTTGGGGGAAACTGACTGATGAGTTACTCGCAGGCTGATCTGGGTTTACAATGGACGCAAAGGCTATTATAGTCGTGCTTAGCGGGTTTGATTAGCCTGAGAGTTACTCACAGCTAATCTGGGTTTACAATGGACGCAAAGGCTATTATAGTCGTGCTTAGCGGTTAAGGGTTAATCGTGAAAAGGGCAGTAGGACGTAGCAGTTGTACCTTTTGAATGTTATCTGCCATCTTCTTCTGCCACTCCTGGTCCATCTGCTCCTTCATTCTGTCTTTCTCCGTACACACATTCACATATACGTCCTTCACTCTGTCGATCTCTGCCTGAGCCTCCTTTAAATCTTCCCTGAAAAGTTAAGGCAGGCTGTGCTATATCCAAAAGTTGTAGGCTTGACTTCAGCAAACTAGAAGGGTGTTCCATGGAACACTTGTGTCGCCTGCCATGTGTTTAGCAAGGACAGTTTGAAGATTGGGAATTATTTTTTTCAACTTAAAGTTCTATAAAAAGGGGCAAAACTCTGCACTGAATTGATAAGAACTGTATCAAGTTTCATGACCATAGGTCAATATTTTGCCAAGTTATGAGCTAAGTTAGGCTGTAGGTTAACAATTTATGAAAAGGGGCACAACTGCCATAATGAAAGAAATGAGTAATTGGACATGTTTAACAACATTCCTTGTGGCAAGATGAAGATGTGTGTGAAGCTCCATGAACATAGGTCAAATACTTTTCTCAAGTTATGGCCAAGGTTAGGTAGCAGGTTCAAGCGTGACGGATGACAGACAACAAAGTGATCCCTAAGTATATTTCAGGCGACACAATATGTTGTTCACGTTTTTAAGACTATAATGTCGACCTGTTGATTTCATTCACATGTTGTTTGCAGACTCGAAAGCTCAGTTGATATGGCCTTAGCTTCAGAGCTACAGACCGCAGCCCCACGTGAGTTCACTTATCGCGGAATCATGTCTGACGTGTAACTTCGTCCTTCATTTCATCTCCCTCTGACATTTCATTTCATTTGTAAAAGATGTCAGCACCCATAAATATCTAGTTGCAAGTAAAACACCCCTTAAATCAAATGGACTCACTTGTATTGGTTGATTTCTTTCTCATATTTAGTTATAATGCCGGAGCGTTCCATATCCAGCTGTAGGGTGAGTTCCTGCCTCAGCTGATTACGAGACGTTTCCGAGACTTGATCACAGGCTCTTTGTACCCTGAAAAACAACACCCTCATCTATATGTTTCATATAAATAATGAACAGGTCAGTGTACAGGGCCGTCGTTTGACCGTTTTTGGGGCCGAAATTCGGCCCCATTCCCCTCCCCTCAAAGTATATATTTTTCCCCTTTTCCTGTGAAAAATTCCCCTTAAAAAAAAAAAAAAAGACGGATATATAATTGATGCAAATTTTGTAGCAAAAAAATCCCCTTTCCTTTAAAATCGACGCAAAATTCGCCCCTCTCACGGTCCCGGCCCCATTCCCCCAAAACAAAAAGACGACCCTGGTGTATCTCCGACAGTTGTTAAGATTGCCGGTACTGCTAAATACATTGGCCTGGCCACGCCCCTTTCCAGGAGTGATCTGAGAAAGGTCACTTAGATCAAAATGGGCAGATTAAATTATTCAAAATACATTTTCAGAATTGTTAATGAATTAATATTTTTGAATAAAATTTATTAAAATGTGAGTACGAAGGTGTCTTTTTTTAACATAGAATTGTGAGATTATCCCCCATTCGTAAAACAGGAATTTGACTGCAATTATGCATGTAAACCAATATGGTAGCCCCACATGAACAGTTCTTTAAGCACATTGGACTTTGATATATTTTAAAACATTTTGAATTGATAAGCGCTGTTTTATTTTGTGTTCTTCAGAATAGCAAGCGCTGCGGCCTAAGAGAAAGCAATTAGTGAGCCGCAACCTTAACATCCGAACTTTTTCAGAGAGTTCCAAGCTGGAGACCTACACCAACTTCACATCTCGGGGCTTTTTTCTAAAAATTGTGAAGACTTCCTAGCCTGGTCATTTGGTAAAAAACAACATGATGTCTGATTTGTGAAACAAGAGGGCCAAGATAAATCGATCACCTCAGTACTGGCACATTATCAAACTTCTTCGAAATCTTATGGTCATATACAATATGTGCAAGTTTGGTTAAGATTGTTCAAGAAATGTGGTCTCTGTTGTGTATAACAACATTGATATAAAGACACTGACAAAGTTTGGTACATATCAAATACAAAATGAAGGTGCTAGAGTGTAACACCTTGGGCAGGGCCAAATGTGACCCCCAGGGCTACATGTAATATATGAGAGCTTTGTGGTTTCAGGAGAAGATTTTTTAAGTTTTTCCCTATACAAGTCTATGTAAAACATGACCCCTGGGGCAGGCCCAAATGTGACCCCACAGTCACCATTTGAACAAACTTGGTAAAGGACCGTAAGAGTATAGTAAATGCAAAATATTAAACCTATGGCTCTTGTAGTTCCAGAGAAGAAGATTTTAATGTGTTTCCTACATAAGTCTATGTAAAACTGTGACCCACGGGGCAGGGTAAAAAAACACACAAAAACTTGGCAGAGGACCATAATCTTATAGTAAATGCAAAATATTAAACCTCTGGCTCTTGCAGTTTCAGAGAAGATTTCTTTTTTCCTATATATATATAAGTCTATGTAAAACTGTGATCCCCAAATTTGACACCAGGGTCACCATTTCAACAAACTTGGTAGAGGACCATAAGCTTATAGCAAATGCAAAATATTAAACCTCTGGCTCTTGCAGTTCCTGAAAAGAAGATATTTTTTTCATTTTTTCCCTGTACAAGCCTATGTAAAACTGTGACCCCTGGGGTGGGGCCAAATGTGACCCCAGGGTCACTATTGGAACAAAATTGGTAGAGGACCATAAACTTATAGCAAATGCAAAATGTTAAACTCCTGGCTCTTGCAGTTTCAGAGAAGAAGATTTTTTAAGTTTTTCCCTATACATGTTTATGTAAAACATGTGACCCTTGGGGCGGGGTCAAATGTGACCCGAGGGTCACCATTTGAACAAACTTGGTAAAGGATCATAAGCTTATAGTAAATGCAAAATATCAAACCTCTGGCTCTTGTAGTTTCTGAGAAGAAGATTTTTTAAAAAAAAAATCCTATATAAGTCTATGAAAACTGTGACCCTAGGGGCAGGGACAAATTTGACCCCAGGTTCACCATTTGAACAAACTTAGTAGAGGACCATAAGCTGATGCTACATGTAAGACATGAGAGATCTGTGCCATGTGGTTCCAGAGAAGAAGATTTTTTCAGTTTTTCCCTATACAAGCCTATGTAAAACGGTGACCCCCAGGGTGGGGCCAAATATTACCCATGGGTCACCATTTGAACAAAATTGGTAGTGGACCATAAGCTTATAGCAAATGCAAAATATTAAACCTCTGGCTCTTGCAGTTTTAGAGAAGAAGATTTTTTAAGTTTTTCCCTATACATGTCTATGTAAAACATGTGACCCTTGGGGCGGGTTCAAATGTGCCCCGAGGGTCACCATTTGAACAAATTTGGTAAAGGACCATAAGCTTATAGTAAATGCAAAACATCAAACCTCTGGCTCTTGTAGTTTCCGAGAAGAAGTTGTTTTTTTCCCTATATAAAACTGTGACCCCAGGGGCTGGGACAAATTTGACCCCAGTAGTAGAGGACCATAAGCTGATGCTACATGTAATACATGAGATCTCTGTGCCTTGTGGTTCCAGAGAAGAAGATTTTTTAATTTATTTTCCTATATGTCAAAATGAAAAACATGCAAAATCTCAATATACAAACTTTGGACCCCCGGGGAACGGCCATATTTGAACCCGGGGACTTCATCTGAACAAAATTGATAGTCTAGGCATTGACGATCATTTTAAAAGAAAAACTGTTGAAATCTGTCCAGATGTTCTGGTGAAGATTTTTTAAGGTTTTGATCATATATGGTGATGGCGGCCATCTTGGATGTTGCGTTGACCTAATTTTAATAAATCTAAAAAGCATTCATCTAAGGATCATCCATGTGAAGTTTGGTCAAAATTAGAAAAGCGGTTTCTGAGGAGAAATTGTTTGAAGAAAAGTTAACGACGACGACGGACGGACGACGGACGCAGTGATCCCAATAGATCACCTTGAGCCTTCGGCTCAGGTGATCTAAAAAGTATTGAAAGATTAATTGTTAAAATATTACTCAAAACATGCATACATTGTTTTTGTGGAGGAGGTCACTATAAAACAAATGTACAATTATCCAGCATAATATGTTACATTTTAGATAAACTTTCTAATGTAAATGTATCTAAAACAAAACAATATCGAGAAACTTAGATGGGGAAATGTTGTTTACCAAAAAAAAAAAAATGTGAAAAAAATGACCAATTTTGAATTGTGAAGTAGCCAAATTTCGGCCCCTGTTTCAGAAGGAAAAAAGCCCTGCATCCTCCAACCCTGTGTCACTAAGGGCTGTTCCAAAAAGAATAGAGTTTCTCCCCGGGATAAAAAGTGACATTGCCAAATAAATTCGTCATTAAAAGGACACAGGCAATGTTTAATAGTTTTTCTAAATAACCTGCATTTGTTCAATCTTTAATATTAATTATCAGAATAGTATAAAGCAAGTTATTTTTGGATATTGTTAATTGTTGATTATATTGCACTAAATATCCTTATCAACATGCAACAACAACAGATACTGACCTGGCGAGGGCCTCTCTTTTATCCTGGTCATATTCACACACCATCTCAGAGATTTGTTTACTCAGCTCACGATTTAGGTCAATCAGTTTCTCTTCACTTCTCGAGATTTCTTCCAGTCTTTTTTGTAGCTCCTGGATATACAGATGGTCTCAAGTTTTAATTTTGAATTTCGGAGAACACTCCACAGAAAAAAGACACATGTAGATTAAAGTCCTCCGGCATTGTTTTGTTTCATGGACATGTTTATGTTTTTTTTAAATCGAAAACAATACGCAACAATAGATATTTACAATTCACACATTGCAGTATCTGTGAAAAGCGAAAATAAGATTATATTTGATGACGTAGAAAACTTAAAACAGGTAAATAAATCCAGAGGTAAATGTATGTATCAATTATCTGGCAATAGTTGTGCAGCTATACAATTCAGATTTACCTCATTTCTCCGTGCAGTCACGCAGTGGTTAAAGTAGTATCTACGTCATGCAAATAATACTTATTTTTACACACAACTTAGAAGCGGTTTTAAATATATGTTTCTCTTCGGGACTATCAAGAAATGTTCATATGTTGTTTAAGAGTAAAATTTGTTAATTGATAATACTATAAAAAGAGTGTCCATTCATCTTTAAGTGTTTGCTCATGTCAAGGAAGTCTTACTTGATCCTTTTAGATGACGACCCCATTATTAAAGATTCACCTCTGTTAAGAGACCACTCATTTTATTTCCGGTTTGCATCTTTTTAAATTAATGAACCTGTATTTAGAGACCACCTGTGTTAAGGGATCAAATTTGCTCTTCCTTTTATCAGTCCCTTAATACAGGTTTGAATGTCTCTCCTTATATACCTCAGCATCTTCCATGAGAATCTTCTTCTCTCGTTTTAAGTTCTCGATGTCCTTCCTTAGTCTGTTCTCTACTGCGTTTGTCTTTTCACTCGGGCTCAGGCATGACTCCAGCTCCGAAATCCTTCTCTGAAATTAGACATTTATTTTATAAGTAGAATTAATTGAACAATGGTGCAGATTTTAGTGATGACTCCAGTCTGCAATGCTTCTGTAAAGTGTATTAAGTAGAGCTGGACAAAGGTTTGATAAATCAGACAAGCTTCACATCTGAAATCGGACATCTATTTTATAAGTAGAGATGAACCAAGAACCAGATTCAGACGTACCAGTAAGTCACGACTCCAACATTTATTTTATAAGCAGAGATGAACCAAGACCAGATTCAGAGGCTATTTATGATTTCCACCTCTGAAATAAATATTTATTTGGTAAGCAGAGTTGGACAATGAATTAGGTGCACAGTCAGTGAAATCAGACAAATTTATGTGATGAAAAGGAACCAAGTGCACAGGTTAGAAATGACTTCCACCTCTGAAATCGTTATGTTTAAATTGTAAGTACAATAATGAATTTACAAATAAATTCAGGAGTGCCTTCTGCCTTCAACTACAAAATACATCTCTGCAATCATTTGTTTAAATTATACACTCTATTTCCAAATTGTCAGCAAACATTTTTACACCTTTCTTGACGGATTACTTAGGAATGTTATTACATTTTGCTCACATATAAAATATATTGGGATATACTTATTTTATGAAGAACAGATATGTGGACTTTATAGAATTTCTGTATTTCCCCTTCAATCCCCCACAAACTTGAAAATAAAAATGTTTAACAAATGTAAATAAGTCATCTCTGAACAATTACAGAACACATATTATATAAGCATACAAGTTTGACAATAAATCAGAGCTGATTCTAACTCCAAATTCAATTTTTGAAAGCATTTATGTACAATTTATAAGAGAGTTGGACAAATCATCTGGAGTAGACAAATTAAATAAGTCACAATTCAAACACTGACATACTTTTTTGACATAAAACAACAACAGATTTACAATAAATTCTAAAAGCATAAAACCTATCAACAAATTGACAAGACGTGTCTGTGTAACTAACCTTTTGTTCCTGGGCGACTAATTCGGCCCTCTCGCACCTCTGCCTGTACTCCGTCATCTCCTTCTTGACTTTCTTTAGCTCATCCTTCAACTCTGACACCTCCAGACGCTTCTGTTTGTTACTGATCAAACACCTTTCTAACTCGGACTTCAGACTGGTAACCATATGCATGTCGATTGAAGTATGGCTCCTGTGTGACACAGATTTTATATAATTTATGCTACAAATAAACAAGAATCTCTCCAACTTTGACTATAATTTGACCGAGTTTGTGGCGTACTGGTATAATGTCCGCCTCACATGCAGGTTCAATCCCTTCCGGAACATACCAAAGACTGTATAAAAAATAGTACTAGTAGATTCCTTGCTTGACACTCAGCATACAAAGAGTAGTGCTAGGACTGGTCAGCCCGATGTCAGTATGTGACTGGGTGGGGTATCATTAGTGAATCTACTAATACTTTTTTTTATACAGTCTTTGGAATGATCCGGAAGAGATTGTTACCGGGGCAATTTTCAATAATTAAAGGGCCATAACTCCGTTGTTACCGGGGCGATTGAGCTGGTTTTCAAACTTGACCGAGATATTATTAAAGGGCCGTAACTCCGTTGTTACCGGGGCGATTTTCAATAATTAAAGGGCCTAACTCCATTGTTACCGGGGCGATTGGGCTGGTTTCCGATCTTGACCCAGATATTATGCCCATAAACATTATTTCCAAGTTTCATAAAGATTGAACAACAAAAACTCAAGTTATTGAGAGGACATCGTTAATATTGTCAATTTTCAATAATTAAAGAGCCACAAATCCGTTCGAGTTAGGAAGCGGACATAATCAAAATTGTCAATTTTCAATAATTAAAGGGCCATAACTCCATTGTTACCAGGGCAATTGGGCTGGTTTCCGATCCTGACCTAGATATTATTCCCATAAACATTATTCCAAAGTTTCATAAAGATTGAACAACAAAAACTCAAGTTATTGAGAGGACATCATTAATATTGTCAATTTTCAAAGAGCCACAACTCCGTTGTTACCGGGGCGATTGGGCTGGTTCTCCAACTTGACTAGATGTTACATTATTTCCAAGTTTCATAATGATTGGATAATATTTGTTTGAGTTAGAGAGCTGACATCGCAAAACTTAACGGACAGACGGTCAGACAGACAACATGACACAATACATCCTGTCATTATATATAATATAACGTATGTACATGAATTAAAAAAACGATTGTAAAATCGATTATAGGTCAGTTTTTGATTTTTCGATTATCGATTGTAATTTTCCAGTTAGTAACGTCATGTGTGTACGTCATGGTATTCCAGTGTGACAGCACTACAAAGTTGAGCATAGAGCTACAAGTAGACTGCATCGTGATATGACTAACAGCAATGTTAAAACCCACTCACCCACCAACAGGGATTTAAAATCATTTCAATTAACGTTGAAAATGAGATTGGTGACATTATCCTTTAATAGCAAATATTTAAATCTTTTTAAACAGTGACTGATGAAAAAAGTGAAGGCAAATATCAACTGAAATGTCATGTATTTCTGAATCTAAACCAAGTTGTAGGTAATACAAAAAAAAAAGTTTTTCCTTTAAATATTGAATTTGTTGTTTTTTGCTGTTAGGCGATTTGTTTGTTCAGGGTTTAACGTCATTTTTCAGCACATATTAGGCTATGCTTGATGGGTGATATTTTTCGTGGTGGAGGCAGATCACCCACTTTTTCCTGGGTAGAACCAGTACTGTATATCTCTCGCCATCCGTAAGGATCAACACTTTCTCACTGTTTACATCCTCTCGACCACGGAGGTGAGGTGTTAGGGGTTGGGTTTCTTCATTATTTTTTCATTGTTCAAAACTTACTGAGACCTGAGCACAGTCGGGGTTCCCTGTGGTGTGTCGAAATCCAACGTCTTCT
Source organism: Cyrtodaria siliqua (assembly GCA_037043455.1). Classification (NCBI taxonomy): domain Eukaryota; kingdom Metazoa; phylum Mollusca; class Bivalvia; order Adapedonta; family Hiatellidae; genus Cyrtodaria; species Cyrtodaria siliqua. The sequence continues at coordinate 106,688 of JAWPHD010001184.1, forward strand.
TTATACCCAGATCTGCCATGGAGTCATTCTGGTCAGTGTAGCCACTGTGCGCATGTGTCTGGCTCGAGACACCGAGGTTTGACGCAGATTCCAACATCTGGACTTGTTCCTTTAAATCTTGGATTTCATCCTAGAATATGATAAAAGACCCAAAATAACAAACTTTATCAACCTTGAAGGAATTGTTGTTCTTAAAAAAAACATGAATACAGTGTAAAGAAGATTTTCTGTGAAGCAAAATAAACGTCCAGATATCCCACACACACTGACCAGGACTGCCTATCTACATGTAGACCGGAGAACATTTCATCAGAGGTCAGGCAGGGCCTGTTGGGCAGGGGACATATTTACTTGCAGACCAGAGCACATTCAGAGCACATTTAAACAGATGGACTGGAGGCCAGGGCCTGGTTAACATGGGCAGGACATATTTACCTGCAGACCAGAGCGCATTTCATCAGAGATAGACTTGGAGGCCAGGGCCTGCTGGAGATGGGTAGGGGACATATTTACCTGCAGACCAGAGCACATTTCATCAGAGATAGACTTGAAGGCCAGTGCCTGTTGGAGATGGGTAGGGGACATATTTACCTGCAGACCAGAGCACATTTCATCAGAGATAGACTTGGAGGCCAGTGCCTGCTGGAGATGGGTAGGGGACATATTTACCTGCAGACCAGAGCACATTTCATCAGAGATATATTTGGAGGCCTGGGCCTGTTGGAGATGGCCAGGGGACGTATTTACCTGCAGACCAGAGCACATTTCATCAGAGATAGACTTGGAGGCCAGGGCCTGCTGGAGATGGGTAGGGGACATATTTACCTGCAGACCAGAGCACATTTCATCAGAGAGAGACTTGGAGGTCAGTGCCGGTTGGAGATGGCCAGGGGACATATTTACCTGCAGACCAGAGCACATTCATCAGAGAGAGAGACTTGGAGGCCAGGGCCTGTTGGAGATGGGTAGGGGACATATTTACCTGCAGACCAGAGCACATTTCATCAGAGATGGACTTGGAGGCCAGGGCCTGTTGGAACTGCATTTTCATCTGACTCATGTCGTGAGATGAGGCTGAAAAATAAACACAATAACGTTTGTTCTAGAACAAAACAATTTTTTATATAGATTACTCTAAATGCAATTGACTTCCATTTTTTTCATCAACAGCATATTAAACATATAGCAATTTATTTTGAAATAGAAGATGTTCCAAAGAGTACCAAGTACATTTTTTTAAAATTCCAATATCTTTAGATACACCATTTCTGATTGTCTAAATTGTTTCTTTTGGTCAATTGCTCTTGAATTGTCTCATGAAACTAAAAATGAGTATTCAACACTGTACTTCATTTATAACTGGCAGGGTTCATAGATATCTAACAGGGTAGACTGAAGTAGCATTGTCCAGCCAATTATCTCAGTTGGTAGAGCAACAGAACGGTAGTCCGATGTCCAAGGTTCGAGTCTCGGTCCGGCTGCACATTTTTCTAGCCCTGTGACATTTGGTGATCCTGGCAGGACCCTGAATGAGTAGACTCCGAGAAACATGCAAATGATTCTCAATACCCATCGAAATTTAAGGACAAATTCCAATTTGTAGGGGGAGATGTCAGGATATCTAACAGGTAAACTGATATAGCATTGTCCTGCCTGTTAGCTCAGTCGGTGGAGAAATGGAACGAGAGTCCGAAGGCTTCAGGTTCGAGCCTCGGTCTTGCTGCACACTTCTCTAGCCCTGTGACGAAATGAAAGACACTGGGAACAACATTTCACATCTGACTTAACTTTGTTGATACCTGTCTCTATATATTTCAATATATCTTGAAAAGATTTCTGCCATGCACAGTTATGCGTGTCATACTATAAGGGAGATAACCCATCATCAAAATAGGTTGTCCATATCGTTGGGTTGTCTCCCTTGAATTATAATAGTTGGCGTGTTTACTTACAAATCTTCAGTTATGTATCAAGCTTGTTTTTTTATGTCTTGATATTATTATATTGTGATTGTTATGCCAGAAATGGCCCATAATTGGTTTAATAAAAATATTCTATTCTATTCTATTCTTACACCATTGTACGCAGTAAACGTATGTCGCCATGGATACTTACTGCTCTCCAGTAGATTACGACAACGTTTCTGACTCTCCTCCAAGCTCTGTGTGAGGCGATTGATGGTCTCGGCGCGTGAGATCTGCGACAGCTCGGAGGACTTGATACTGTCGGCGAGCTTAGATTTCAGCGTGCTAATCTCCTCACTCTGATTTAAAACATGAAAAAAAAATGTCATTTTCTACAGATTTTTTTTTTAAATCAAGATTATGTGAAAATATAGGTCTGTTACTCCTTTAGAACTGTAACCATCATTAAAAATAATAATTTCAAAAAATAAAGCGTAAAGTTTAAAATTATTTCCATATTTAAATAACAGTAATGGACCGGTACATCAACCGAAAGCAGAATCAAGATCACTTACACGTGTTTTTTAATATTAAATTATTCAAAATGTCTGTAAACATAATCACATGTAGCTGAACGTTTGTTCAGTACTTTGATGAGCATGAAATTGACCACAAGGTGATATAAATACCCACACAAACAAATAACCCTTTAATACCCGTAAATTCAATTCAGCTGCATACGATTCCCTAAAGTACCCTGCCCCTCCCTATGGGGTGGCAGTGCTCAAAGAAAATTATTTTAAGAGACAGGCCCAGGGCTTGTTGCTTCTGAAAATGGACAGGCCCCGATTTAAAACGGACAGGCCCTGATTTAAAATGGAAAGGTCCAATATTTTTTTCTTAGTGGAAATGTGTCTTTATTCGCTTTTATAGCACACATTTGTTACGTATGTATTACTCAAACTCAGAACCTCCCCTGACTATATTTTTCTTTTTGTTACCACTTTATGCTCCCTAGTCAGCAGACTTATTTATCACTTCGTTAGAATAGATATTACATTGAAATTTACAACCGATGCAAAGTCGAGTACTAGCACTTTTGCCAAACGATAATAACCAGAGCCGACTTGGTGAAATTGGAGCCGAACTTGGAGCCAAATTTTTAATCAGGTTTTATAAGACTATCAGGGCCTCCTCTGGCTAGATTTTTTATTTTGTCACCACTTTCTCCAAGTTAAAGAATTAGGAGCCTACAGTAAAATTCATTTAAAAGTAGAATTCCAGGAACTCCTTACACATGATAAAAGAAAGAATGATGGATTATTAAAATAATGAATAGAAATGTTTTTCTTATTCGATTATGTAAAAAAAAAAAAAAATATGTACCATCCGAACTACTATGACACCGCACTTTTACTGCCCGAAAATTTCACAAACATTCAATCGAAATACCATCAATTAGGAACTTTTTTCATGCATTAATGTGTTTTGAGTGACAAAAATGGTAGGATAATGTAGTTCTACGTCAGAAATTGTCGATCTTAAAGTTGTGACAAACTGCCGACACTATGGCGACACGACGCCAGGCAAAATATTCAAACTTCTTATTGTTTCAATTTGTGTGTAACACATTTTAATTACTTTATTGCAAGTGTTTTCATAGTTCAGAATACACATGGGAGTATTTTGTCTTGAGGATCTTGAGATCAAGTAAAAGAAAAAAACTTTTTTATTTTTTATTTTTTTAGACAGGCCCGACGGGCTCCTTGTATGCAAAATGAGACAGGCCCGGAATGGATTTCGAGGAGCCCCTGGCGTCGGGCTATCCTATTCTTGGAGCACTGGGTGGCGTGAAACAGTACAAGATTATATCTTGTTGAGTTGTTAAACAGCAATTGTATAAATTCTTTCACCTTGTCATTTACAGTTCCGTTCAGTTTGTCAATTTTCTCCTGTAGATGTTTAATCTCCGCTTCGTATTTTTTCTGCAGTCCGGCGACGACGATCTCGTGATCATGCCGGGCACGTGACAGGCTGTCCGAAGATCCGAGGTCTTCCAGGTGGTGGTGTAGTGATTCTATCGTTGACTCGGCAGTCTGCAACTTCTTCACAAACTGGAACACAACACACAAGTCAATTACAATGGAATCAAAAGGTGAAAGTTTAAGGTCACGCTGACCCCAATTTCTTCTCCAGTTGTACATGCCTACTATGTACTACATGTTCTATTTGGAGATAATCGTAATGGCCCTTTAATAATGGCCCTTGAAGTTTATTTACGACTTAAGCATCTCCGTGGCCGAGTGGTTAACGACGTTGAGTTGTAAACCTTCGCCTCTCACCGCTGCAGGTTTGAATCCAACTGGTAGCTCGACTTGTGAGGAATTCTTGAGGGTGGCGGGAGGTGTACAGTACTGGTTCTACCCAGGAAAAGTGGGTGGTCTGCCTCCACCACAAAAAATCGACCGTCATATATAACCGTACATGTGCTGAAAATGACGTAAAACACAATACAAACAATCTTTTTCTGTTTAAAGTTTTCCTGTAAAATACTTGCAACAAATAATAAATGAAAGAATAAAATAAAATTGGATTGGGATTTTTTTTGCTCCAATTAGGAAAAAAACATACTTTTTTGCCATTGGGAATGGTACCTTTTTCGGTACCGTACCACTTATATAAGGAAAAAATACACTGTATCAAAATATAGTACATATGTTTACCTCCTCTTTGGCCGACTTGAGTGTTTCTATCTGCGACTCACTGGCACGGACCTTGCCCAGCAGCTGAGAATTCTCTGACTTGGCCTCTTGTAGGAGGTCCTGCACACTGTCCAGGCTCTTCGAGGATCCTTCCTTCTCCCCTGTAATCAATATGACCAAACTTAAAGTTCTCCAGCCATGTTTTGTTTCATGAACATGTTTATTTAAATCACAAGAAATCCGTGGATTCACATGTCTCGTCTAATGGGGTCTGGACTTAAAAATGAAAAGGTTGATGCTTAAATGAAAGTTTGTAAACATTTTAGTAACTAAATACAATCGAGTTTGCTGAGATGACATTTAAGTGCATTTGTTTAAAAACAAAGTGCCATTCTATTAAAAACAAGAGGCCCAAGAGGGCCTGTGGATGCTCTACTGGCTAAAACGGCTCTTACATCAAGGGTTGTCGACATAAATTTCCCATCAGTAGTTTTTTTAAAACATTGCAAAAACAACAGGGATAGGATGGCCTTAGATTGCTCACCTGGTAATCATGGGCAATAAGTCTGCTGTGTCTGTCTGGCATGGGCATTTTTTAATTTGTCCCACTTTCTTCTATGAATGAAATTTGATAAAAATGGGGGTGGGGGGTTTATAATTTATATTAGCAAGTAACTACAGATTTAACAAAGGAAAATACGATATAGCACTTTTCAACAAATCAAGGGCCATAACCTGTCGTTACTAACTAGATCTAGCTGGTTTTCGAACTTGTCTAAAATTTCATTGATATAATGCTTTGCACAACTCGACATCATACTGAAGCTTCCTGACAAATTTTGTAGAAATTCAACAAGCCATTTAGGAGGAGTAGCGCCGACAAGAAATTTAAAGTATAAATGTCAAAGTGCCATAACGCTGTCATTAATCAGCAAACTGGAACAAAAGCGCGATATGCACAACTAGACATCTTACTTATGCTTCCTGCCAAGTTTCGTCGAAATCCATCAAGGCATTTAGGAGGAGTAGCGCCGACAAGAAATTAAAAAAAAAATGTCAAGGGGCCGTGTAAACTCCATCAAAAATCAACGAACCGGAAAAAAATGCAATAGGCACAGCAATGCTTCTTGTTAACACGGCGTTTAACACCAAAAAAAAGTAATGAAATAAGATAACTAAAAAAAATAAATAAGAAAATATATATAAAACATAAAAATATATCTATTAAAGAAAAGAGAAGAAAAAAAAGAATCAATACTAATAATAAAAAAAAAAAAAGGCAAAACATCTGGTAAAGTTAGGTAAAGATCAGATGAAAAATGAAAGCCCTATCGTATTAACGAGGCAAAATATAGCATTTTTAACTAAATCAAGGGCCACAACTCCGTTGTTATTGGTCCGATCTGGCTGGTTTTCGAACTTGTGCGAGCTTCCATTGATATTAACAATCTGGTAAAGTTTGGTAAAGTTCGGATGAAAAATGAAGGCTCCAAAAAGTAGGTCAAGTTCATAGATGAAATCCAGGCATCCAAGAAAAAGATGCACTACAGAAGACACAACTATGTCAAAACAGAATATGTTTTCTTCAAAAGATTAAGCTATAAATTAGGTTTAAAACATCTAGTGCATAATTATAGTTCATGAGAAAGTGATGTAAATGTAACAATTAAAGTTATCTGCCCTTTGCTTGGATGGTGAAGGTCACATCCACATTTGCTTTGTCACGTTGCGATGTACCACCCAAGATACAACTATAAGCAAAGTTTTAAAGGTCTAGTGCATACAGTTTGTGAAAAAGTGACCTGAACGCAAAAGTTGAACCTAAAAATTATTAAGTTATCTGCCCTTTGCTTGGAGGGTCAAGGTCACTTCCACATTTGCTTTGTCACGTTGCGATGTACCACCCAATATACAACTATAAGCAAAGTTTGAAAGGTGTAGTGCATACAGTTTGTGAGGAAATGACCTAAACGCAAAACTTGAATGTTGACGAAAAGCAACACCTATGGCTCTTTTTTTCTTCGAAAAGGCGAGACAAAAATCAATACACGAAAAGGCGAGACAAAAATCAATACACAACAATATATATTTACAATTCTCACATTGCAATATTTGCGAAATGCGAGAACTTAACAGGTAAATTAATCCACCGGTCAATGTATTTATCAATTATCTGGCAATAGTTGTGCAGCTATACAATTCAGATTTACCTCATTTCCCCATGGTAACAAATGGTAAAGTAGTAACTGCGTCATGAAAATAATACTTATTTTTACAAACAACTTTATAGTAGCGGATTTAAATATGTTTCTCTCCGGGAATATCAAGAAATGTTCATATGATGTTTAAGAGCTAAATTTGTTAATTTATAATACTTCAAAAAGGGTGGCCATTCATCTTTAATACAAATATGTGTTTTCTAAAAATGGACAGAGACGAAAAGGTGATTGCTCGAGGCTATTTAAAATTGTGAACGCATTCTTATCCCTGAACCCGCTACATATAAGTATATATAATGGACTGTTCTTTCTTTGAATTAACACCATTCCATTTATGTGACAAAGGGGTGTTTTGGAGGAGATGACTGATCAGCAGCCATACATTGTTAAATCTGATCAGCCTGGGAGATATTTCCCAGTAGAGCAAACGAGCAGATATAGCTTTTCTATTCCCAGTATTTCCTATACAAATCACAGACAAATATGTAATTTAATACCTTATTTTTCAAAATCGGTTGAGAAACAAAAATTTCACATGCGAACGTTGTTTTTATAGAGTATTTTCAATGCAATATTCTGCTTCAATTAAAAATTAGATTTTATTTTTTTAAGACCTTTTTTTTTTATCCAAAAATGCTTTTAATTTGTTGGACAAACATAAATTAAGACATCTTGAAAGTTGTATAGCAAACTATAGAGGCTAACTGAATTTATTTAAGATTTCTTAATTTTTCTGCTGTTCCAGCAACATGGGAGTTTACATGGGAAAAGCCCCAACAAAATAGCATTTTGGCTGTAAAACATTTATACAGATTTTCAAAATTAAGGTATTTTTTATTTACCACTAAAAATGCCAATTCCAATGATATGTATATACATGTATATATATTTAAAAATTATGCATTTTATTTTTTGGCTGTAAAACATTTATTTCTCAACAGATTTTCAAAATTAAGGTATTTTTTATTTACCACTAAAAATGCCAATTCCAATGAAATGTATATACATGTATATATATTTAAAAATTATGCATTTTATTGCTGAAAATCCTTTGACTGAAACAAGCGCACCAAACAATTAGCCGTTCAGATTGGAATTTTAGCATCAAAACGTTTTTCATTTACATTGGCGGAAATTATACGATACTAAATTGACTTAAAGAAAAAAAAATCTTCAGTTACTGTTCTGTTTTGTTGTATTTAATGTACGGTACAGCAAGAAGGACCCCGGAGAACGAGTCCATTCACTAATGTTGTGTCATCATTCCCAAATGTATGAAGACCAATACCCTCTACAACCTAATTACCCTTGCAATGAAACCAGAAAGAAAGAATGTCATACCTTAGCTACAGATTTTTATATCCAGAAAAATACTCCTGCCATTTAAAATATATCATTAACTATTTACTAAAATGTTCTCTAGAATTTCAAGCAGCAGACAAAGCCAAGCCAATCAAAAATATGTCTGTATACAAATTAGTTTAACCGAATCTTTTGTTATTATCAAATAAAGCAGAATAAACAAATATTGGAAACAAATCAGTCTGTTTATTCTTAAAATAAATACCTCAAATGTATAGAATTTAACAAAACTTAATAATGAATATTGTTAAAACAAGATGTATATATATATACAGCAGATCGATTCCTGAATTTTTTGAAACATTTCAAAACATCTGATGTTCTGGATGATAACAATTTTATCTCGTATTTATCACGTCAAGTTTATTTAGACAGGCCACCTCAAAGGATATGAAACATGACATGTCATTTGAGAAGCCTTCAAACAGGCCACACGTTTAAACCTTCAGGACTGACACTGGCTTTCACAGAACTAGGGCCAATTTTTAAAAAAAAAAATTGTTATAAAAACCAGACGCGACAAAATTAACGCGTTTTGCTATTTTGGATTTTCTGACATCCTGAGCATTGCCGGAAGGAGCTTTGGTTTTCAAAAGCATTGATGTGCACATCACAAAGGCAAGTAGGTCAGAAGATATAAATTTTAAAACGATAAAATCAACGGTATAAATCAATATTTGTTTATTTGTTACTAAACTAGGTTATCCTTTATATAAATCACATTCCAAACGTCTTTTGTGTTAGACCCAAACAAACACCTATGAATGGCAGAGTAATTTGATAGTAACCTCACCATGTTACAGTATTCATCAATCTCTTTTTGATATTGTTAGAATGCTGTATTTTGCTCATGTTTAATACATTGATAACTTGTTTAATCATTTTAACCCTAAAAACTACTTTAGAATGCCCTAACTAAAAGAAGAAAAGAGTCCATTTTACAAATGTAGGGATGAAATGTTTAAGTAATGGTCTCTAAATGGGGATGAAGAGGAGGTTTAAAAGTATTGACACGTTTTTTAGTAAGAATTAATTACTTAGAGGTCGGAATTGGTATACTGTTCATGAATTATTTATTTTTTTGATCATTGGTTTTGAAAACGAAGCCAGTGCTCCAATTTTTTTTCTTTTGACGGACAAGCTTAGGGAAGTAGATTTAAACAAGAAATATCACTGTAAGTGACAAATGCCCCACTAAGTGTCCTTTGATCTCTAAGTATGACCTTGACCTTGGAGCCATGGACCTGGATTGCCAGAGTTATTGACCGGACACAATTTGACTTTTGACCTACAGTGTGACCTTGACCTTGAAGACTTGGGTTTTGCGCGCAACACATCGTCTTGTTATGGTGATCACTTGTGCCAAGTTATTTAAAAATCCCTGCAGAGGTTGTGACGTTACCGGTCAGGACACGAAAATGCGTACCTGTTTTTGACCTATGAACTGCAAGTGTGACCTTGAGTGAGAGGCGGGGTGGGGGGTAAGGGGAGGGGGCAACATATATGTGTAAGAAATTACTAAAACAACACAGAAATATGTAAAAAACAAAACAAAAACACATTCCAGTTTTGAGGGGGGGTGCGGCAACATAGCCATGTGTAAGAACTGACAAAAACAAGAGGCCCAAGAGGGCCTGTGGACGCTCTACTGGCTAAAACAGCTCTTATAGATTTAGATAGCTATAGCTAGATATAGCTCTCTTTTCCTATAGATTTAACAAAGGAAAATACAATATAGCATTTTTCAACAAATCAAGGGCCATAACTCTGTTATTACTAACAAGATCTAGCTGGTTTTCGAAATTGTCCAAGATTTAATTGATATACTGCGCTTTGCACAACTAGACATCATACGGAGGCTTCCTGCCAAATTTCATAGAAATCCAACAAGCCGTTTAATAGGAGTAGCGCCGACAAGAAATTTAAAATAAAAATGTCAAAGGGCCATAACTCAGTCAAAAATCAGCGAACTGGAACAAAAGCGTGACATGCACAACTAGACATCTTACCGATGCTTCCTGCCAAGTTTCGTCGAAATTCAACAAGGCATTTAAGATGAGTAGCGCCGACAAGAAATTTTAAAGTAAGTGTCAAGTAATTAAAAAGATAATGAAAAAAAATTAAAAATAAATTCAAATCTTTCAAAAAAAAAAAATGAAAAATAGAAACAATAAAAAAAAAATTAAAAAAAATAAAAAATAAATAAATCAATCAAAAAGATTTTATTTTTTTTAAAAACTATACATGTCTATGTAAAACATGTGACCCTTGGACCGGGGCCAAATGTGACCCCAGGGTCACCATTTGAACAAACTTGGTGAAGGACCATAAGCTTATAGCAACAGCAAAATATTAAACCTCTGGCTCTTGCAGTTTCAGAGAAGAAGATTTTTTAATTTTTTTCCTATACATGTCTATGTAAAACATGTGACCCTTGGGGCGGGGCCAAATGTGACCCCAGGGTCACCATTTGAACAAACTTAGTAGAGGACCATAAGCTGATGCTACATGTAATACATGAGAGCTCTGTGCCATGTGGTTCCTGAAAAGAATTGTTTTTTTTTAGTTTTTCCCTATACAAGCCTATGCAAAACTGTGGCCCCCGGGGTGGGGCCAAATGTGACCCCTGGGTCACCATTTAAACAAACTTGGTAGAGGACCACAAGCTTACAGCAAATGCAAAATATTAAACCTCTGGCTCTTGCAGTTTCAGAGAAGAAGATTTTTTAAGTTTTTCCCTATACATGTCTATGTAAAACGTGTCCCTCGGGGCGGGGCCAAATGTGACCCGAGGGTCACCATTTGAACAAACTTGGTAAAGGACCATAAGCTTATAGTAAATGCAAAATATCAAACCTCTGGCTGTTGTAGTTTTCGAGAAGAATCCTATATAAGTCTATGTAAAACTGTGACCCCCGGGGCGGGGACAAATTTGATCCCAGGGTCACCATTTGAACAAACTTAGTAGAGGACCATAAGCTGATGCTACATGTAATACGTGAGACCTCTGTGCTTTGTGGTTTCAGAGAAGAAGATTTTTTAAAGTTTTTCCTATATGTCTATATGAAAAACATGCAAAACCTTAATATACAAACTTTGGACCCCCGGGGCATGGGCATTTTTGACCCCGGGGACTTTATTTGAACAATCTTGATAGTCTAGGCATTGGCGATCATTTTAAAAGAAAAACTGTTGAAATCTGTCCAGCGGTTCTGGAGAAGAAGATTTTTTAAGGTTTCAACCATATATGGTAATGGCAGCCATCTTGGATGTAGCGCTGACCTAATTTAAACAAATCTGAAAAGCATTCATCTAAGGATCATCCATGTGAAGTTTGGTCAAAATTAACCAAACGGTTTCTGAGGAGAAGTCGTTTGAAGAAAAGTTAACGGACGACAGACGACAGACAGACAGACGACGGACGACAGACAACACACCATCCCATAAGCTCTGGGCCAGTAGAGCTAACAACACATAAATATGAAGATTTTTTTTTTTAAAAATGGAGTTTCAAGTGGGGGGTGGGGTGGGGGAGAGAGAGGCTGGGGGTGGGGGAGCGCAATATGTAAAAAAAAATATGAGTTTTGAGTGGGGGGAGTGGGGAGAGGCACGGCGAGGGGATGGGGGTGTGGTTGGGGGAGGGGGCGACATATATATGTAAGAATTGACTAAAACAACACAGAAATATGTAATAAAAAACAAACAAATAGAGTTTCAAGTGGGTGTGGGGGGAGAGGCAGGGGTGGAGGGAGGCAACATATATGTGTAAGAATTGACAAAGGCAACACAGAAATATGTAAAAAAAAAAAATCAGTTTCGAGTGGGTGGGAGGTGGGGCAATAAAAATATATGTGTAAGAAGCTGTGTAAGAACTGACTAAAATAACACAGAAATATGTAAAAAGAAAAAAATAGTTTCAAGTGGGGGGACGGGGGAGAGGCGGGTCGGGGTGGGGGGGTGGGGGGGGGGGGGGGGGGAGAGGCGAGTCGGGGGAGGGGAGGGGGCAACATATATGTGTAAGAACTGACTAAAACAACACAGAAATATGTAAAAAAAAAATAAAATAAAAAAATGTGGTTGGTGGGGTGAGGGGTGGGGGGATGTGGAGGGAGTTGGGGTGGGGGCGAGGAGGTAGCCCATGCTCCAATATCAGTGAGGTATGAATAAGATGCATGATGCTATAAGAAATCCAAAACCAAAAAAAAACATGCTTACATGCAAACCTAGATCTGCCATTATTGCACATTTTATGGGCCATCACAATTTGGGTTCCATGGAGCCCAGAATTTGCAGAATTTGCTTACCCTTTACAATATACTATAAGGAAACCAATTCCCAAAATTAGTTCAGCTAGGACAAGAAATGTAAGAGACATAGACCGGTAAACACAGCTTACACGCAAATTTTGATGTGAAATAGACACATTTTAAGGGCTATCAGAATTTGGGTTCCATGGGAGCCCAGGGGTTACAGGAACCAAAACTACTTAAGAAGCCCTTAAGATAATGCTATAAGAAAGCTCATGGTCATATTTGTTTGTGCTAGGGTAAGAAATGTAAGAGATATAGACTTGCAAACACAGCTTAAACGCAAATTTTGATGTGAAATGGGACACATTTTAAGGGCTATCAGAATTTGGGTTCCATGGGAGCCCATGGTTTACAGGAACCAAAATTGCTTATGCAGCCCTTAAGATAATGCTATAAGGAAGCCCATGGCTAAATTTGGTTGTTCTAGGATAAGAAATGTAAGAGATACAGACTTGTAAACACAGCTTACACGCAAACCTTGATGTGGGACGCTGACGCCGACCCCGGGGTGATTACATAAGCTCTTTTATTCTTCGAATAGTCGAGCTAAAAATCCATGCAGGGGTTTTGAAGGAACAGTCCGGACACAAACTGTGGAATGACGGACGGAACCGGACAGATGGACGGTGCGATTACTATATGCCTGGTTTTTACTACACGAATTAGATTTAAATTTCAGAGATACAATTACATTCTATAAATCTGTTCTATAAATCTGTTCTCAGCATACGAATACAGCTGGTTTAAAATGGGCATAAAAATCCATTTCAAATCCTTCAAAATAAGAAAAGATTCCAATTCCAAAGGCCCGGATTGTTGAAGTACTGCAAACAATGCGATGATATAGTGATTATTAGACAGAGATAATTTTATGTCATTTTATCTTACAAACTATATTAATTTTGTTGACGGGTACATGTTTCATTAGCTCAGCTGAAGGTTTTGGCTTTGGAGCTACAGACCTCTGCCCCGCGTAGGTTGCTGGCGGAGGCGTTTGTGATGAAAAACTTCATCCCTATGTTCATCCCTCCCTCCGAGGTTGCTGTCCCTAAATACCTAATGTACCTAATGTGATGTGTTAACGGGATATAAAATCCATTTCATTTTTTTACTTGGCCCATTACTTGTTAATTTGATTGAGCAATTATGTAGCTGTATATATCTTTGTAAAAAAGAAGTTAAGATGTGTATTATATCTTTTAAACCATTTATATAAAATATTGACTATTTAAATCGTTCACGTGGCACCATGATCGATAAGCTAGTCGGTCGCAGACCGAGTAATCCTCGAATATGTTGCTTCATGGGAAATTCACTACATTGGAGTGCCAACTCAGCTTCTTCATCCTAGAAGGAACTAGAATGCCGTGCACATGATAAAAGGAGATAATTCGCATGCTGACTGTAGGATTCAGAAACATGTATTTTTTTTCCATTTACTATATTTAACATCTACATTTCTTAACTTAAAAATTACATATTTTACATATAAAAAAGGTCAGCGAAAAATGTTAGTGTAGATCAGGTAATCTATTGTTTATTTGGCCTTAAAACAAACAAAATCATGTCAGGTCAACTAGACAATAAAACTCTGGGTGCAAGTATCTAATATTTGTTTAAAATGTTCAGTTTATTTTGACGCCCTAATCACCCTCACATATTTCCTATAATCAATACCTATTGAACACTTACATTTCAGTGATTGGAGATAACTTGAGCAAATACAGACATGTTTATTTAACTTGATTCAAAAGAACAGTTTTGATAAAATTGCAAGACGCAAATTTTACCTTTAAAAGAGTACTGTTCTTTTTTGTCTTCTGGAAAATGGCCACATGGATCGGTAAAGTTTGGAGTTATTAGGCCAACCGTAAAAAATTGTTGGTTTGCTGTTTCCCTACTTACCCGCCAAAAAGGGCCCTATCCATTTTTATAGCAATTCTTTAACACATTTTTTTACTGTTTTTAGTATATTTGTATTTAATTTCTTATGGTTTTTACTGTCTTTGGCACAAAAAAAAAATCACCTACCTACCTACCTACCCACTTATAAAATCCTGGGTCGGGAAACAGCAAACAAATATATTTTTAAGGATGGCCTTAACATTTTTTAATTCACATTCACTTGTAAACGGCTGATGTGGAAATAACCTTAATAATGTGTTGTTGATTATTGCTTGAAATTAGTAACATTCCTACTAATCTAAAATGGCTCTCCCTATTGTCTGACTTTCCCAAAACGTTATCTTATTTAGGCATTTTGGGAGGTGCCAACCTGTCTTGACCATGATTAACCCTTTGCGTCCATTGCAGGCTGATCATGGTTTACAATGTCCAGGTGCTGATCAGTCATTTATCCCAAAACACCCCTTTGTCACATAAATGGAATGGTCTTAATTCAAAGAAAAAACAGTCCATTATATATATGTAGCAGGTTAAGGGTTAAAGCAGAGCTGCATAAAACAGTGCTCTTTACACATCTTGTATTAAAGCCGACAGGAGCTGTCAACATGAACAAGCACTGCGAATCAACATGTAAACCATTCTGACTAACCTTTGGCAACGGACAGCTGGTGTTTCAGTATTCGAATATCACGAGACGATTCATTCTTCATCACCTCCATTTCATTGGTGAGCTCTTCTATCTTCCTCCCGCGTGCTTTATACAAGATCTGAAGCTGTGCCAGTTGCTGATTGTCTCCGCTCCCACCTGCGTACATGTACGTACACAGCATTTAAGGTTTCATTGAGAGCAAAATAATATATCAAAGGGTCAAGATTTCAAAACCATTTTTTCACGACTGGGTTACAAAGTTTTGTCCTTTGCAATACTGACACAAAAATGGATAGGGATTGTTGTGGGACATAAATGCTATCAATTCCCCGATATATCAATATTTGCATGCTGTTTAAAAGTAAACAAGAATTTCGCATAATCACACGTCTCACCTACACTGATCGAGCACAAGAACTTTTGAAAACCTCCTTTTTACTTAGGGACGCAGCAACTCATATCTTGTCCATTAAGTCTTAAGAGACTGTTTAATGCACAACTGGTTTAAACATATTCTATTGCATTTTTTTACTAAGTATGCAAATGAGTCGGGCGACAAGTTCTTACAACAAATGCACAACTGCATGTAAATTTAAGGTCTCCATTCAACTGATCAATTTGTTACACCCAAATAAAACTATGATCAAAGTTAAACTGATCTACTCCATGTGTACATGTTGTGAGTCTGAGCTATTTAAAAAAAAAACTGCTAAATTTATCTGTAAAACAAATCATCTTTTGTGTGACTGCTTTGTGCGTTTTCTACCCAAATGTGTGGCAAAGGTACATATGTAGGCCAACTTTCAAGCTTTTTCTCTCCTTTTATGGGTCAGATCAAATTGAAATTAAATATATTTGAGAATAGCCATGACACTTTATAATCAGCCTGCCATGGTCAAATGTTATATATACATCGGAACACTCAGGACATCTTGCAAGAAATAAATGCAAATAACCTTCAAGTGGGCATAGACAGCTACATGTAGGTGGGTCAACTGAATATTGTGCAACATACCTCTTCTAGGTTTAAAACAATGAACATAGACTAGATGGAAAGAAAACGCACCTTGTTCCATAAAGGCCTTCTCTGCATTCTTTGTTAGTTCTTCTTCATCTCCTTGTTTCTCCCTCCTCTCCCCTGCTTTCTTCTTTTCTTCATTTTCTCTCTGGTAGGCAACTTTATAGTTTTCCGGAAAGTGTTTTCTCTTTTCTCGAGAAGACGTATGAGTTTCAAGATTTTCATTGTCTTTAAGGACATTTTGATTATTGGTATTTGGTATACTTTGGTTATATTCCTTTTGCAGGTCATTTGGATTACTTTGCTTGCGATTTGTGTGCATATCATTTGGAGGACCTTGCTTGTAATTATTTTGAGCATCATTTGGATGACCTTGGTGGTGATCGCCACCATTTACATGTGCTTGGACGGTATGTGTGTCGGCCATGACAGCCGTGTGTGAGTAGAAACCATGGTCGGGTGTAGAGTAGGCGCCTGTGAGATATTCCCCACCATACCCGGCATTGACCTCCTCACCGTTGGGCTGCCCAGTGTCCCCATAGTAACCAGGCATGTGCCCGTGGCCATGGAAACCATGGTGCACGTGATAGAAGTGATTATCTCGACCCGCCTGTATGTTTCCCCCCTCGGTCTCCTCCCTCTCGCCGATCGTGTGGTACGGACGATCATGGTAAATGTTCCTGAAGTGATTATGATGATTCTGGTAGTGGGCATCCACGTAGTCCTGGTGATGACCTTGGTGATCCGGACCTGGGAAAATATGACCTTGACCCTGACCAGAATTATTAATGTCATACGGTTGCTCTGCTGAATGGTAGTGTGGGTGACCTTGAAGGTTATTCCCAAGGGGATCTTGATCTCCAAGGTCACCACGGAAAGGTTCCTGAGTTTGTGGTTCATAAGTTTCTCTGAATTTCGATAAGTCTTCAACACTTGTTCTCAATAACTTGTCCCTATCTTGTAATTTTGAATGCACTCTGTCACCTTTATCGTGCTCAAGATCTTTATTTACAAACTGTGGGTCACCACGGTGATGACCCTCACTCTGACCTTTGACCCTATTTACACGACCTTGAGCTGTCTCTACAGGGTACACATTCCCATAGAAGTCTGCTTTACAAGTATCCTCTGCGTTGCTATGGTAATCACTATCCAGCAGATCTTGACTACCGTGCACACTTGGGTTGTTGCTATGGAGATCAGGGTTGTGAACTTCACGGTTGGTCGGAAAGTTGGGCAAACTTTCCACACTGGCCCTGAGGGCATCAAACTGCCCTCGGGGAAGTTCCTGCGTCCGAGACAACTGGTCAAACTGTCCAAACCTTGGGTGCTGCATGAGATGGACATTGCCGGCCCCCAGCATGGGAGTGGATGTCGGTACTTGATGGTTGAACTGGGCCCAGCCATTGTCCGTTTCTGGCTGTTCATCTATTCTAGAAACAGTTCAAAGGGGAAACCAATTAATATTTATTTATTTAACTAAAGCTACATAAAATTATACGTCTGGTTCCTATTACATGCTTACATGTACATAAATTTAGGTAGGTAGGGACAATATTTTTTTTAAAAAAAACTTTTTTCTCCTCCACTTAAATCTCATATTGGCGAGTTTCTTCATATTGGCCTTATTTTTTCATATTTTGCCGACTTCAGGTTCATATTGGCTGAGTTTGCATCGCATTGTGTGTCGTTTCTAGTACAACATGGCTAATATAGTTTAGTTAATAAATCAATACACTGATGATTTTCTGCCTCTTTCCTTTTTCATTCTAATGGCACTCTAAGGCTTTCCGTCATTCCTAATAACCCTTTACTTATGTCCCAACCCGAAGAATGAAGGGTTGAAAGGTATTTTTAAATTCAGAAAAACGATATTTCAGTTGCTAAAAAATAAACATATTTCATACTTGTTGTCCTCGGATACAAATCGTCCGAGGCTGTCGCTGCTATGATGCCGGACGAGGCTGACATTCCGCGAGTCCGTCCCTTCCTCCGACGTGATCGATAAAATATCATCCTCGTCAATCAAGTCATCGAACGCATTCGTTAACAAGGCCCGCAACTGTGAACAGAATATAATACATTAGATAAAATATCATCCTCGACTATCAAGTTATCAAACGCATTCGTTAACAAGGTCCGCAACTGTGACAGAATACAAGACATTAGATAAAATATCATCCTCGACTATCAAGTCATCAAACGCATTCGTTAACAAGGTCCGCAACTGTGACAGAATACAAGACATTAGATAAAATATCATCCTCGACTATCAAGTCATCAAACGCATTCGTTAACAAGGTCCGCAACAGTGACAGAATACAAGACATTAGATAAAATATCATCCTCGACTATCAAGTCATCAAACGCATTCGTTAACAAGGTCCGCAACTGTGAACAGAATACAAGACATTAGATAAAATATCATCCTCGACTATCAAGTTATCAAACGCATTCGTTAACAAGGTCCGCAACTGTGACAGAATACAAGACATAAGATAAAATATCATCCTCGACTATCAAGTCATCAAACGCATTCGTTAACAAGGTCCGCAACTGTGAACAGAATACAAGACATAAGATAAAATATCATCCTCGACTATCAAGTCATCAAACGCATTCGTTAACAAGGTCCGCAACTGTGACAGAATACAAGACATTAGATAAAATAACATCCTCGACTATCAAGTCATCAAACGCATTCGTTAACAAGGTCGGCAACTGTGACAGAATATAAGACATTAGATAAAATATCATCCTCGACTATCAAGTCATCAAACGCATTCGTTAACAAGGTCCGCAACTGTGAACAGAATACAAGACATAAGATAAAATATCATCCTCGACTATCAAGTCATCAAACGCATTCGTTAACAAGGTCCGCAACTGTGACAGAATACAAGATATTAGATAAAATAACATCCTCGACTATCAAGTCATCAAACGCATTCGTTAACAAGGTCCGCAACTGTGAACAGAATACAAGACATAAGATAAAATATCATCCTCGACTATCAAGTCATCAAACGCATTCGTTAACAAGGTCCGCAACTGTGACAGAATACAAGATATTAGATAAAATAACATCCTCGACTATCAAGTCATCAAACGCATTCGTTAACAAGGTCCGCAACTGTGACAGAATACAAGACATTAGATAAAATAACATCCTGATCTATCAAGTCATCAAACGCATTCGTTAACAACTTCAACTGTAAGGCCCGCAACTGTGAACAGAATACAAGACATTAAAGTACCATATTAAATATAATTATATATAATACATGAACGTTTTACCATAGGTACACAAGACTGAGCATGTTAAGCCTGACATACAAGAGACTGAGAAGTCAAATCAGACATATATATATATATATATATAAATGACCATTTTAAGTATGGTACCCGAGACTGAGAGGGTAAAATCAGACGTACGCTTGAAAAAACACACACACAAAATTGCCATTCTGGTTACTGGTCTTATTAAAACTGAAATCTGAAAAAGCTATATAAAAAGTATACTTTGTAGTACAGATAAGAATGCAGGTATATTCCATTTGAATTCCAGTTCCCCCAATGTGCATACCGATAGATAGCTACTTTACATGTGAACAACTCCCCATCTGCACACTTTTGCCTCATCAAACTAAATCTAAATAAATAAGTAATTAAGCCCTTTTAAAAACTCTTTTCCACTAAAATTTATAAATCGAACAACTTTGTTGTTTTTTGTTTTACATATTTTACTCAACTTGGTCTCGTCCTCCTCCATCTTGTGAATCAGCGAGTAAAAGTTGACGTGGTATTCTAACTCACTCATTGACATTGTCATTTATTTTGTAGTTTGCTGGCTACCATTAGTACGATTACATTTTAAATATTTCAGGAATTGACAAATATAGGAGTTGTGTTTTTAGTAGCTATCAGCCAATCTTCATTTCAATCAGAGCAATCTAACTTTAGGAAGCAAAACTGTATTAACCGTATTCGTCCATATAAGCGACCTGGCTTGGACATGTCATGCTGGAATTCACCAATCATTCTTCTGACTATTCTTAGACTTGAGCTCAAGTACTGAAAATTCATTCACTAATATTCCCATGATCTTCATAGATAAACAATCGTATGAACTTGCTAAACAATCGTATGAACTTGCTATTCATTAGAATTTGTCATATTTTTACATAGCAGCTTCTTATGAACGTTTATCCTTTGAACTTATAGAAATATGTTTGATTGAAATTTGCATACTTGGGCTTAAGTCTAAGAATGTTCTCAAGAATGGCTGGTGAATTCAAGTCCTGGACGCTTAAAAAGGCGATGCTTATTAGGGAACATTAACAAAACTTTTACCGGTTGACATACAATCTTTTATTCAAAATCCCACACCTGGTACCAAGCAACTGCCATATAACAACACTATTCCAACCTGTGAGGATGATTTAGAGAGCTAATAGGGCTCATTTTAACAAACTATTTATATTTAGCTTGCAGGGGACGCTTAAACTGACGAATATGGTCCGTAAACTTTTAGCCTTTAATTTCTCAATTTTAAAAAATGATAAATTGCAGTATCCAAAAACCTGAATTTCTGTTATAGAACTTAACTCAAATTACTGTACTACATTTAGTATCCATTCAACTTGAAATATTAAGTGTTTTTTTTTCATCACAATTTCAATACATCTTTGATGGAACTTGAAATTTATAGATCAATTACACTGTATTTATAATACAAAAAATATTTCAATATTAAATAACGATATCCATAAAAGCTTGAATTCAAGTCCATCTACATTAATCCATTAAAACAGACAATTTAAAAGTGAAAGATCTTCCAGTTTAAAACTAATTGTGTTAAATAAATTATTTTTGACATCAAATAACGATACATGAAATTTAAGGTGTTTCATGTCCATTACTTTTAACAACGAAATAATGACAAGTTTTGCATTTTAAGTACACACGCACAAACATATATACATACACATTATATTAAATACTCAAATATACAAAGAACGTTTGTTTTAAGCAAACACAACATGTCTTTTTCATTTTCTGACATTTGAATCTCCCTCAATGTGGGGTATAGTAAATACAAGCAACAGTTACACTTCTTCTTTCTCCCCCTTTCTCTACATGGTCGTATCATCGTTGATTTTTTATATGAAGATAAGATAGTGTGCTGTTAAACTGTCCATAATATACTGACATCTACAGCAGGAGATAACTAATTTTTTAACAACCACTTCATCTCCCTACATTTATATATAAAAGAAAGCAATTTATTTTACTAATTGTCAGCAGAACTCGAGTGGAATGTGTCATAATGGACAAATAAAAGACATGTTTCACTGTTTGAAGTGCATTGCCATCAAGATGTAAGGACATTTGAAGGTCTTAAGGCCAAAACAAAATAGGTTTGTTTCTAGTCTTCCGACCGACCCTATTTTTAAGGCCCCGATCCTAACATTTTTTAAGGGCACAAACTATTTTTTTTATTTTTTTTTAGGTTTTTAAGGCATGTATATTATATTATGTAATATGTTCAAGAAAACATGCTCTTGATGTTCTTGATTTGAATTTAGTATAGTAAGGATTAATTCTAAAATAGAAAAAAAAAGGTTTTCCTACCTACCTACTCTAATTTTTTGAGGCAAAAGACCAGAACCCACTCTGATCAGAACTCACAAAATGTATTTTGCTAAATTTGTTTTATAGTCTTAAGGCTTTATTTCATACTTTTCTCTTTTTATATATATTTCACAATTTTTCTGATTTTCAGATAGCTCCCTGCAGTTTATCGGTAGTATTTGCTTTATATTTAAGATGCATTCAACTCATAAATGTTTTTACAGTAACACATTTACCTCATTTTGTTGCTCCACTTCCCCCACTGTTACTCACCCAGATAAAGTATTAACTCATTGGGCTTACTCTCCCCCACCCCACCTCCATAACTCCACCAACAGGTTGACATTACCTCATTTTGTTGCTGCTCTTCCCTCACTGTTACTCACCCAGATAAAGTATTAACTCATTGGGCTTACTCCCCCCACCCCACCTCCATAACTCCAATTAACAGGTTGACATTATCTCATGTTGTTGCTGCTCTTCCCTCACTGAGTCACTGTTACTTCTACAGATAAAGTATTAACTCATTGGGCTTACTCCCCCCCCCCCACCCCACCCCACCCCACCTCCATAACTCCAATTAACAGGGTGACATTACCTCATGTTGTTGCTGCTCTTCCCTCAATGTTACTTCTACATATAAAGTATTAACTCATTGGGCTTACTCCCCCCCACCCCACCTCCATAACTCCAATTAACAGGTTGACATTACCTCATGTTGTTGCTGCTCTTCCCTCACTGTTACTTCTACAGATAAAGTATTAACTTATTGGGCTTACTCCCCCCCCCCCCCCACCCCACCTCCATAACTTTACCAACAGGTTGACATTACCTCATGTTGTTGCTGCTCTTCCCTCACTGTTACTCACCCAGATAAAGTATTAACTTATTAGGCTTACTCTGCCCCACCCCCACCTGACATGTTGACATTACCTCATTATATTGCTGCTCTTCCCCCACAGTTACTTCCCCAGGTAAGTTATAACCTTATTGCGCTTACTCTCACTCTCACTCCATAACTCCACCTGACAGGTTGACATTACCACATTTTGTTGCTGCTCTTCCTCCTTCTTACTTCCTCAGACAAGTCATTACCGTATCGTGTTGCTGTTCCGCGCTGCCCCCCCCCCCCCCCTCCCCCCTCACACACAACACCCCACCTACAGACAAGTTAACATGTCATTTGGTGCTGCACCTCCTCCCCTGGTACACCTCCGAAGAAGTTTACCTCATTTTGGTGCTGCACCTCCACCCCTGGTACTCTCCCAGTAAAGTTGCCATTACCCCATAGTTGCTCCTACCCTCCTGTTCTTGTCCTATAAAGTTAACATTTGCTTATTGTGTTACTGTTCCCCTCCAACACCTCCATTACTCCTCCAGACAAGTTTACATTACCTCATTTTGTTGTTGCTCCTCCTCCTTCCGGTACTCGTCTTCCTGCTGATTCTGTAGAGCCGCTCCGTCAAAGTTGATGCTCGTCCCGTTGTTACCTCCGAGACTAATATTGCTCATTGTCCGTTACGTATAAGTTACAGAACATAAGCACACAATGCTGTTGTGGAATCCGGTTGTCACATGGTGAATTTTAAGAAGTTCTTGACTTGAAAAAATCTGGAAAAAAAAATGGAATCTGATGAAATGTCACCGTTCGGTTGGCTAGGGATTGTGAGGATGGGTCACATTCTGCAACCATTTAACATTGAACTGATATGCAGGCCACCCTTAAAAAATCGTAATATGTTTGCTGTTTCTCTGATGCAGGATTTCGTAAGTGGGTAGGTACATGTACATACATGCAGGTAGGTGATTTTTTCTTCTTCTGAAGACAGTTAATACATTATAATCAGATATTATTAAATTAATAATATACATGTAGAATTGCTTTAAAAAATCTTGGGTCGGTCCCTTTTTTTGGTTCGGTAAAAAAACCCGCAACAATTGTTATGCTTGGCCTAAAACCCAGACAGCAACTTTCTTTGCTGCTTCCCCTATCAAATTTCTTTTAAAATCATGCACTTTTCCCCATTTTTTAAACTTACCTCTGGAAATTTCATTCCTCATTTATGGATTTCCCCCCAAATTAAGGCAAAAGGCCCCTTCCCCAAAACTGGTAAAAAGGCCCTGAGCAAGCTGTGAAGAAAAGTTAACCTTCCTATTTTCTTGTCTTTAACACCTAATGGGCTCTAGACAGTCTTGTCTACGACAGTTCATCCTCCGCTCGCCATCACGAGTACTCATTGATGCAAATTCTTTTTATATATTTAGAAACAGACTAATGAAATATGTTTGCAGTAAAAAAATTAGTTAATCAAACTTCAAATTAATTTTTTGTCAATACTTTTGTGTTTTGTCTCCATTTCGACCATACGAAAAGGAGCCATAAAATCAATATCTAAATCTGTATACACATTATTTTTATACATTTAGAAATAAGATTATTAGAATATGTTTGCATTGAAGAAATTAGTTAAATCAAACTTTAAATGAATCAATTTTTCGTCATTACTTTTGTGTTTTGACTCCATTTTGGCCAGGCCATCCTTAAAAAAGTGTTTGATTGCTCCATCCTTAAAAAAGTGTTTGATTGCTGTGCTCCGACTGACCGTCTAAAAAGGCAGCGACCCAGGGTTCCGGAAATATGGTTGCCCGACGCCCCGGGCAAGTGGATTTTGGGTGCGGGCAAGTGACCTTCGCAAATCTGGTTGCCCGCCACTTGCCCGACGGACATTTCCATTCCAGAACAAATCAAGGGGCAAACTAGCCATATCAGAATTTCATTCTGATAACTGAATATAACTGGCCGCTGTTTTTCGCCTCTATCGATTGTTAATAAGATCAAACAACTTTCTGTACAATCAACAATCTCGCCCCAGGCAGCTTAATTTGTGGCATTATTTCAATAAACAACTAATTAACCAACACGCGCATTTCACACCGTTTGAAAACAACTTATCCTGACACGACCGTCAGACGTGTCCATTGGCCAATGAAATCGCGGCAATTGTGTCCGTGACCTTCCAACCATAAACATAGCTACTTTCAAAAATCGTTTCCAAATAATCCCTGAACGTCATTTGGACCTTCCACCAATCAAATCAGAAAACTCTTTCTTAATTTGCAAATTTAATGTGTCAAAATAATGATTGACAGACCCACGTGACGTTATGTTTTTGTTTAGATAATTTTGCCGAAGATTTTTTCGTAATCTCAATAAAATACATTTCTTTTACTCGAAGCACTCGTTTATCAATGCGCTTTTATGAGGTATTTGGTGTATTTCATTGATATAGTCTGTAATTAAACGTATATGGTAGTGCATACTACACAAATAAGTTGCATAACTTAGCGATATGCGCATGTCATGGGTTTTCCCGATTTCAGAAAAATCACGGAACCTTTTTCTCAAGTTCTGAACTTTCGCTTTTGATAAATAAGGTTACTGCTACTACTTCTTAAACCTAGGGAACCCTAGTAAGGGAACCCCTATTCACGCCTCTTGCTTTCATCAAATTCCCTTTAGTTAAAATACAAAGCCGTAGGAACGTTACCATGGTTGGAGAAATTGGGGGCCAAGTGAATATTTTTAATAACGTTTTTGTCTTGTTTCTTTGCTTGTCGCACATTTAAATGAATACAATAGCTTCTTTTTTTCTGTCAACTGGTTAATTGTACAAACTGTGACATTAAAAGTTCCATACTCTAGCTGCGAATTATTTATTTCATTTATTTTGGATGGTCATCAAAAATGATGGGGGGTTGTGTGTGTGTGGTGATTCTGGTGGGGTGGGAGGGTGGAATAAAATGAGTTTGTATACTGTCTCATCATTTTATGATTTAAGTAACACAAAGATGTAATAGACACAAAAGAAGAAAATGCAACCATTTGATTTTTTATATGAATAAATACAATGTATTAACTAATTAATAAAATACACTCTCCCTTCCTTTTCTAAGTATAATGGTTCAAATTATGCAGCGGTCCGTCCCGTTTAACACGAATAATGGTACACCGCCAATTTTTGGGGCAATTAAGTGTTCTCAAATGTGGGGCAAGTGACATTATGCGCAGGGCAAGTGACTTTTGAAAATCCACTTGCCCTGGGCATGTGGATTTTCAAAATATTTCCAGAACCCTGAGCGACCGATATATTTTTTTATAGCCTTTTCGGAAGTTACTTTTTTTTTTACTTCATTTTCGGACCCGGACTCCAATCGGTACCGGATAGCGGCATATAAATGTCTCGAAACAGGTGCGCAGTCTTATTGGACGCTTCTTTATGTTATATAGTGGATAAGCGTTCACATGCCATGACGTGACAACAACCAAAATGGACGAAAAAACATTTTCAGTGTCAGTTTCTGTGGAAAAAGAGAACAACAATTGTTCATATCTCGTAAAAAAATGCAATCAGGAAAGTTAATATAGATCGTGATTGGTATGAACTGTTTGACATCGCTACTTCCCACTTATCTGATGGCGATTTGCCGGAAGATATTGATGAAACATTTGAGAAAATTACTCAGATTTATGTGTCATCGGCCTCTACAGGTATTGGGGAAAACTATCGCCCAAGTGCATATGACCGCATAAGGATATTGACTGAGTTTGATACAGCCCTGAAATATGTCAATATATGCATAAAAGATTTACAACAACAGAAAACGTACTAAAAAAAAATTATTCTTTAAAGAAATATAAATGAGGTTATCCACAGACTGCATTATAATACATTGAGATAGGAAATTATGATTTGTAAAAATGCTTAACTAGGAATGTGGCAAAAAAAAAAGACCTACCCACTTAAAAAATTCAGGGTTGGAGCACAGCAAACAAATATTTTTTTAAGGATGGCCCCATATGAAAAGGACTTTCCGTCTACAAAAAGGAGTCATAAAATCAATATCTAAAGCTTAATAGGTGTTGTTTTTATATATCAGGGTTTCCATTATGTTTTTCAGTACAACTATGATATACCCCCGAGGCAATTTTCGCACTTCGCCATTTTTTGTTTACAAATTAAACTGTACAGGGAATACACACGTCTTATCCAATGAGATTGCGTATAGCTGAACAATTGACCAATCGTAGGTTCCGTTACAGTTAGACAAGTGTGTGTTGAAAACATGATCGAAACAAAAATCTGAAGTTAACTGACCTATGGTGATTAAATGATACCACCGAATAATGATTAGAGTTGTGTTTTTTTAATTGTTTGATAAAACGGACCTTTTGGCATTCCATACAAATTAATGCATGAAAAAAAGAGTTAATAATAGATGACATTTCTACTGAATTTTCGGCAATATTTTACTTCCGGAAAGTGCGATGTCATAGTAGTTTGGATAGGTACATAAGTTTGAATGGAGGAAAAACTTTTTTTCATTAAATATTGTTTTTTAGCAAATACAAATTGGGAAACAAAACACATAAATTGGTCTTATAGGTCTTAATGAGGAATAAGCCTTTTAGGAAGAAGTTTGAGAATCATATTTACACCCTTCATAGAACTCCATACAAATTGATAGAAAGGTGAATAAATAAAGATACATGCTATATATTTATATTAATTCTTCTCTCAATCCTTTCTTCTATAGTTACAGTATATATATATA
This sequence comes from Cyrtodaria siliqua, assembly GCA_037043455.1. Taxonomy (NCBI): domain Eukaryota; kingdom Metazoa; phylum Mollusca; class Bivalvia; order Adapedonta; family Hiatellidae; genus Cyrtodaria; species Cyrtodaria siliqua. The sequence goes on from JAWPHD010001184.1 coordinate 134,004, forward strand.
TAAGTAAAGAGTGCCTGCGAGTGTGAATAAAATTAATAAACACATTTAATTTGAAACGGCTAGCATGCTCTTAAATAATCAAAAGGTTAAAACCAATAGGTACGTGTATACATGTATATCAGTTAATAATTAACAATAACCGATTGCGCGCTTAATTTAAAAGATTGTGTCTCCCTCACTTTTCCCTTTTTTTGGTCACTTCTCTCTATTTTCTTTGGAGGGAGCAGGGTCCTTATTTACTTAGGTGATATCAAGTGTGGGACAGATGATATAAAAAACAAATTTGAAAAAATACTGTTTTTTTATATATTATTCTCTGAATGAAACATTTAAGTATTAAAGTATATCAATAAAACATAAAAAAAATGTTTGTTTACTGAAAAAATGCAACTTTATGAAACGTATGTATCAAAATATGTTGGACGAACAGGACAGACAAATCTTCAATTTTTTTATCTATATGCGTCAATTTTAAAACAGATAAACAAATAAAATTAACCTTCAGTGTAAAAGTGCGAGGGAAAATAAAGTAAAGAGCTGATTTTTTTTAGTTTCAACTATGTATGACAAATTTTAGCAAAATATGTTGTACGAACTTGGACAGACAAGATGCATGAAAACACCATTATTTCAAGTATGAATGGCAAAAGCTGAAGCATCTTCATAAAATATATATTGTGTAGGATACAGAAATTAACTGCTTTCTTCTGCAAATACCTTAGAACAGATGTGACAGAAAGTTAAAAGTAGCTAAAAATATGTCGTACGAACAAAAGACAGAAATATTTTGTGTCGGACGAACATTGGACAAATGTTGGATGAACATTGAACAAAATAGAATAGTAAACTTAGTTTGGTTGATTGTTTTATGTTCATCTTTTCCACAAACTAGCTTCTTTGCATTACTAATTTAATGTGTTTACATTATCTATGTGTTACTATGAATAAAATGTGTGTTTAACAGCAATAACTGACTTTCCAATAAAGAAATCTGAACAATATTTAGGTATTTGTCGTCGAGCAGTATGGTGAAATTTTAACTGTTGCGGACGTTACCCTAAATTCATGTTAAAGTTTTTGTTTTTCATTTTAGTTTTTAGCTTTACGGAGCAAATGCTTTCATGGATGTCAAATAAAGTTCTAATTTATGTCTTTCCAGACCTCTGTGTGTGTGTGTGTGTGTGTGTACATGAAAGTGAAAATGTATGACCGACATATATGCATATATATACATCATTGGTCAAGCATGCAATTTGAAGAAACTATAGCAAGATGAGACGACTTGGCAGTCGATAGCCATCCAGTCGATAGCCTTCCACGGGATCTGTTTGCCAACCAAGAGATTTGTTCTTCGGGACCAAAATTGCAAGCGTTGAAAGCAACATTGATACAGGAGATATTGGGTTCCAGTAAATATTGACAGAGTGAATGAAAATAACAAACCATTTACATACGAACATGTATGTTTAACTTTATTGACAAAAGTAAAACTGCTAACATCCACTTGTTACAAGTTCTCAGGCCATGTTTTGTTTCATGAACATGTTTATATTCAACAATAGATATTTACAATTCACACATTGCAATATCTGTGAAAAGCAAGAACAAATTTTGACGACGTAGAAAACTTTGAAGAGGTAAATTTATCCATAGGTAAATGTATCGTGAATCTAGGATTTATTTTCATCTCGAAGTGAGAAAACGTTTTTTTCGTTACACAAGTGAAAATAAAAGTTTTCTCACTTCGAGATGAAAATAAATCCTATATTCACGACAAACCAACAAATATTCTATTTATTATATACTTTTTATCATGCAACACTACCAAATTGTTTCAAACAGAAAATATGTTTTGTTCCGACAGTTCCCCTTTAACATAAATATAGTAATGCCAGAGCGTGAGGCGATTTACATATATTTAGTGCGCATGGAATATAGTTCTAAACTTTGACACGAATAATGACTGTTATAAGCAAATATAGAAATAAGTATTTCCATTTTCTCCGGCAGTGAGAAAATATAAACAATGAGAATATAAGGTTTATTCTAACCATACAATCCACTATTTCACTGGGAAGTATATAATAAATGTTTCTCTCCGAGACTATCAAGAAATATGCATATGATGTTTAAAAGTTAAATTTGTTAATTGATAATAAGGGTGGCCATTCATCTTTAAACAAACCACCTGTTAAAGATGCAGAAGTAACCTTAAACTTTCAATAACAGTTTTAAAACTTTTCAAATTTGTAGTACAGCCTGGTCCCAACAAGACTAATAATTGGCTCTGGTAAAACTGCCATGATATCAAAACTGTCAATTTCATATGGCTCATCATCTGGTGTGAAACAAGATCTCTTCTTCTGAAAATACCGTACTGCAAGCGGAGCAAATGAAGTAACCTGAAATGACATTTAAAAAAAGACATTATGCAACTTCTATTAGTGGTACCGGTGATAATGCAATAAACAAAGCCTACAAGAGCAAGACAAAGACGAAAAAAATGATGCCAAAAAACCAATTCCTAGTTTTCTGTTAGTGTTTGTTCCTTAACCTTTTAGTATCCAGAACTATATCTTCTTAGGAAAATTTCAATATCTTTTAAACATAATATGCCTTTTTGCATACATCTAGAAAAATGAACTCAATAGCTTTTATAATAACGCATGATTCCACTAACACTGGCTTTTGTACTATTCAATGTAACAGATCTAATGCTGAAACTAAGACGTGACTGATAGATAAATAAATATATATGTAAATAATCATTTTTGTTAGTTTAAACTTGCGAAAGATTGTGGTCACCATGCAGTTTGATTGGGATGATTTTTTTATTATGTACCAGTATATGGAAACATATACCCAGTATATGGAAACATATACCAAGAACTTTGTTTTCAATACTGGATAATAACTGAGTTACAAAATGTTGCATGTAAGCTACAGTGAGCATTACTGGCTGGTGTAGCATATATATGCTATATCACAAATAATGAATGGAACAAATAACAGTGCAAGACAATGTTCAAGAATCAAACATAACAAGAATCAAACATAACAGGAATCAAACATACAACTTCGCAACTCGGTGAAATACTATACTCACCACAGCAGGCAGAACTTGTTTGCCATTATTAATGGCAACATAACTTCCTATCTTGTACCTGTATCATTGAACATATATGGTGACCAGTTTTATTTAGTTGAATTAATTGAATTGAATGTTGTGTAATGGCTCATCAACACAGTATAGGTTATTTAGAGCTGCCCCAGAGGGGAAGGATACATAGGAATCCGGGAACCGTGCCCTACTCTTATTATCGAATAGATTCCTATAGTTCTTTAACGTGCTCGGAGGACAGACCGATACAAAGGACTGCCCGACGGACGATAGTTGAACTAAGGATGAGTAGAAACTTGATCCTTCTCGCAAGTAATGCACACTTTTTCAAAGACAAGTAGGGCCAAAACAAGTTTTATCTAAATTACGTTAAATGAATTTTCACAAGACAGCTCATTTCGAGGGGTCAGCGCAAGACTATAAGAATCTTTCATGGGTGTCCGGTGAATATAAGGAATTCCAACCCAAAGTCTGTTTTTATTTGAACCGAGGCTCTGCACTTATTCCGAGGGTTGGAATTCCCTATCTGAACCGAATACCCATGATAGATCTATTTTTTTCTTGCATATCAGAGACATGTTGACGCCACCAGCTACTAACGTTTTGCATGTTTTCCTGCATACCGAATATTGGCACGCGTGAATTTTATCTCGACCCTAGGGTGAGATGGAAATATCTAGGCCCGGTAAAATGATGGATATCCCTGTCCGATATGCAATAATATTGTATAAATCTCCTTCTTTATTAATATGCAGTTGCGATAGTTTTGCGCTAACCATTCGATATGATTCACTGAAATAAATACAGATTCAAACCTGAGGCTTGGTGTCATCGTGAAGATTTCTTCACCAGCAGAGTGGGTTGGTGTCTCATCAACAACCTCGGACATGTCATGACTAGTAGAGTGGGTGGGTGCGTCATCAACAACCTCGGACATACCATGACTGGTAGAATGGGTGGCAGTGTCGTCAACAACCTCGGACATACTATGACTAGTAGAGTGGATGGCAGTGTCGTCACCAACCTCGGACATACTATGACTAGTAGAGTGGATGGCAGTGTCGTCACCAACCTCGGACATACCATGACTGGTAGAGTGGGTGGCAGTGTCGTCAACAACCTCGGACATACCATGACTAGTAGAGTGGGTGGGTGTGTCATCAACAACCTCGGACATACCATGACTAGTAGAGTGGGTGGCAGTGTCGTCAACAACCTCGGACATACTATGACTAGTAGAATGGGTGGCAGTCTCATCAACAACCTCGGACATACCATGACTAGTAGAGTGGGTGGGTGCGTCATCAACAACCTCGGACATACCATGACTGGTAGAATTGGTGGCAGTGTCGTCAACAACCTCGGACATACTATGACTAGTAGAGTGGATGGCAGTGTCGTCACCAACCTCGGACATACTATGACTAGTAGAGTGGATGGCAGGGTCGTCACCAACCTCGGACATACTATGACTAGTAGAGTGGGTGGCAGAGTCGTCAACAACCTCAGACATACTATGACTAGTAGAGTGGGTGGCAGTGTCGTCAACAACCTCGGACATACTATGACTAGTAGAGTGGATGGCAGTGTCGTCACCAACCTGGGACATACTATGACTAGTAGAGTGGGTGGCAGTCTCGTCAACAACCTCGGACATACCATGACTAGTAGAGTGGGTGGCAGTGTCGTCAACAACCTCAGACATACTATGACTAGTAGAGTGGGTGGCAGTGTCGTCAACAACCTCGGACACACTATGACTAGTAGAGTGGGTGGCAGTGTCGTCACCAACCTCGGACATACTATGACTAGTAGAGTGGGTGGCAGTCTCGTCAACAACCTCGGACATACCATGACTAGTAGAGTGGGTGGGTGTCTCATCACTACAGCTTATTGACCTGGGGAGAACCCTGTACCTTGAGACACTTTCGAAGCTGTCAGGTTCTTCACGGAACAAATGGCTTTCATCTGGATCAACATGCTTGTCGGTATCTTCTTCAGTGCTGACCTGGTCTTGACTGGTATCAAACAATGCACTCAGAATTATGTCCTCACTTTCTACAATATCTGAGAGAAGGAAGCTGCTATCAGTGCTGAAGTCAAAGTAAACTGTTTCAGCGACAGGTACCATGGAAAGTATTGGCACAAAGTGGTTAGGATTCCAGTATTTCTCAGACATATCCTGACGAGTAGACGACCACATTATTTTGACTTCAGCTGTTGTGTCTTTCCAAGCTGGAAGGATGGAACGGTTCAGTAATAACCTCGGTACTGCAGCACCAAGAGATGGATAGACAGAGCGTATTTTGCACTTCAAGACTGTGCTTAGTGCAAAAAGCTGCCAGATTCCCATGTATGAACCTAACTTTGTTATATTCATTGCCTCTTGCTGATATATCCTTTGGACTGTTTGTGATGTGATAACCTCATTCAAGTAATATTCAGAGAACATGGTATAAGTATTACAAAGGTTTTCTTTCTCATTGTTTGGAAGCTCTATACCTTCATTTAAGTAGGCATTATCTGTGAAGCAGGACTGGTTACATACCATTTCGACTATAATTCTAGCTCTGATTTCTTCATGTGCCAATTCATGGCCAAAGGCCAGTATACTTCCACATCGTGGCAAACAATTTCCATCACCTACAACATTGACAGGAAGTTGTGTCGGATGCTGTTCTTTAAAATTGCCAGGTAACAGGTCACAGGCAACTTTATCAGCTGAGAGTTTACAGTCCATTATATTAATGTTTTCATGATATTGAATGGGATACAGAGATTCAAAGTCTGGTTTCAAAGCAAGACACTTCTCGTATAATATCTCAAAACTTTCACACATGTTTAGCTCTTTCAATTTTCCTGCAAAATATTGGTCTCTTGAAACATCAGGATTCAGACTAAGCTCCATCTCTTTTTTTGCATTTTCAGTTTCATGTTCTGTATGGCCATCCACATTTATTTCAGAAGCAGGAATATCATCTTCTCTTTTTTCTTCTACAATAGTACTCTTCTGGAACTTTTGTGGTGTGTTTTTATGTTCCTCTTTTCCAATTTTGGTGGACCTCTTTTTTGTCTGCAAAACCTTCAAGACTGTCTCAACCTTCCACTCCCCAACCATAGCAGTGCTGGGGCACTCGCCTTTGCCACTCAAGCAGAAACTGCAACAGCAAGAGAGGTTTCGCACAGCTAATGTGCCAGGTTCAAGTGCTTTTACAGCATGAAGCTGTCTGGTTCCCTTTACTGGTTTTGCTGCTGTCCTTTCTGGTCGGCTGCGATTGACTTCTTTTGGATCTATGTACACAAATGTCCGACGAAATGTTCCTGTTGACTTTTCTAGCTTTTCTTTACAGAAATCATACATCTCTGCCCCGGTATTAATCACTGTGTCACCTTTCATCGCCCTGCTCACTGCTGACTTGACTACACCTGAACAGCCATCAGCAGGCCCCTTTCCATGGCTTGTCCCAAAGAAATGTCGTTCTATTTTAATGTTGTGATCATTTTCACACAGGCTGATATCTGCAAATGGTGTTTTCGATTTGTATTGTGAGCTGCATCCGTCTGTGAACTGAATCATGTGTGTAACTGTATTTTTCCTGTCATTTAGTATTTCAATGGTTTGCGACACACACTTCTGAACCATATGCGCATCATGGGTCACGTCATCTGATATGTATACAATTTCGTGTGTCATAAGCTGGACTGGTTCATCTTTCTTTTCAGCACTTTCATCATCTTTCAAGTAATAGCATACTACTGGATGGACTGTTACTTGGTGTGCACCCCAGTGTGCACTCTGACATTCGTCTTGATTTCTAAGTGTCATGTTTTCGGCAAAGTCCAGCACACACAACACTTGCCCTTGTTCCAAACCCTTTTTCGCGATTTGGAATTGCTTATGTTGCCACTGTGCGACAAACAGGTGGTATGCAAATGTTTCCAGCTTTCCAAGGAAATTTTCAATCAGTTCAATAAATGTGCCTACATGCGCAACTAATTTCTTTTTGGATTGTTCAGTTTGATACTTTGGATTCTTTATTTTCACAAGCTCCCACTGAAACCACTGCACTTGTTCATCTGACTTTCCTATGTCGTGTAGACTTTGACGCATCAATTTCACCCCACACTGGTCACATTCCCTTTTAACACACTGTAACTCTGTATGGGATTTACCCTCTTTTTCAGATTTACAAAGGGTCAGTTGATTTGCAATGTACTTGTCCTTGATAACGTCCTTATTGTCTAATTTTTTGTTTATTACTTTTAGATATAGCTCTACATTCGTGCACTGTTCACAAAGGCAACCTCTGTACTGTTTTTTTGCAACTGTTTCAACATTTTTTGGTTTAAGCGAAGCAAATTTACTGAATGAAATATTGCTCTGATGTTCTGCTTTGAACTTCTGATGTGCTGCTTCGAGAGTGTAGTTCATAGTTTGTTTCTGTTTCATTGACTTTTTGAGAACTGTTTTTTTTGTGGAGTGTGTTATTGACACTGCTGGTTTAAGGTAGAAATCAATCACTTCTGCGACAACTTCTTCTGAGAGAGCATCTGCTCTTTTCTGTCTTGGAAATTCATAATCACAATCGTCCGTTGGGTCCAGCTGAGACCACTTTAGCAAGGAGTTATACCGTATCCCTATCTCCTTTGAACAAAACTTCAGCAGTCTGTATTTCCTTATCCTTGCAAGTTGTGTTGCCAGTATTTTTCTCGATTTGGTGTCTTTTGACTTTCTCGACTTCTTTAACTTCTGGAATGTCTCCTTAAAACAATGCATGGTTTTTTCGCAAAATTCTAGACGCCTTTTCTTTCGGGGTGTATGCATGGGAATCTCGGCTTCAATAGCTTTTCGCTTTTTCGGGGTAGCAGACATAATTAACCCTTTCACTACACAAGCAAATTTCTTTGGGTCTCGAGGGAGTCGATTTTTTGCGCGATACACAGCCTTACTTGCTGCCGCAGGTGTATAACTGGGCTCAGATGGACTCTCTGCTGTGGGCATTCCAATACCTTTCCGGCTCTGGTATGCCTTCAGTTGCTTTCTTTCTCGATCATTCTCTCGTATCCTCCGTTTCTTCTGGGAAGATAAGCCGTTTCTGAAAATAAAATAACTTCTGAAATTAAATATAGGCCCATGATGGCCCTAAATTGCTCACCTAATAATTACTGACCTGGCATTCAGAAAAACACTCCGACCCAGTTTTATTAAGATTAAAAATTACGGCCTAAAAAGGGAAAACAAGGTTTCTTAGAACCCATCTTGTGATCAAGTTACAAATTTAACTATAAATATCACTACTCTTTATATATATTGTAAAATTGGTTAACTAAGTTACAAGGTGGGTTCTAAGAATAATCTTATTTTTTCTCTTCAGGTGGTATTTGACTTAATCTTCATGGGTGTTTGTCTGAATGAATCACTAAGACATTATGAGATGTCCCCAACCATGAAACATCGTGACCAAGTTTCATTAAAATCTTTCATGGAGTTTCTAAGGAGCTGTTGATTTTATAAAATTGCTAACGGACGGACAGAATGACCGAAAAAAAATGTTTGCATAAGCCTTTCTGGTCTTTGGCCAGTAGAGCTTAAAAATAGACTTACTATTTGCATAACAGTACATTTACTATACCACACATAGTTCTTAGTGGAGACACAGACATTGTAATGAAAACCAGACGTTGCATCCCCATGGCGGCCATCTTGAACATTTGACGAAGACAAAAAACACAAAATTTATTTCTGCTTGAATATTTTTTTATAACTATTTTTAGTAACAGCGGACATCTCAATGTTGCATAAGCCTATATCTTTTTCTTCTGTATACTGTATAGTCTACTAACTATGTGAAATGTGAGTAGAATTGGATAAGACTTTTTAGACCAACGCCCAAACTTACATTTACTGACTATGTGCAGCTATCGCATACTGTAAGCCGAAAATGGCAAACAATCTGATCAACGTATTTTACCTGTAGGTCTGTTTGTATTGCTTCCACTTTGCCCTCTTTTCCTCTTTCTTTTTTCTCGTTTCGACGGCTGGTACTTTCCTTTTTTCTTCACAATGTGTGCTTTGGAGAAGAGCTCTGTGTCGTCTCATTCTTTCTCTTGCTGTCTCCCTGTCCCTAAAAGTCAATTAAAACACCTACAATTTTGAGAAAAAAGAACTTGGCCGAAGATATATCTTTTATTTTTTTTAGGTGATCCTTAATTTTCAAAAGTTCTCTTATTTTAAAAGCAACGTTTCATTATAGGATTAAATTATTTTTTACTGGAGTTGACGCATGTGTAAACTTTGCCAGATCATGCATACCTTAAATATAGAGTGTATCAATATGTAAACTTAGATTCGAGACAATATTTTGATCATTTTAGTGAAGTTTTATATTCAAAAGTATACGAGAAATACAATATGATTAATATGCATTATATTATTTTTTTATATAGTAAAATAAAAATGAAAAGGGAAAAACATTTTATGAAACTTCCGACAATGCTAGTTTTAAGAAAAACCAAGATTGCCATATGTCCCTTTAAGGCTATATTGTGCATTTCAAAATTAAGAACTTTATCTTGTTAAGTTTTTCAGAGGACCTTTCAATTTGCTCAGGTGTTCTATTTTTCCTTCTGTTTCTCTGTCTTTCCATCTCATTTTGTTTAAATTCAGGGTCGTTTCTTTCTCTCTGCTCTTTATATTTTTTACACCTTTCTGCATTCTAAAATTAAAAAAAAATTCATCTGTAACGAAAATACATCGGAATAAACAGTTATAAGCATTACATGTTCATGTATTAAAGGAAAGTTCAAAATGACCTGAAATGTTTATGGCAGCAAATGAAAACATAAAGTATTAATAAACATTTACTGCATGTATTGTTTGGTTTCATATGGGGTTTCGTACTGCTTTTTTTTTATTTTAACAATGTTACAGCCGATAACCTTTTACGACATTAGTACTCTGGGAGAGCACATTTCTAGTTCACTGAGGTCTTTCTGATGAGTGATGGGGTCATGAATGATTCTGTATCTATATGAGATTTAACTGAGAGCAGGACTTTGATGTGGCACTGAAATAGAAATGGACCTAATAACCTTGTGGTACTCCCGACTTGACATGGTGATGTGTATTCATCATCAGCAACAACTTTCATGAGATGTTGGGTCAGGAATGTGGATAACCATTGATTAATAGGGTCTGTAAACCTTTTTGCAACAAATCTATGAATGGGTAATAATATAATATGCCAAGTGATATTAAAAGCAATATGGCACCAAATAAGAGTTGCCAAAATTGAATGGCCAATTTTAAATTGATACCACCAATATTTATATGGTAAATTATATCTGATTTTATAGAACTTTTGGATCATTCACCCAAATTAGATAAATACTTTCTTGAAAATTTGGGCAGTTTCCCCTAGCCTAGGCATTTTTCATTATCCTCTTTAAACAAGATCCTGGACAAGACAGAAACGTTTAATAGATCATGCTTGGTACGATTTCACTTATAAATCCTAATGAAATCTTACGTGATCTAGATGCAAGATAGGTAATATAATTCAAAATAAAATGAAATGTAACCTACCCTTTTTTTTTAATTCGACAGCATAAAATCAACTTGATAGAATATTAACCATTTCCAAAGTTTTTGTAATATCTGTCCTAATGTTACGATACAATACATTGTATTGTTTTATTATGGTCTTTTGTTCGTCCAACACCTATCATTTCCGTCTTAAGTTCGTCCGATCTCTTTCATGTCTGTCTAACGTTCGTCCAGTCCATAAAATTTCTGTCTTAAGTTCGTCCGATCCCTTTCATGTGTGTCTGTCTATAGTTCGACCGATCGGCCGATTTTCTGTCCTGAAGTTCGTCCGATCTATTTTATATGTGTCCAATGTTACGACCGACCCGTAAAAGTTCGGTCTAAAAGTTACGAACGATCACAATAATTTGTCAATTTCGAACGCTGGGATGACAGCAGGGTAATGGTTTTGACGAAAAATGATTAAATAACCATAGATATACATTTGCATTCGCAACCTAACCGACAATTTGATTTCAGCTGCTCGTTTGATTCTCTCCAAATCGTTAGACGAAGAAGATGTCGTACGTAACTTAAATTTACTTACCGAGACAGACGATCTCTTCCGTACATTATCGGCCATTTTATTTGCATAGACCACTTTACGATAATGCCCTACTTTAGGACAATCAGCATTGGCGCGATACGTAAATGTCGTAAAATCCAGTGTTCTGAATTAGAGCGCGAAATATCGAATACAAAAATAAAATAGTCGTACGTTACATTAGGACGAAATATTAACACGCATATTTTTTTTGTAATTATTATTAATTTAGTGAAGTATTTTGACATGGTATATCTTCAAGAAAGGTCAAATACATGACAATGCTTGAAACTATCACCAACAATAGCCAATAGTGTCATATTTGTATAAGTAGAAGGGGGTCAAACACGCACCTATATGTAGGACAGACAATGTTCGTACGACAACACATAAGAAAATTATCAAAGATCACTTTTTAAACAGTTTAATTGATTTAAATATATATTTGTACAATACTGCTATCTATAATCTTGTGTTTGAATTAAAATTTAAGTGGATGCATAAATCAATGAAATTAGTACATACATTTAAAGTAAACACTATTGGAAGTGTCCCAATATTAGAAAGTAAAATCGAAGGTGGGTGGAATCACAAACCTTTTAATTTTCCTTTTAAAAAAACTTTAAGACAAATAATTGTTTATTTTATCTCTCTGATATATATTTCAAATAAAAAACGACAAAGACAGACACTTTCTATAAAAACAAAATGAAAATGAATGAGTAAAGTGTAGGTACCCCTTATATGGCACCTAAGCAAATAAGGACCCAGCAGTGCTCAAAGAAAATTATTTTAAGAGACAGGCCCAGGGCTTGTTGCTTCTGAAAATGGACAGGCCCCAATTTGAAATAGACAGGCCCTGATTTGAAATGGACAGGCCCTGATTTAAAATGGAAAGGTCCAATATTTTTTTCTTATTGGAAATGTGTCTTTATTCACTTTTATAGCACACATTTGTTACGTATGTATTAATCAAGCTTAGAACCTCCACTGACTAGATTTTTCTTTTTGCTACCACTTTATGCTCCCTGGTCAGCGGACTTATTTACCATTTCGTTTAAAATATGTTAGAATAGAATATTACATAGTAATTTATAACCAGTGCAAAGGAGAGTACTAGCACTTTTGCCAAACGATAATAATCAGAGCCGACTTGGTGAAACTGGAGCTAAACTTGGAACCAAATTTTTAATCAGGTTTTATGAGACTGTCAGAGCCTCCTCTGGCTATATTTTTTTTTCTTTTTGTCACCACTTTCTCCAAGTAAAGAATTAGGAGCCTAGACTAGAATTAATTTAAAAGTAGGATTCCAGGAACTCCTTACACCTTAAATAATGAATAGAAATATACTTTATATCTGTATTTATACATATACAGTATATATATTTTTCTTTCCACCAACATGTATTTGTAAAGGACAGTTTTTCTTATTTGATAATGTAAAAAAAAAAAAAAAAAAAAAAAAAAAAAATCCGAAATTATGTACCATCCGAACTACTATGACACCGCACTTTTACGGCCCGAACATTTCACAAACATTCAGTCGAAATACCATCAATAACGATTTTTTTTCATGCATTAGTGTGTTTTAATGACAAAAACGGTATTTCTTATCACAAAGGAAAGAAAACACAACCCTAATAGCAGAATAATGAGTTTTATGTCAACAATTGTGGACCTCAAAGTTGTGACAAACTGCCGACACGAAGCCAGGCAAAATATTCGAACTTCTTATTGTCTAATGTGTGTATAACACATTTTAATTACTTTATTGCAAGTGTTTTCACAGTTCACAAGACACATGGGAGTATTTTGTCTTGAGGATCTTGAGCTTGAGATCCAGTAAAACTGATTTTTTGGGGGTTTTTTTTCTTGTTTCTAGACAGGCCCGACGGGCTCCTCGTCTGCAAAATGAGACAGGCCCGGAATGGATTTCGAGGAGCCCCAGGCGTCGGGCTATCCTATTTCTTGAGCCCTGGGGAGAAGTCACTTCTCCCTAAAATCCAAGCCTAGTTTGAACCCTGCGAAGCAAATATTAAAATCATAAAACACATTCACGTAGTGAATTAATGTATTACTATTATACCTAATATTCTACTAAATTATTATTAACATTTGTCATCTTACATTAAATCTCTAGCTCCGCCCTCTATTGATCGAAACAACCGATACCATGGGGCATTTAGTAAAAAAACAATCAACGTGTGTTATTAATCCTATTACCACTCCGCATCCCAATAAACAATCAACACGCGCCATTATAAAAACCATTCAACGTACGACATCTGTGCGAATCAAGACGCCTGAATCAGCATATGAGAAGTTTCAGTAATACTACATTTTTCATTTTATAAGGCCTTGGAATGACTGAGAATATTTAATACTTATAGGCATTCAGATAAGACTGAACTTTTAGAAAAGCGATCAACTGATTTTGTAGATAATATCAAATACATTGTTAAATTGTGTGAAAGTTGCCACAGTGCCATAATTCATATATATCATCGAGAGAATTTAAACAAACAAAAGAGGCACACACAGCAATATGGATTTGTTTTGTGATAATTTGTACAATAATTAATCTGTTATTGATACATATGGTTGTTTGTTATTTTAATCACTGAGTTAAAAAAAAATCTGTTCATTATTGCTATTTGCATCTTTTAAGAAATGGAATACACAGATACATACCTCACAGCAAATACAATCCGTTTTACATTTTTCCGAACACACAGAACACAAATCAGTACGTTTCCCCATTTTTAAATGATAGAATAGAAAGTATACGTGAAGCCATCCGTTATATATAAACTAAAACAAAATAATTACATTAGCTCAAACATTAACGATTTATAACAAGAATTATCAAAAGATGTTTGGCAGAAATAACAACTTACCGATGATAATTATTTGTTGATCCACCGACGTCTAATCCTATAATTAAATCAAGTAGATGAAATACCGACGTGATCATAAAGATGTGATAATCCAATCAACATCAATCAAAGGAAAAAGCGACAAAACTGGCAACCACAAACATGACAAACAATTAACTTAACGTTTGATTTCATTAATTTTTTTCAATATTCTATTAATCTGTTTCTTAATATATAAACATCTCTATATATTTTCAATATTCTATTAATCTGTTTCTTATTATATAAATAGAATTTGTATAACACTTTAAGATATAGTTTTTTACTTCTTTTCGTAGTCTAAAAGTCCTTTTCGTATGGTAAAAGGAATGTCAAAACACAAAAGTATGGACAACAAATTCAATTAAAGTTTGATTTAACTAATTTTTTCAATGCAAACATATTCTATTAATCTATTTGTTAATATATAAAAACAATTTGTATTAAGCTTAGATATTGATTTTATGAGTCCTCTTTCATTCTATGAAGACGGAAAGTATGGCCAAAATGCAAAACACAAAAGTATTGACCAAAGATAATTTGAAGTTTGATTTAACTATTGTTTTTACTGCAAACATGATTGGTCTGTTTCTAAATATATAAAAAGAATTTGCGTAATGCTTCAAATATAGATTTTATGGCTCCTTTTCGTAGCGGAATCTCCTTTTCGCAGTTTAGGCCTACCGCAATAAATGGATGCAAATTTACAAATGTGATCGGGTGGAAAATATACAAAATTTTAATCAAAGTCGCGGTAGTTTTTATTGCAATTTGAGTAGATTATTTTAACTAGCATCGTAATATGTCAAATTTATAATGTTTTACTGGCGAATGTAGGCAACTGTCATTAAGTGGTCGTAAACTAAGAGGTCAAGCATATGTCATTAAAAGAAGTAAAATACTTTTTATAATTTATAGAATTCATAATTTATATGCAAAGTTAAAAAGCCTATAGTTGTTTTTATGCTGTAAACCACTAATGTCGTATCACCTGTAGTGTGTATTAAGTTATTTTTCTTCTCTCTTTGTGTTAAATGTCTCTCTGGCATATATTTTTTAAAAAAACAGATGAAACAATAAAATGACCTTATCATACTTACATATATTCTTCTTAAACGAATAATTATTTACATTTCTGTCACCGAGAGTGTATTGTTTAGGCTGTCAATTTTTGTCAATTCAATTGGTGAAACTCGAAACGTGTTTACAAACTGCATGTCAAAACTTGTCAACATGTCCTGACCTCTCAGAATGTCCGGAGTTTTGTGACTGATTTTATCAAAAATATTGCATGTTTTAACACACATTTCTATTGCAAACGATAGAAAGGAATATAGGCTTTGCTTTTACATTTGCAACCTAAGCTTTGTTACGTTTAAGGCAGATAAAAATGACACAATTATTTACCAAATTATTTGAGCTTCATAAATTCCGCCATTTGCAAATAACCCACAATTACTAATTACTTCCGGGTAAACGGTGCTTTTCGTAAGATAGGCACTTTTGTGAAAATGTATAAAAATCTGACTAGCACAACGGCAACGTATCATTTTCCCAAAGTCGAAAACGTCTTAAAACTTACACAAAACACCTATATTGCGTAATTTGCCGTTTTAGACAAAATCGTCTGTGTAGCTAAAAAAAAGTCCAGCCAGACAGCTAAGAAGCAAGATTCGGGAAAGACAATATACGCATTTATCTGATCGAATATCTACAAGGTGAATGAATGAATGGTATTTTACCGCACGTCGACACATAAATAGGTCATATTGTGCGCAAAAATTGATGAAAAATGAAGTATTAATTAAAAAATAATGTAAATATATAAAGATAAAACTAATATGAACTAAGGTAAAACCTTGAGGCGAGCACAGAAAATGTGAAAGTAAATTTTAAACAAATAAAACTCAATGAAAGAACAATACAAATAACATGTCAAATTGAAAGCAACTCAATAAGAGGTCCTCTCAGGGGTTTTGGGGAAATGGCCATTTATATTTGGTGAATAAGGGAACAATGGCTGTTATTTTCAGGGAAAAAGAGAACATTGAAACATATTTTTAGGGAACAATGGAACATGACTTTACAGGAATTAAAATTCTAACATCTAGTTTTAATATTTAAAAAAAAATCACAAAAAGTTAACATTTCAAACAATATCTTTGTGATGACAGTGTTGCAGCTATAATTACTGTAGGACAGAATGAATTTTGAGGAACATTAGCAAATCTTTTAAACATTAAAAATACTTTTAGAGAACAGGGGAACACTGGACAAATAATGTTGGGGAACAAAGCAAAATAGTTGTTGGGAACAAGGGAACACTGACTCATATTTTCAGGGAACAAAGGAAGATGTACCCCTTCCATCCTCCTGTGGGCCTCAATAATAATAAGAAGAATGAATAAATCATTAAATGCAATGTACAGTTTGAAAGGGGCAACTTGCATTTATCATATTGTTCTTACTGAGGGGACACTGATTAAAACAGGCAAAACATATGATCAAAACGATTTTGATTATGATAATAATGAATTCAAGTATATATACTCAGTCGCAAAAGAAAATTTACACAATTTTACTTTACACCCCTATCCTTTTTATCAAGCAATTCAACCTATTGAAAAAAAATGACAACATGATATTGGCAATAGAATGACAACAACTTTGGTACCAAACATGACGTATATTAATTTTGGAATTTATACATTTTATTCTAAAAAAAACTCATTGCACACTTTCTTTCACAACTGAGCTGTATACACTTTCTTTTGCAACTCAGTATAATTAGATCAAAATGTTTTAGACTAGCTTGAAAGAAACTAAACTGCCAAATTTAGCATTTACCTCACTGCTTCAAGTATACACTGTCGTGATATAACTAAACTGAAAGATTGTTAACTTTATACATATATACATGCATTGTTCCAATTGCTTTTTTACATTTTTTTTATTTTGCCAGAAATGTTGATATTTTCTATGTTATTATTTATTACTAAATATATGCAAACTGTGACCTGTGTATTAAGCTGATAACACTAAATATGATTCACAAATAGATGAGAGATGGGGATAATTGTGTTAATTCTAACACCAAAGTCCATCTGTCCTGATCTTACCATGAATAAGAACCGTCTGTACAAGATGGCAAGTTGCATTCACTTCAGTGTATGGGTTTGAAGAAATCCAATCTGTGTGTGACCCAATGGGCTACTCCTAAAAGATGCTAGTGTCACCATCCAATGCTGGTTGTAAATGCCTGACAGGATAATGCAACTATCAGTCACAGACAACCATTTAAATATAAACAAAGGATAGATAACTCTTTTCTTGAAGATGTTCAGTGTGATGCAGCCCTTCTGTAGTGTAAATCTCATTTTTGCTTTTCACTGAAAAAGCAGTTCCAGTACATCCTGGTGTTTCATCTCTGTTCTGGTCTGTTGTGTTCCGGTGAATCGTACCACTGGTCCATAATTATGTCATAAAACAAATACAAACAAATCCGGTTTTAAAATTCTATAATGAGGTCATTTTTACCATACCACAGATATGAAGTACAAATCACTATCTGAGTCAAATAAATGAGAACCAGACAATCTGCCATATTTTGAACAATAGGACACCCACCTGTATGGGCACAATAGAATCTGGACTTATGATTGTGTTTAGTGTAATGTATCTATGATATCTACAGTCTATAGTGCTGCCACACTGGAATACCACACCGTAGTACACACAGATGTGTGTGTGTTGTGTGGGTTGGTCGTTGTGTGTGGAGTATTTTTAAATGAACAAATGTAGGGGGTGAGGACCCAGCAAGCAATCCTATATCTAGCCTTCATTGGCCCGATATTTTTTTATATCGGACCAATATCGCAAACGACATCGGCCTGATATCGTCGTGCGTATCGGCTTCAAGTCAGACCGATATCTTGTCGGCTACACATCGGTCCAATATCGGTTAGATATCGTTTTAGTTTACTATCCATCATCGGTTAGACATCGTTTTAGTTTACTATCCATCATCGGTACAATATCGGTTAGTTATCTATCCAATATGTATCCGATAAAGTTTCGACCCGAAGTGGGTCCATTATGACAGATAGACATCAAATTCGTTCTATTGTCACCATCCAGCTAGCACAGTATGTAGCTAGAGCATCGGATTACCAATCCAAAATACATGTATATGTTTCGCAACATACAAGGTTATCGGGCGTTTAACTCCGTCAGATTTTTTTTATCAATTCAATTTAATGAATACTGACTACCTTATATACATCTTTTTGTTGGTGCTTATCTGAATTAGCTCGATTGGAAAAATATTCATTAGCAATAAATAAAACTCGTGTGAATGTAGGTAGCATCATTTTGCAATGTAAAAATGACATGATCAGACATTTGCGAGGAATATCTGTTCACATTAACAATAAATATACGATATTCAAAATGACATGTCATTACCTCCCTTTATGGATTTATGGCGTGTTATATCAGACTGACAGCGGCCCGATATATGGTATCAACTGATACAAACTATGTCGGCCTGACGTTGGCCGGAGATATAATAATAGACAGATTAATGCATTGAACAATCAATTTAGCATGCCATGCAAGCAAAAAATTCAAAAATATTGAATTAATCGCCTCTACATCGGCCCAACGTCGTTATATCCAACATTTAGCCGACATCTGACCGATATCTTTTTAGCAAATCACAAAAAGAACACACAAACCCATATCGGACCGATTATGTTTCCTATATATAACAGGTGGTGAAAAAATCGTTCCTCAACCTGGACTCGAACCCAGGGTCTCTGGTTTACCGTACCAGCGCTCTAACCACTGAGCTATCGAGAACACACGGTTAGGAATAGATTATTCACCATTTACCTGTACCCGGTTACATACACCTCCACCAGATTGAAATTCGTCCCTGAATTTCTAGTGGAGTTAACTCCAGGCCGCCTGTCAGACTTATTTTCATACTGTTTCATGCTTACAGACACGGTCCTGGATCCCGGACAAGCCCCCAAACACAACAGTTGGTGAAAAAATTGTTCCTCAACCGGGACTCGAACCCAGGGTCTCTGGTTTACCGTACCAGGGCTCTAACCACTGAGCTATCGAGGACACACGGTTAGAATCAATATTTCACCATATACCTGTACCCGGTTACATATATGTAGATAACGGATAGACATCGGGCCTTGCCACTCTGTTACTGTTACCGATATCGGATAGATATCAGTAAATCCGATATCGGTAACAGAGCGGCAGTCTGCATAACGGCTTGATGTCTATGACAGATAACGGATAGACATCGGGCCAATCTGCCGACATTCCGACCAATTAACGATATCTATCCGATATGGCCATGCTGGCTGGGGAGTGGTGGGGTGGCTTGTAGTCTAGACTTTTCAGGAGAGGGGGGTCTGTCTGAGGAAACTTTTCCTCTTTTTTTTCATGGTTAGGGTGGGGGGAGGGGGGGATATTTTGTAGATTTTCTAGGGTTATCTATCTATCTTCGAATAAGTCAAACCCCTGCTGGGGACCTAGACTTGATGCGCGTCAACTGACAAGACGTGAGTTGAAATAAAGCTAAGGATACAATTAGAAATAGTATACAGTGTTAAAAGAAGCTTTCTAGGGAGACATGTGATTGACATGGCTAACAGCCAGCCCAAATGTACTGGGGGAAGGGTTACTACGCTTTGAGGTAGGGTATTCCAATGTACTATGGTTCTGGGGAAGAATGGTCTGGGGTAGTCTGAAGAAACGCTTTCCGTTCGAGGCGAGGGTGGTTTGTCCATAAATAATTAATCATTTAAACTTGCTCAACATCAACTCACAAACGTGTTAGTACAAAGTGAAAACAATCCGAGTCTTCCAGAAATTGCCTGAGTTGTCACTAGGCCCCTAGTCGTCTGCAAATAATGTCAATATTTACTAATGTAACGTCACTGATTTTAGCACGCGCCCCTAATTTGCATAATGTGGAAAGTTTCCGGCCAAGACAATTTAACCTTCATACCGAGTGTTTACAAATAAAAAACCATACTAAATGAATTACTCACATATGCTGCTAGTGTTATTTAATCATTGTGCGCTCTGCAATTGTTGACATGTTCAGTATATTCCTACATTTGTTGTCATTTTGAAATTTCCCACGGAAACCACATATTTTCTAGAAAGCCTTAGTTTCGCATTTGAACTCTTTAAATATTCTGCTGCACATATGCTATAGGACTTGTGAAGGAGTCGGAGAGACTTTCAAATTATTTCTGAAACTCTACTCTAACCAGTCATAACGGAAACGTTGCACAGAAAACTGTTTTAAAGAAAACAAATCAGAATTTCGAAACTAAAACTCCTATAGTGGGAGCCGGTGTCTGCGTTAGAAATGCTTAAAGCGTGACAACGACGATTTACCATCAAAATCGAGACACATAGATTAGCAATTATCTTCTTTTTTTTTTTCTTTTTTTTTTTTTTTCTTTTTTTTTCTCCCGTTACCGTAAAGTTCGCTTGCGCTCGAAGTGCCTTCGGCACTTCTCGCTAGCTGTGCTCGCTATTAAAAAAAATAAGGGATGATAAGGTGTAATATAAACTATGTATGTAAATCAACAAATGCCCGTCAACGGGATCTACAAGGTGAGCGTCAAGGATCTACAAGGTGAGTGTCAAGGATCTACAAGGTGAGTGTCAAGGTTCCAGTTTTTACTGCAACATCCCTTTAACGTAGAAACCCAATAGAGCCGGTGCTAGAGGCCGCGAGAGATATTGCTTCTAATATCACCTCTCTTGAACAGACTCAATAAAACCGAGTCTGCTACTGTTCTCCCTTGTGTGTGTTTGTTGCTTTCAATGTATTTTTCAGTATGTATTCTTTATAATCTAAATTAAGCCTCTAAAAGTAGAGGCAGTCCAACACCGTCATATAGCTCTGCAAAATATAAATAAATATATCACAGTATTAATGAACTGTCGAGATAGTCGTACATTGAAGTTATATTCTCGTCACAATCATCATAAATAGCTAGCTATTTTACGGCAGAAATAGGCCACCGTATTGCCGCTCAAGAACCGCAAGATATTATGTTGACGTTTATTAATATGTCTGTGGTTGACGTGAGACCTTACCAACGTGATTGGAATGACATGTCACTTAATAAATTCGCTCCAAACATACTTTCAATATGCCAAAAAAAAGTATTTAAACGGTCAAACCTGTATTAAGAGACTCCTAAATTAACGAACAAGATTAGTCTCTTCATCACAGGTGGCCTCTTATACAGGTGAATGTTAATTTCAAACGATATAGTTGGGAACTCAAACATATGATGAAGCAAATGATCTCTTAATAGAGGTGTTCTCCTTAGAAATGTTTAACTGTACATAGCATTATATACCAAACATGTGCGACTGCTACTTCTACCTAAACGGCATATGTGATCGTTATGAAACTAACAAGAATATTAAAAGTGATGGGTAAGTTTGTCCTCAATAAATTGTCCTTATTGCATAATCCAAAAGTAGATATAAAAATCGAACAGAAAAATTAGCATTCAAGGACGACAGCCAAAACACAAACACAAACAAACAACTTTAAAGATGAATAAACAGCAAGATAAGACACAACAAACACAAAAGGGTTGAAAATAGGGCTACCGCCTTGGAACGGTCAGTGGTAAAAAAAGCCGCTGGGGGTTTAAACCAGGTTCGAGGGTACACCTAATCTCACTCTTACAATGTACCCTATTGTCATCCCAATAAACGCGAAAGTATATAATAAAGATATCCCCGCCAGGTTATATTCTCTAACAAACAAGGAGCATTAATAGGTAATATAAATAAAATACATAACTGATCATGTATATATATAAAAACATTGGATAGGATAGGCAGAGCCTCGTATCCTATCATGTTATTCAACTCGTTTATTAAAATCAATAATACACAGTCACTCATGTAAGATCCTCCATGTTCGAAAAACTTAAAATTCAGTAGCTATCAAATCTCTAGGATTTTGTTAACTGTATACGTGTCTTCATCAGAGAACCTTTAGTTAAGTTGTTCTTCAGCCCTTCTGATATGTTCTGTGTGCCATTGGGGTGCATCATATTATTGACAAGATGCACGAGTTGTATCGACTTTGTTGAGAAATCATTGCCAAAATGCTTACTTGGCAACGTGACATCCGTAAAGTGACCATTTTCGCTTGCCAGAGTTTCACAACGGTATCCATTGTAAATATGGGGACAGTTGTAACTCGAAGATGTGAACATGTAAAATAACCAGCAGACACACGTGTTACATTTAAGCACAGAGCAATATCATCAAACTGAATACAGAAATATGTAAAACAATGACATATTATTTTCAATCGACACGCTGTTCGCACAGACATCTGAAACAACGTCGAACATTAGGCCAGAAAAAAAATGCATGTGTTTCTGGTTACTCAGTTGAAAAAATTAGGGTAGGTAGGTATTTATTTTATTTTATTATTTTTTTCCTTTTTTTTTTCATTGATGTCAAAATAATCGGATTCTATTTTAATATATATAGCATCTTTGCTAGGGGCTTAATTAAGTTTTAATTCAAGAATGACACAGCCTAAGTGTCCTATCACAAATCATCTTTTATATTGCAAATATTTGTTTGATTTTTGACATTACGCTTAGTATTTATACCACTTCTCAGTCTTCTGGATATTTTTTTATATAAAACCACATATCTATAAATAACAAATATATAGGATACTGTGAAATATATATCTGTTTCACGTGGCAGTGCGGAAATTAATGGTATTTTTATACAATTTCTTATTTTGAAAATCTATTATAATCCCATATTGCCATTTATTTTAATATGAATCTTTGCATGTATTCTTATCAAAATCTATGAATATTTGAAAGAGATGTTCGAAGAAAAAGTTAAGGTGCTACGTGATAATTTGGCTACTTCATTGTTTCAGAAATGATTTAAATATCTGTTTGTTATTCTGTCATAAAACTTAACTTTTAATAATATTAAAACTGTCATTAACACGAGTCGTACATTAAGCCTGTCATTTTTTTTAAAAATGAATCACTGAATTTATATCAATGTATCCAAATGAAAAGAATCATAAAAATAGTAATCAACTCTAGACAAAAGAATATATATATATAAATAATAGTTGCCTTCAATCACAATTTTGTTTTGTTTTACTTGTTGTTTGTTTTATTTGTTGAAAACAAACATATTTTAAGTTTTCCTGAATACAAGTCCCAGAGTAATGTAGTTGTAGACAAGGTGTGAAGCTCTCTCTGGTCTCCATTTTTCTGTGACAAGTCAAAATGCTTCGAAAAACGCGATCACTATGAAACAAAATAAATATGAATGTATACCTAATTGGAAATCGCGTTTTTCGAAGCATTTTGACTTGTCACAGAAAAACGGTTTGATCAAGTTGTTTTCGGTTTTCGGTTTCGAGAATGACATACATCTGCGATTCCAACCAGCCCAGATTTGTAGATAATTCTCGGAATTTGGCCAGAGAAAAAATTGATGAAAGCAGGTAGGTATCAAATGTTGACCAGAGAGAGCTTCACACATTGTCTATAACTACATTACTCTGGGACATTTTTTCAGAAAAACTTAAAACATGTTTGTTTTCAACAAATAACACGGAAATCTTTTCTTTTTTTTTTTAAATATTTGTTTTGTTTAATTTTTTTTATGATAAAAAAACTGTAGGGTCGGCGCCAAAAAATAGGGACGGTCGGGTCACCAGAAACTCAGTTATTTTCCCCCCGACCTTAGCTTTAGTTTACAAGACATGTGGCTATCAGGTAAATCTAAAACATATCCGAATAGTCATTTTTGCTAAGGAGTTTAATAAATACAATAATGAAATCTTTTATTGCATTTTGCCTGTCGCTTTAACACGCGAAACCAACATGAACTGTGGGAATTGGATCATAGTCATTATCGATATTATTTTTGACAGCGCATAATAGGCTTAATTGCATACTTATATAACTAGTTATATATAGCAAATATAGAATGGTGTTATTCCTCTCCCACACCATGAATTATGTGATAAACATATATAATAGCTGTGAAATATGCGTTTCAGTATGAGGCACTTTCGGAAATTTCACATTTGCGATTTGTGAAGAATGCCTACGCAATTTCCACAAATTTGTGAAAAATGCGGTTTGTGACATATGAGGCTCCACAAAGCTGTCCAACGTGGATTATTCCGCCCCATCACTTAGTATATGACTAATATGTTAAAAGTCACCCCAAAACTCATACAATCATACACACGTGCGTTAAGATTTGTTAAAGTGTTAACTTGTGAGAAAAAAAATAGCTTCAGGATGTTTAGATCGAATACTGCATATTGTACACAATATAGGAGATTCTGATTATGTACCTAAACGACCCCTTATTGTGTTTGTGATGTCTTACAATGTATCTTGCCCTTTTTTCATCTTTAAAGGGACCGTTAGTTTTTCTACATCAATTGTATTTGTTCAATCATTAGTGTTAATTAGAAGAATTGTATTAAGCTATTTGTTTTTGCATATTATGCATATTATTATTTTTTGATATTATTGCACCAGTAATATGTTAAAACTTAAAATATAATAAGACGAAATAATGAATACATAAATTCAGATTTATTTAAATGTAACCAGGGTAAAAGTAAAAATGATACTGGATATATAAATCGAGACACCCATTTCAAATACTTCAAGATTGCCGTGTGTCCCTTTAACGTCGTTCTTTGTTTCTGTGTGTGTTTGTGGTTGACTGTCGTCCTTGAATGCTACTTTTTCTGTTCGATTTTTATATCTACTTTTAGAACCACAGAGCTATGCATCGGAGCAACAGTCTGAACACAGGTCTGTGGATAAAATGTATATTCACGGCAGTCATTCTGGGTTTATATGCTCCTCAAAATAAGTTAAGGACATCAAAAAAATGTCTCCATATGCTTACAAGTGAAATTGACTACATACAATTTTTAAAAGGTTACACAGAATGTGTAAGCAATGTTGCATTAAACTGGAAAGTGTCAGGTCTTCCGCTTTAGATGAAAGAACAAAATGTTGATGTACATTGTTCTGTTAAAGAGTCCGAGATTTTTTAAATATTTATAAAAATCAATAATTTGCCCCAAAACAACAATACTAAAAGTTTTAATATTTTTTGTCAATTTATCTCTATCAATGGAACTATGGACGCGACATTTTAATTATCTCCGAAATTTACTAACCTTTGACAGTTTAAATGCATTCACCGAACAGTTTTGAAAAGCGCTGATTTTTTTATCCTATCCAAAATGAAGTACATTTTCAAGACCTAGTTGCATATTTGGCACTGCACGCTTATCTGTAGAGTTATCCTAAAGAAAATGATGACAGATAGTCATGAAAATAATACGAAATAAAAATTTTGGGTGAAAAAGGGCATTTTATTGAAATTTCAAAATTTCAAAATTTATTTATTTTGGTGTAAAATGTTCCTACAGAATACAGAAACACGAAACAGTTTTGGAATGTACTGTGTATTTAAACTTGTGCGATGATGCAAACTTTAATCTTATTGCAATAAAGAAGAGATGGTCCTTAACTTATTTTGAGGAGCATATAACGAAAGCCGGTATTATTTAAGAATGGTTCTTTATTATTTCTTTCAAAAACGTTTTAAATAAATTGAATAAAAGTACTCAATTAGTAGTAGACACTATCCGTATATTTAAAGTATTGGATACAATGTGTGAGCGACTGATACACATACAGAAAACGTTTCAACAATTGTGTTGCCCACTCACCAAATGTTACTAAATCATTATCTACTAACTATCTGCTTAAAGAGTGTCACGGCAATCTATTACTCACGGGACATTATCGATTTTAACCTCATATACCAAACATTACTGCAATCTATTAATTGTTTGGTTCTTTAGCAAGCTGTTACAAGTGCAGTTGCAAACCATATTGAAAGATGATACTTTATATATGTTTATCATTTACCTGCTGCTGAAATGTTACAACCTTAATGCTTCTCATAGCTGTATCAAGTTGTGATGGTATCTAATTGTGCGACGCAATTTGTATGATTAAGGACAGGTATTGGGAGCATGTTTATAATGTAATATGCCAACTGGTTGTTGTTATTGTCCCCTGCCGGTCGAATGGGCTATACTAATGGGACTACACTTCCGTTCGTTCGGCCTTCCGTCTGTCCTTCCCGAAGTTTTCCGGATAGCTGTGGCCACACTTTTTATCGTAGCTTTATAAAACTTGGTATCCATCTTTTTGAATGCAGACATAAGCTTTAACATCTCGTTTTTGAGGCCAATGCGTCAAAATACAAGATTTGCATTGTAAAGGAAATGCATCGTAAAGGTTTCCGGGCAGTAACAGGACACTCGTTCCTCTTTTGACTCTGTCAACGTCAAAGGAAGTAGGGCGAACGGTTAGGTCACGTGATTATTCAAAAAAGTTATGACGATGTTTATAATAAATCCTTTTGCGTGATCTGCAAAGATAAAATATAGACATATCTTAAATAATTTCATTTTAGTAATTTTCTGCTATCGAGCTTCGGTTGAAATGTTTACATGAAGAGACCTAAATAGTCCCGATTAAAACTAAATTGTTTTCATGCATTATTTCAAATCTTGCAACATCTAATTTGCAGACATTCTGAAAATTATATTTACACAAGAAATAAATAAGTTTCGGGCAAACATATTCCAATTTAACAGGTTTTACCAAAATCTTGTAATTTAGTAGTTAGCAGAGATATATGTGAGTGAACGATAACTCTGCGTGGAGATTGCTATTTTGCATACTCGTTAAAGCTTGGTGCATTTCGCAGTTTATATCACAGGAAATGTTTCATGCGATGTAAACATTATTCAAAAAAATGTATTATTGAGAAAAAATCCCACGATGTTTAAATACGACATTATGTTTGTTTCAAATAATTTGTTTTGATGAAAATTAAATGTTAAAAGCTATTGTTTTGTTCCAATTATTGGTTTTTTATATTAAAATGCACATACAATAAAAATATTATTAGATTTGTATTGGGATGTAGGCGCAATGTTATCATTCGGAAGAACTGGTGCATACAAATCTAATAATCCACACATACTGACTATCCAATATATGACGTTGAAATTAGAAAAAGTACCTAGAAATAGTCGATCCCAGTTTAACAGTTAATGCAGCATCTGTATTGATTCAATTTGTCCAGAGAACGTTTTCTAGGCAATACTGTGAATAAAAGGTTCAGTATTTGTTTTACAAGATAGATTGTATTTCTTTTAATTATTATATTACAGCGTACATATATTATACATTAATACTTTTCAATTATCGAATTTGTAAACTATTACATGTTAGAGTACATTGTTAGTATTATTATAGTAGACTGATTCAACTGATGCTCGGTAACACTTCTCTTGAATAAAAATCAATTGATGCTCCGTAACGCGTCTCTTGTAAACAACAACTTAGTTGATGCTCGGTAAAAAGTCTCTTGAACAAACTCAGTTGAGCTCGGTAACGTATCTTTTGAATTAAACTCAATTGATGTTCTGTAATGCGTCCCTTGAATAAAATGTTTGAGCTTGGTAACATATCTCTTGAATAAAACTCAATGGATGCTCAGTAACGCATCTCTTGAATAAAACTCAATTGATGCCCGGTAACACTTACGCTACAGTCACTATCATGGGTTTCAAACCATGGAACGCCATCTGCCGTATTTAGAGACAGTCATATTAGCAGGCGAATCTGTAACATGCGGGATTCGAGCCCATGACCGAAGTTGTAGTATAATGTCTAGTATACCACTACAGCACGAGTTCTACTATCGTGACTTCCGACTCACGAGCTTGCACTAAGAATCCAACTCTTGCAACACATGTATTGTATCCGAAGATGTACCAATTCTGAGGTAGTTGTAACTTTTGGTATCATTTTCACTGGATGTGAAAAATACGGAAGTGACTCATAATGAACCGCAATTTTCACAAATCACTCGAACTCGTTTCAGTGGCAGAGTCAGTAGAGTGTCATTCATTATTTTATTATTTTGTAATATTTTACTGGCTTCAGTAGCTCATTGCGCAACAAAGCATTGGCTTTAAAGCTACAGACCTCTGCCTCACGTGGGTTTGTTTCCTGGCGAGAGAATTTCTGATGGTGAATGTCATCCTTCATCTCATCTCCGTCTGAGGTTGTTTTATCAATATGATGGTTTAACGGGCTATAAAAAACCGTTTCATTTCGATCTGTTTATATAACACACATACTCGTATTGTCGGCTGATACATGTTACCAAATCATATTTAGTCACTAACGTTATTAATTTGAAACGAATGTTTGAATATGTTTTGGATTTCTGCGACAGCCGTTGCCGATTTGATACGCATGCCCGAATAATTATTTAGATTTTCTTGATATTCACATGCGTTGTAAACTAAAATGACATATAGAATATGTTTCAGATGTCACGCACAGTCACGAGTTTGAAAGGCATGTTTGATTATGTCTCAGATTTCTCAGACAATCTGGTTGGGTTGTTTTAGATTTACCTGTGAGCCACATGTCTTGCAAACTAAAGCTAATGTTCGACGTTTTTTCAGATGTCTTGCACGTACACCGTGTCGATGGAAAATACTATGTCATTGTTTTACATATTTCTGTATTCAGTTTGATTATGAGGTGCCGTACGTGGCTATATGTTGTAAGATAAATATATACGTTGTGTGTAAAATATATATATTGACTACAAAAATATATATGATACAGACAAATATATGTTACTCCGAAATATATACGTTGTGTCCAAAAATATATATCATACACATATATAAATGTTACTCCTAGAAATATATATTGAAAATATATATTCTGTTTGTAAAAATATATTGCAGACGCAAATATATACGTTACTCTGAAAACACGTTTTCTCTAATTTATATATTGTAGACGCAAACATATTTATGTTATACCGAAAAATATATTCGCTTTATAAAAAATATATTGTCTGTCTTAATATATTGCAGATAAAAATATTTGAGATGAAAATAAATAGTTTCTCTAAAAGAGATATATTGCAGACACAAATATATCAATGAAATATCGATAAATAAATGGTGCGAACTTCTGGGTGGCCGAAACTAAATAACTATGTGTTTTCCAAATATATACGTTATCATAGACTGCGCTAAAAATATATACGTTATCCTAGACTGCTACACTGACCAGTTTTTAGCTCTACTGGCCATGGGCCAGCAGAGCTTATGGGATGGCGAGTTGTCCGTCGTCCGTCGTCCGTCCGCCCGTCGTTAACTTTTGTGTCGTTAAGACGATAGGGCCTTCATTTTTCATTCGATCTTTACCAAATTTTAATATGTTGTTAATATTAATACAAGCTCGGAAAAGTTCAAAAACCAGCCAGATCGGACAAGAAACAGCGGAGTTATGGCCATTGATTTAGTTGAAAATGCTATATTTTGCCTCGTTAAGACGATAGGGCTTTCATTTTCCATTCTAACTTTACCAAACTTTAAAATATTGTTAATATCAATGAAAGCTCAGACAAGTTCGAAAACCAGCAAGATCGGACCAGTAACAACGGAGTTAATACCCTAATTTAAAAATGATATAATTTGTCTCGTTAAGACGATATATAGAGCCTTCATTTTTCATCCGATCGTTACCAGGTTGTTAATGTCAATAAAAGCTCGGACAAGTTCGAAAACCAGCCAGATCAGACCAGAAACAGCGGAGTTATGGCCCTTGATTTAGTTGAAAATGCTATATTTTGCCTCGTTAAGACGATAGGGCCTTCATTTTGCAACCGAACTTTACCAAACTTTAAAATATTGTTAATATCAATGAAAGCTCGGATAAGTTTGAAAACCAGCCAGATCGGACCAGTAACAACAAAGTTATGACCCTTGATTTATTTAAAAATAATATATTTTGCTTCGTTAAGACGATAGGGCCTTCATTTTTCATCGGATCTTTACCAAACTTTACCAGATTTTTTATTATTGATTTTTTTTTATTATTAGTGTTTGTTTTTCGTTTATTTTATTTTATTTTTTGTTTATTTATTTATTCATTTTTTTGTTCAAATGTTTTTTGATATATTTTTGATATATATTTTTGTTTGAATTTTTGTTTACATATATTTTTGAATTTTTTTTTGAGTTTTTTTAAGAAAAAGAAAGGATTTTTTTGTTAACGCCATGCTATGGTTTCTAGTTGATTGCCTTGTCATTTTTACTTGTTGGCGCTACGCCCCATAAACGCCTTGTTGGATTTCGACGAAACTTGGCAGGAAGCATCGGTAAGATGTCTTGTTAGGCATATCGCGCTTTTCCCCCAGTTTGTTGATTTTTTGACAGAGTTATGGTCCTTTACATTTTAACTATAAATTTCTTGTCAGTGCTACTCCTTCTAAACGGCTTGTTGGATTTCTACGAAATTTGGCAGGAAGCGTCAGTATGATGTCTAGTTGTGCAAAGCGCGGTATATCAATGAAATCTTGGACAAGTTCGAAAACCAGCTAGATCTTGTTAGTAACGACAGAGTTATGGCCCTTGATTTGTTGAATTGTATTTTCCTTTGTTAAAACTGTATTTACTTCATTTGTTATCTGATCTTTACCAGATTTGCTAGATCTTGTTAGTAAATGGCCATTGATTTGTTGCTTCATTTTTTATCTGATCTTTACCAGATTTGCTTAGAATGTTTACATACCCACCCCTCTCCCCACTCTCCCACCCACCCTACCCCATTTTTTATGAAATTTCATTCATAGAAGAAAGTGGGACAAATTAAAAAATACCCATGCCAGACTAGACACAGCAGACTTATTGCCCATGATTAGCAGTTGAACAATCTAAGGCCATCATAGCCGTGTTGTTTTTTTCAAAGTTTTAAAAGAAGTACTGTTGGGAATTGTATGTCGTTTTAGCCAGTAGAGCCTCCACAGGCTCTCTTGGGGCTCTTGTTTCAAACTCGCACAAGCCAATTACGCTGGGTGTAAAAACGTTAAAACACGGACATGCGCAGCAGTAAAGCGATTGCGAGCATCTACTCCGCGTAAACAACTACGGCGGTCTTTAACGCTATAGGTGTAACTTGGTCAATGTGCTTTGTTTTGTTGGTCCGACATTATACAGTCATGTATGTTTCCGGTAAATGATGATACAACGTATGATTTGGAGAGCTTAATCATATCTCTCCCGCGCCTGATACATTCGGACAATATAAGCATCAATGAGGTGATGAAACGGATGGTGGGGGATACGGTTTACGTGGTCAATACGTTGGCAAGAAGATGGTGCATATGTCACGACAGTTTCTTGTAATACAAGAATACTTTTGGACGATGTATGATCATTATCGCAGTCGCGTGTTTCAATATCAGCATACTCGAGATACTAGCTATTGTAGTCCAACAATAACGAGATCTGAACCAGGACGTCCGTCATTTATCATCACTTCCGCGATGGTAAATGATTTGTATAGCATACACAGAAGTTGGAGCAGAGTATCATCGGAACTGGGCGTCAGTTATAGTACACCCCTAAGAAGGAGATGTGAGTTTGGTATGGATATTTCTTTTGTAACTGGACAAAGGCTAACATATACTGACATCACAGATGCCAACCTTTGCAGTGCTGTTGGATGATTTTTATATCTACTTTTGGATTATGCAATAAGGACAATTTATTGAGGACAAACTAACCATCACTTGTAATATTCTTGTTAGTTTCATAACGATCACATATGCCGTTTAGGTAGAAGTAGCAGTCGCACATGTTTGGTATATAAGGCTACGTACAGTTAAACATTTCTAAGGGGAACACCTCTATTAAGAGACCATCTGCTTGATCATATGTTTGAGTTCCCAACTATATCGTTTGAAATTAACATTCACCTCTATTAGAGGCCACCTGTGTTGAGAGACTAATTTCGCTCGTTAGTATATATATCGTTAGTATATGGGTCTCTTAATACAGGTTTGACCGTTTAAACAAAGTTTTTTGCCATATTGGAAGTATGTTCGAAGCGAATTTATTAAGTGACATGTCATTCTAATCACGTTGGTAAGGTCTCACAATGCGGTTCTCGAGAAGCCATACGGTGGCCTTTTTCTGCCGTAAGATAGCTAGCTATTTATGATGATTGTGACGAGAATATATCGACAGTTCATTAATACTGTGATATATTTATTTATATTTTGCAGAGCTATATGACGGTGTTGGACTGCCTTTATACCTTTCAGAGGCTTAATTTATATTCTATAGAATACATACTGAAAAAGGGGTCATTGAAAGCAACAAACACACACAAGGGAGAACAGTAGCAGACTTGGTTTTATTGAGTCTTTTCACGAGTGGTAATATTAAACGCAACACCTCTCGCGGCCACTACCTCTAGCACCGGCTCTATCGGGATTCTACATTAAAGGGATGTTGCAGTAAAAACTGGAACCTTTACGCTCGCCTTGTAGATATTCGATCAGATAAATGGGTATATTGTCTTTCCTGAATCTTGCTTTTATTTTGAATACTTCTTCAGAACATTTCTGATTGAAACTACGTTCAAATGTTCGTCTGCTGTAGCTGGTACGCACTAGCTGACCGCGTTTAAATTTAAATTTGGATACGGACATCAGACACGACTTTTCTTTAGCTTTGGAAATGGACACTGTTTTATCCTTCATAGTGTTAGCGTACGGTCGGTTTATGTACATATCCTTAAACAGAGCAGCTTCATTAGTTTTGTTTACTTCCATCGGGCTTATGTTCCCGAGCAGCGATAGATGTGGTCGGTGGTTGCAGTTTGTCCAAGTAACGATACGTATTATTGTGATGAAGAAACCGATATATCATACGCTTAAGTGTTAAATTTAGACGTTCCACATACCCAGCCTTGACCGGAGGATAGGCAAATATATGCTTTATATTGTTATCTCTTAGAAATGCAGACATTTTATTGTTCTTAAATTCCGTTTCGCAGTCCGACCTTATGACCCTGACAGTATTCCTAGACTCTCGAAGCATAGCTTTAAGAGTGTATATATAGAACGGTGTTGGATTGTTTGTTTTTCAAGGGTGTTACCATGGCGACCCTACTGAAGACCTCAATCGTCAATAATAGAAAAGTCCCGCCGTCGTTATATTTTGCCAGCATTTATACATGTCCGCCAGGTCTATGTCGAACTGGTCGTTAAAATATGAGTTCGTTGAAATGAGTGCATAACCGGCCTGTTGTCTGTATATGTGTCTTGCTTCTGCAAGAAAGACCGTATTTCATTTTCACTTATTTTCCTCACTCCTTCTCGATCTGTAACTCTTTTCAATGTTCCAGGGCCAGTAAAACTCGCAGGATGGAATGGATCAGTGTATATTCTTTTTAAATACTGCTCATTAAGTTTAGCCCTGTCCATAATTAGTATTATTATGAAAATAGTGTTTTAAAACGGGATTTTGCACGTTACCTCCAGTTATACGACTGATGCTGCTGATGCAGCTGTTGATGATGATGATAATGATGGCGGTCGTGGTGATGACGAGGTGTAGGAAGAAGATGATGATAACGATGGCGGCGCTGACTTTAAATATTTAAGGCGCGGCGATGGTAATATATATCCAATAGATGTGCTTAAAAGCACCATCCATAATTCCTTATCTTTTGTCTCCAAAATTAACTGCGACAGTGAAACGGCAATAACGCCATATATTAGAATTATCTGAGCTAAAAAGAGGGCTTGATTTTTCGGCATTTGTTTACAGCCTAAAACGCCATAAGGTGGAATAAGATTTAAACATATTTTTATTGCCAATAATGTGTTACATACAGAATATTATCCACATATATACAATAGAAATATTATTATGACAAATGGGTCGGGTAACAAGTTCTACCAACATTAGTTTAAACCCTTCCCAGTTAACATCTTGCAATTGCAAATGCGTATGGCTGAGTGAAATAAATTACAATAATTACAATGGCAAATAATACATTTAGAGAGAGAGTGATGAATAGTGAACACAACATATGAGAGAGAGAGAGAGAGAGAAAGAGAGAGAGAGGGAGAGTATTCCCCAATCTATAAGTTCCAATCAGTTAAAAAACATTAACGCTTTTAACAGTGTATACATGTTACATCAATTGATATAGCTCTATAACTTGAGATATGTAATCACAACAACAACAGCAAACACTATAATGGTAAGCTTCAAGTGTCGAAATGTGTCGTAGAATCAGACACCTATGTAAACCTATGTGTTTTTCGTATAAATGTTTGAACTGCTGCGAAGAGGGATTCATTTTCCCTGTCAGTTATCTGTTCACGACCATAAAGGAGTGTGCTTACATTTAACGGGTGTAAATGGCGAGTAGACTGAAACAGATGAAGCCGATAAGCTGAAAATGAGCATCTTCTACTTCACAGCCGCACTCGCAAGTCGGTGAATCTCGTAAATGGTTAAGGTATAAGTCGTTATTGAGATTGCTACACAAAGCCTCATTCTGGCATGTAAAACAGCAAATACTCTTTGTCCACTTAAGTAGTAAGGTGGCACTTTTGTACTAGAAAATACAGATGTTAATAGTCTTCTCTTAAAAATTGCGATACTTTCAGAGTTTCGTATCTCTATTGGCAAGTCATTCCATAGTTTAAGAGAGGAAGGAACAAACGAGTTATTGAATATTTCGGTTCTCCTAGCAATAGTGGCATAGTTATCGTTATTTCTGAGATTGTATGCGCTGAAATTTCCAACTAGCTGTGGAAAAATGTTTGAAATGTAATTTGAAACGGTTCCATTTTTAACATTATAAACCGAAATAAGTTTTTGCATTTCCCTTCCATCAGAAAGCCTTCCATCAGAAAGTGAAACCTATCCTATTTCGGATATTAAGCGATGTATGGATACTGATCGGGTTAGACCCGTCACAATACGAGCTGCCTCATATTGTAACTTTTCCAAGCTATCTTTTTCTAGTAAAGTACATCCATCCCAAGTAATGGAAGCATATTCCAGTATTGGGCGCATATAAGACAAGTATATCTGATTACGTGTTTTGCGCGCTACTTTGCATTTGAGCATTCTCATTAATCCAAGCACTTTTGACGCAGAAGCAACAATATTTTTAATGTGTTCGTAACATATAGCGTTATTACTCAGTGTTACTCCTAGATGTTTATGATTATCAACAAAGGTTATCGGGACATTGTCTAGATATAAAGTTGGAAGACGATCACTATTACTTAAGGAAAAGAACATTGCTTCTGTTTTGGCAGGATTAAATTGCACGAGCCATTGCTTTGACCATTCCGTAATCATGAGCAGGTCATGATTAAGAATTCCTTCCTTGTCGTTTATACTAGATGTTGAGACTGTTAACGAAGTGTCATCAGCAAACAAACGAGTTATACTCAGCATATTTTCGGCAATATCATTTACATATATCAAAAATAAAAGAGGACTCAAGACAGAGCCGTGAGGAACTCCAGCAGTTAGTGTTTTCGATTCGGAGGTTGCAGATCCGACGCGGACTCTTTAAGATCTGTTTGAGAGGTAATCAGATAATCTTGCCATCGATACCATATTGTTTTAGCTTGAATAAAAGACCTTTATGCCAAACACGATCAAATGCTTTAGATATATCATTAAAAACAATGCATGTAAATTGTTTAGCATCTAATGCCTGACATATATGATGGTACATGTCGATAAGTTGATATGTAGTAGAAAGACCAGGGAGAAAACCTGATTGATTCCTAAAGATAAGATCAAACATAAGTAGAAAATTATACACATGTTTAAATACTATTCTTTCCATTACTTTACCAACACAACTTAATAACGCTATAGGTCTATAATTTGTAGGGATACTTGGGTCTGACTTTTTGAAAAATGCCATAACCATAGCACATTTCTATAAGTCGGGGAAAACGCACTCGTTTAATGATCTGTTAAAAAGAATATGTAGAGGTTTTGAAATTGTATTTGCAGTTTCCTTTAACATCCTATGGCTTATTTCATCCTCCCCACATGTTTTATTTACATTTAAAATCTTGATAATGTCAACTATTTCGGATTTTTCTATATAAATATTTTCTAATTTATTATTGGATTTTGAATGAAAAATAGGTAATTCAACATTAGAATCATCAACTGATGATATTGAAACGAAGTAATCATTCAAACATTTCGCTTTTTCTTGGTCAGTTATTGAGTATGACGTTTCGCCATTTGGTAAGTCTGTTTTTAACATCCTATGGCTTATTTCATCCTCCCCACATGTTTTATTTACATTTAAAATCTTGATAATGTCAACTATTTCGGATTTTTCTATATAAATATTTTCTAATTTATTATTGGATTTTGAATGAAAAATAGGTAATTCAACATTAGAATCATCCACTGATGATATTGAAACAAAGTAATCATTCAAACATTTCGCTTTTTCTTGGTCAGTTATTGAGTATGACGTTTCGCCATTTGGTAAGTCTGTTTTTAAAGGTGGGATAGTTTCCGAGTTTTTGTTTGACTTGATGAACTATTTTAAATGTTTCCAATACTGACGTCTGTCGTTGATATTTGTTTCAGTAATTGTGTGTTCATAAGGTAAAATACTGTTAGTATTCAGAACAGTGCCAGGGTTCAAAATAGCTTCGTCGTCGTCTTTACTGCTGCTGCTGCTGCTGCTGATAGCGAGGCTTCTATACTGTCTTGTATTGTATTCAACTTAGTTACTACTAATCAATCGCTGAAAACTTGTTGGTTGGTTTGAAGACTGGAGTTGTTGCACCGGAACTTACTGTGAGCAGCTCCGTAAATATGATGCAAAGCTTTTACTTGTTACATTTTTTTCTTTGTGTATTAAATTGTTTTTCTTTGTTTCATCATTGGAAATATGAAATACTATCGCCTTAATGTACTTACTCGCCTATTCAAACTTGTCAATATTTGCATTTCACACTTCCATGCAAGGTAAACAATCAATTATCGCAACAATAGAATTATAACACCTGCACCCTGCACCTTAACTCTACCTGCACCTTAACTCCTTACTCCCCCGTCTTTTCCCTTACTACTTATAGTCTACTGGTCCCCGAAATCACACTCAAGTTTGCGGGGTTACTTAAAACGTTGCAAAGCATATCATATTTAATAATTTTGTAACACTTTTAATTAATCACACTCGTAATTTTACTTATTAACATGCAGTATGTGATTTAATTGCAAAACCACACACATTTAGAAGAAAAAATGACAACAAAGCTTATCTGTTTGTTCTTTGTCCTTTAGACCACATACTTGTATTGCCACATTCGACATTTTGTATCGTCACACTTAATGCATTACTTGTCAATTTTAAGTTTTGATAGACTTTCCAGCAAATAATACAGTTCCTTCAGTAGCGTGTATGCACGCCAGTGTTCTTTATTTAGATGCCTAAACCAACGTTCTAATTCGTCATCAGCTTTGGGGTTGCCCAATTTCAAGGAATCCTCGAGTACAGGCGAAGTACTCAGTTGGTAGCTTGGTTTGTGTGAGTCTTCAGTGAAGAACAACTCGTCTCTCTCCCGTTGGCAACTTACTTCCGGTGTAAAGGGGTTAAAGGTAGACATGTCGACAATGCTCAAACTTCCTGGAGTACAATACGTTGGTACACTCTGAATCTCGTTCTCGGCCGAATCTGTTGTTTTCTCAACACATAGTCGAATAATGTTATATAATTCCAAGACACGCCAGCTTACCAGGTCGGGGGATAAATCGCATTCGTTCGGGTACTGTTCGTTGAGGAAGAACATGATATTTTTCAAATGGTAGCTTCGGATTATTCCATGACAACATCGTTTGCAGTCATACAGCTCAGTCATTTTTGGCATAAAGAACGCGGCAACACATTTCGCAGCACAGTAAGTCTGTATTCGTCCATCCTGTTGTCCCAGAGTCGCCATTATTTCCATCTCTAACGGCAGAGATGTTATTCTTGTTTTGGTCAAGCCAGGAT
The DNA here is from genome assembly GCA_037043455.1 of Cyrtodaria siliqua. NCBI lineage: Eukaryota > Metazoa > Mollusca > Bivalvia > Adapedonta > Hiatellidae > Cyrtodaria > Cyrtodaria siliqua. The sequence goes on from JAWPHD010001184.1 coordinate 172,240, forward strand.
GGATATGCATGTCACCTGCAATGATGGCGTGAATGTTCATTGGTTTTTTATCGTTTCGTAGTTTCAGATATTTGAAGAACTTTCGTTCTTCGTCGTCTAACTTCTCATTCTGGCTGATGAGTGTTTCTACAATGTCAGCAGGCAATATTGGACAGCACAAACAAATGTCTATATCGACTTCCAGGTTGTATTTTGCACATTCGAGATGAAGAGTCGATGCAATGCTTGACAAACAAACTTTACCCTCTGTTCTTTTTAGCAGCCAGCCGGATGGCAACTGTTTTTCAAAAGTCTCAACAAACAATGATATCAGAGTGCGTCTCACTTTTTCTAAGTAGATATGACCATCCTTTTCCACGAGCATGTCTTCATCGATAATATTTCTTGCCATCTCCGGATCTGTAACTTCTATCATTATGAAATGCTTTCTCAGAAACAGCTTGAAGGACTGTCTATCACCAAATAATTTCAAAACAAGGAGATAATCAAACTCATTGGCCGGTCCAATTTTCGTGCCCTCACCTACGCTTCCCGCCAGTGTCAACTCGCATTGCCGGAAAATTGGATGCGAAACGCCAAGTTCGGCTAGCGTTCCGTTCATTGTTTTCTGAACGTCATTGAACACACCTTTGCTAACATCGTCGTCAAATGTGTTTATATTTTTCACAAATCTGTCCATAAGAGTTGAAAAACACGAAGTTGTTCTTTTAGAGCTTTCCCCTGGTCCCAGTTGTTGATTTTCTGACATCTGTCCGGCTCTCCAATCCCATCCTAGAAATGGATATTTTGGAGAAGTCAATTTCTCGTCTTCGGAGTCCAAGTCGGACGCTTTTGGAATTAAGTGAGTACTAAGCTCACCAGGCGTGCTAGTCTCACGTTCAGTCGATTCGTTACATCTAGAATATATCACTTCTTCATCTTTACATGCAACTCTAGAAGTTGAAATGCCTTTACCTGCCATACCGAAAGTGAAACTAGATCGGGATCGGTAATACCCCTAAACGTATTCTATTAAATACCGACAAGGCACGAAAAGAAACGGAAAGGAAGTGAATTTGCCTAAAGAAGGGAAAAAGAAGCAAACATAAACGAGAATAGAGATATCAGGTCCGTAGTTGTTACTGTCATTATCTATAGTTACACCAACTTGTCATTATTTGTATTGGCCTTATGTATTGCGTCTTGCTGATGCTGTTTGTTAACTCCCGAACTGCTTGTGCTATTTGGAAAATGTTGATTGCGTATGTAGCCGGTGTGTTAGTAGTCAATTGGGAAAATGTTGATTGCGTATGTAGCCGGTGTGTTAATAGTCAATTGGGAAAATGTTGATTGCGTATGTAGCCGGTGTGTTAGTAGTCAATTGGGAAAATGTTGATTGCGTATGTAGCCGGTGTGTTAGTAGTCAATTGGGAAAATGTTGATTGCGTATGTAGCCGGTGTGTTAGTAGTCAATTGGGAAAATGTTGTTTGCGTATGTAGCCGGTGTGTTAGAAGTCATGCATTTTTCTGACCAGTCCAGCCGTTGGACAGCAAAGGAATCATTGTTAAGGGCAATTGTTTCAGCCCCTATCTTTCTTTTTTTGAAACAAAATTAAATAATTTCCTTAATAAATCGTTTATTAGTGAACCAGACATTTTTAATTTTCAAAATCGCTTGAGAAATAAAAAGTTCTTATGCGAAAGTTGTTTTTGATCGGGCATTTTCAATGCTAAATTCTGCTGCATCAACAATTAGATTTGTTTTTTGTCCAGAATTTGTATTCGAAAATGGTTTTAATGTGTTGGATAAACGTAAATTAAGACAATTTGGAAATTAAAAAATAAATAATTGAGATTTTTTTTATTTTCTACTATCCAAGCAACAAGGAATTTACATGGGAAAATCCTCACCAAAACATCATTTTGGCTGTGAAATATTTATTCTAGAGCGATTTTCAAAACTAAGTATATTTATTTACGAATAAAATTCTAATTAAAATTATATACATGTATATACATCTGATTAAAGTGAGTTCAACAGTGTTGGGATATTAAACTCGGCTTTTGTGTTGTTTTTCTTTAGATAAAAATGCAAAAATGCAAAAAATGCAAAAAATGGAAGGGAAAAAAAAGTAACTGCAAAATTAAACAGCAACAAAAAAACACACAGAAACAAAACAATTAATTTAAACTTTAAAGTAATAAACAGAGTCCAATTATGTTCTTAAATTCACCAAGAACACTTTATTCAACAATAAATCGGTAGAACCAATGGATGCTCCCCGAATAAAGGTACACATGTGCAATACAATCGGATGGACAATGTAGGATGAGTTGAGCTTACAAGCTTTATATATTTTTTTAAAAATTGCAAAGTCCTGTAACTCCGCCCATTTTTTTTAAAAGTCCTGAAAACACGCGCTACTAGAAATATACAGTTTCATGGATATCAGATGAAAAACTTAGGAGGAGTTGAGCGGACAAGCTTTAGAATTGAAAACCTTCAATGTCCCGTAACTCCGCCAATAATCAATCAATCGGAACATCCTTAAGTTTAGTGAAAATCAGAAAAACATAGGATGAGGTGTGTGGACAAGCTTTAGAATTGAAGAACTCCAAAGTCCCGTAACTTTGCTAAATCATTCAACTGGAACGTCCTGATAATATGTGCTACTAGACATCATACTGAAACTTACTGTGAAGTTTTATGAAAATCGGATAAAAAACATAGTAGGAATTGAGCTGACAAGTTTTAGAATCGAAAAACTTCGAAATCCCGTAACTCCGCCACAAATCATTCAACCGAAACGTCCTGACAATATGCTCTACTAGGAAGTAGGCATCACACTGATACTTCCTGTGAAGTTTCATGAAAATCGGATGAACAACATTGAAGGAGCTGAGTGGACAATTAACTTCAAAGTCCCGTAACTCCGCCAAAAATCGTTCAACCGGAACGTCCTGACAATATGCACAACTAGGCATCATACTGACTTCCTCGAAGTTTCATGAAAATCGGATGAAAAATATAGGAGTTGAGTGGACAAGCTTTAAAATCGAAAAAGTTCAAAGTCCCGTAAATCATTCAACCGGAAACTCCCGATAGTATGCGCTACTAGACATTATATGGATACTTCCTATAAAGTTTCATGAAAATCAGATGAAAAACGTAGGAGTTGTTGAGCAGACACGGTTTACATTCGAAATACTTCAAAGTCCCGTAATTCCGCCAAAAGTAATTCAACCGGAACATTCCAACAATATGCGCTACTAGACACCATACTGAATCTTGCTATAAGGTTTTATGAAAATCGGATGAAAAACCTAGGAGAAGTTAAGCGGACAAGAAAACGGGACATACGGATGGACATGACGGCAATTATATGCTCCCCCTAAAAATTTCGGGGAGCATAATAAATTATAAGATATGAAATAAAATCTGTACCCTGTACTAAAGAAGTTAAATTATTAACAGCTTGTCAAATAAAGGTTAATTTCAAGCCGTGTTCTCTGTTATCTCTGAAAATATCTCATGTTCATCGTGGCATATATCTCTATAATATTTTATGATATCCCATAAATTGTGGATTACTTTTGATTTTATTGTTTTTTTTCCTAATTGATTTATTGCCCCCAATTACGGTTGGAATACACGGAAGGCTTGGCCTTAAAGTATAAACTAGTTAAAACCCATGAGTCACAGTCTGGAAATAAAAGATATCCACCAATAAGGACAATCTCTCTCAGAGGCATGTATGCAAGGAACGATAACTCTGGGTAGAGATTGTATGTGTATGCAAAGAACGATAACTCTGGGTAGATATTGCAATAAGGATTGCGCATTTCATGAAAAACGAAATAACCTTCACGAATGTCAGATGTAACCTTGAACTCGACAGATAAGCTCGATTTGTCTACACTTGTAAAATAGACAACACTTCGTTTAGTTGGATTATACTCAAGCGGATAGTAGTAAAACATTAATATTATATAAGCTGGGAATAGTTTACTTCCATAATGTAATTTTTATAAAAAGAAGAACTAAAAGATCATAACTAACAGGTATACTTTATAAGTTGTAAACCAAGAACTGTCGTCCCTCACCGTACACATCTTTCGTCAGTTCATACATTCACATCAAGAATAAAAGAGGTTTTAGTGTCTGCAATATCATTATGGTATTGAAACAGTGTTCGCCAATGTGCTTCCCTCTTTGATTGTGCGATGAACGGACATATTGTGGACCCTATGATGAGGTCTACCTAAATCCTCAAAGGACGATTTTGTTAAATCTTGCCTTGTGGTACCCTTAACGGTTTGTTGTCTTATTGCTTCTGTCAAGTTATTGAATACTTGCTTTGTGGCTTTCTATACCTTTTTAAATATTACATATAAATGATCATTTATGTGTTTTATTTGTTTTGCCTATTACTGCGGTCTTGTTTGTTAGAGAATATAGCAAGGATATCTTTATTTTCATTGTTCCGTTTTACTGGGATGACAATAGGATAAGAGTGAGGTTTGTAACACCCGAGAACCTGGTTTAAAACCCAAACGGCCGTTTTTGTCACGGACCGTTCCAAGGCGGTAGCCCTTTTGTCAACCCTTTTTATGTTTGTGATGTCATTTCTTGCATTTTATATTTGTGTTTTTATATTTCGTTTGTTCTTGTTGTGAGTTTTGCTAACTCAAATGAATATAAACGTCGACAATTTCAAGATAAACTTTTAAAATGTTTTAGTTGACTGTAATTTTTATATATCAGGGGAAATATGGCGTCTGGATATCTGTGGGAATAGAGAGTCGCATTATATAAGCCGGTGGGAGATTGATGACCAGATGGCTACGCCAAAAAAAGTAGTAGATTACAGGGAAAGACAAGCACAGAGGGTAAAGGAAGATGATGAAATGACAGCGTTGTTTGATAGACTAAAGACGGGCATGTCAGAAGAACAAACAGGTAATTTAACAATAAATGATTCGAAAGAAGATGAGTCATTGACATGATCTGTATAACAAACAATGAAGTCGGTGGGACAGGCAAACGAAGAGTCTTATTCGGCTTTTTTCATATTTATTACAAGCTAAGCAATTACCAGAACGTATACCCTGCTTTGCACCGTTAAAGGTCAAACACATCTTCCTGGAATGTGTAGACTTTGATCCTATGCGTCAAAGGTACTACAATGTTAATACTATGAAAGAGTTATTTGATACTGTAGATTTTAGTCTTGTTTCAGATTTCCTAAAAGAAATCAGACTATATATATCTTTATAATGTGTTCTTATATATATTTACTTGTTTATATACCCGTTGACGGGCATTTGTTGATTTACATATATAGTTTATATTACTACCGTATCATCCCTTAATTTTTAATAGTTTTATCTTTATATATTTACATTAATTTTTAATTACTACTCAATTTCTTCATCTTTCGTCGGTTTTTGTGCACACTATGACCTATTTAAGTGTCGACGTGCCGTAAAACACCATTCATTCATTCATTCATTCATTCATTCATTCATTCATTCATTCATTCATTCATTCATTCATTCATTCATTCATTCTTCTGCTTCTTATTAAAGATCGTCGTCATTAATACCCTCAGAAATCGAATTAAATTGTTCTCTAACGGTTCATTTGAAAGTGTCTGGTCAAGCGAAAACCATGAAACGTTTTCTTTTTTATTATTTTAATAAAACATATATATTATGACAATATCCATATCACCACACACACATTAAAAGTCAAAGGCATAGTCAATGTCACAGTTTTGGTCAATGTCTGATCTTTTCCCTACACACTATTCATGTTTTCATTAAACATTGCATATCTACACTTGATGACAATAGCCTTGCATCATACATTTTGCACTGGAAAGCGTCTTACGTGCACACGAATTTCAAAGCACAGATCGCATAATACATTCTGCACTGGAAGGCGTCTTACGTGCACACGAAAGCAAATATCTATTTCTGTTTTAAAAATGTTTTTTTTTTAATAATCAATGAAAAAGCCCGTTACTCTGAAGTATACTTTTTATTTACTAGATAATGTTTAAATATGTTCTGTACATGCTGAAATACCTTGGTTTAAGCATGTGTCCGAAACCGAAAGCAAAAGTACCGCACTCCTCAATGTCCAATCTTTACAAACGTAATAATACAAATATGTGTTAACACACTTGAATATATATGTGTTTTCGTTTATACATACAAATAAAACAATCCAAGTGTACACATGGATTAAGAAGCCGCAAACATCATGTGTGCTGTAAGTTTTTCCTATGCAAATATACAAGTAATAAAGCAACAAACTGTACGTGATTTATAAGTTTATTGCACATTTTATGAAACTTTAATCATCCCTACAGATATCATTCACTCCGTTAGAAGGTAAGTAGTCTCGAACAAGCATATTTATTTATTACCATCTGCTTGAAAGTTTAAAATTGATTAAAACATATCTATACTGAGCAAAAATAAAAAGTACCCATTTTTCTTTCCCTTAGTATATAGACAGCAAACCAGAAAATAACAAATGATGTATATAGAATAGTTAGATCGACCACCACCAAAAGCCCAAACAAAATATGTTTTTGAAAAGTTCAGTACACAAGGAAGTTATCCCCCTTATTCTTAAACCATGCATTTTTGGTAAAAACACATGAAATATACAAACATTACCTCAATTTGTCCAAGACAATATTCTCTATACGTTGCTTTCGAAAAAAATCACAGAAAAACACAATGATGGTTGTGTAGGTAGCAGATTTTGATTATTAAAAATCATCAAACTCTCTCCCTTTAAGGTTTCCATAGCATCCATATAAGAGTATTGCTTGGCAAAATTTGAAACTGTTTAAAGGAATATTTAGTGCTCAGTGAAGTGTGCTTTAAAACATCAAACATTGTTTAATTAAAGCGCTGTTGAAGTTATCCTACGCCCTCAAAAACTGGCCTATTGGAATACCAGCAAAAAAGGGGGTACTTTATTTTGGTGAGTATATATAAATAGGGTACACAGACTGACAAAAGAAAATTACACATAAGCGCAAAGAGAGATATCTTGTTATGGGGATCAACGTTATAACTTTAAGCTTTAAAGCTATAAACAAAATAATGTCATCAACCTCGGTTTGTAAACCCCTTATCAGTGCATGCTTAACATACCAATAAATCAACTAGAGGATGTAATCATGAAATAGAGTGCATTCGAGAAGAAATTTTAATCTTATTGGCGATAAGTATTGCGCATTTATCTGAAACTACAGTTGACAAATCAGGGAAAAATCTTAAAACAATGAACATACAGATAAGCTATAAGCGACGACCGTTATAAAGTAGGTAAAAAAAATAATGTACATAGAATACACATTAAAATGACTTGTCTGAATACATTTATAAACTAGCTTTACTACATTAAGTAATTTATAATTATTCATTATTCATACTTTCTGAATGCTTATTGTGAACATATCCTTATTCATTATTCACACTTCCTGAATGTATATTGCAAACATATAATTATTCATTATTCATACTTTCTGAATGTATACTGTTAACATATCCTTATTCATTATTCATACTTTCTGAATGCATATTGTGAACATATACTTATTCATTATTCATACTTCCTGAATGCATATTGTGAACATATACTTATTCATTATTCATACTTCCTGAATGCTTATTGTGAACATATACTTATTCCTTATTCATACTTCCTGAATGCATATTGTGAACATATACTTATTCATTATTCATACTTCCTGAATGCATATTGTGAACATATACTTATTCATTATTCATACTTCCTGAATGTATATTGTGAACATATACTTATTCATTATTCATACTTCCTGAATGCATATTGTAAACATATAATTATTCATTATTCATACTTGCTGAATGCATACTGTTAACATATCCTTATTCATTATTGATACTTTCTGAATGCATATTGTGAACATATACTTATTCATTATTCATACTTTCTGAATGTATATTGTGAACATATACTTATTCATTATTCATACTTCCTGAAGCATATTATGAACATATACTTATTCATTATTCATATTTCATGAATGCATACTTTTAACATATAATTATTCATTATTCATACTTTCTGAATGCATATTGTGAACATATCCTTATTCATTATTCATACATTCTGAATGCATATTGTGAACATATACTTATTCATTATTCATACTTCCTGAATGCATATTGTGAACCTATAATTATTCATTATTCATACTTTCTTGAATGCATATTGTTAACATATACTTATTCATTATTCATACTTCCTGAATGCATATTGTAATCATATACTTATTCATTATTCATACTTCCTGAATGCATATTGTGAACCTATAATTATTCATTATTCATACTTTCTTGAATGCATATTGTGAACATATACTTATGCATTATTCATACTTCCTGAATGCATATTGTGAACATATAATTATTCATTATTCATACTTTCTGAATGCATATTGTGAACATATACTTATTCAATATCCATACTTCCTGAATGTATACTGTTAACATATCCTTATTCATTATTCATACATTCTGAATGCATACTGTTAACACATCCTTATTCATTATTCATACTTTCTGAATGCATATTTGAACATATACTTATTCATTATTCATACTTCCTGAATGTATTTTGTGAACATATACTTATTCATTATTAATACTTCCTGAAGCATATTATGAACACATACTTATTCATTATTCATACTTCATGAATGCATACTTTTAACATATTCTTATTCATTATTCATACTTTCTGAATGCATATTGTGAACATATAATTATTCATTATTCATACTTCCTGAATGCATATTGTAAACATATACTTATTCGTTATACAAACTTCCTGAATGCATATTGTGAACATATACTTATTCATTATTCATACTTCCTAAATGCATATTATGAACATATACTTATTCATTATTCATACTTCCTGAATGCATACTGTTAACATATCCTTATTCATTATTCATACTTTCTGAATGCATTTTGTGAACATATACTAATTCATTATTCATACTTCCTGAATGTATATTGTGAACCTATAATTATTCATTATTCATAGTTCCTGAATGCATACTGTTAAAATATCCTTATTCATTATTCATACTTCCTGAATGTATATTGTGAACCTATAATTATTTATTATTGATACTTTCTGAAATGCATATTGTGAACCTATAATTATTCATTATTCATACTTTCTGAATGCATATTGTGAACATATAATTATTCATTATTCATACCTTTTGAATGCATATTGTGAACATATACTTATTCATTTATCATACCATTTGAATGCATATTGTGAACATATACTTATTCATTATTCATACTTTCTGAATGCATATTGTGGACATATACTTATTCATTATTCATACCTTTTGAATGCATATTGTGAACATATACTTATTCATTATTCATACTTTTTGAATGCATATTGTTAACATATAATTATTCATTATTCATACTTTCTGAATGCATATTGTAAACATATCCTTATTCATTAATCATACTTCCTGAATGCTTATTGTGAACATATAATTATTCATTAGTCATACTTCCTGAATGCATATTGTGAACCTATAAGTACTCGTTATTCATACTTTCTGAATGCATATTGTGAACATATACTTATTCATTATTCATACTTTCTGAATGCATATTGTGGACATATACTTATTCATTATTCATACCTTTTGAATGCATATTGTGAACAAATACTTATTCATTATTCATACCTTTTGAATGCATATTGTGAACATATACTTATTCATTATTCATACCTTTTTAAATGCATATTGTGGACATATACTTATTCATTATTCATACCTTTTGAATGCATATTGTGAACATATACTTATTCATTATTCATACTTCCTGAATGCATATTGTGGACATATACTTATTCATTATTCATACTTTCTGAATGCATATTGTGAACATATACTTATTCATTATTCATACATTTTTAATGCATATTGTGAACATATACTTATTCATTATTCATACCTTTTTAATGCATATTGTTAACATATACTTATTCATTATTCTTACTTCCTGAATGCATATTGTGAACATATACTTATTCATTATTCATACCTTTTGAATGCATATTGTGAACATATACTTATTCACTATTCATACCTTTCGAATGCATATTGTGAACATATACTTATTCATTATTCATACCTTTTTAATGCATAATGTGAGCATATACTTAGTCATTATTCATACCTTTTGAATGCATATTGTGAACATATACTTATTCATTATTCATACCATTTTAATGCATATTGTGAACATATACTTATTTATTATTCATACCTTTTGAATGCATATTGTGGACATATACTTATTCATTATTCATACTTCCTGAATGCATATTGTGAACATATACTTATTCATTCTTCATACTTCCTGAATGCATACTGTTAACATATCCTTATTCATTATTCATACTTTCTGAATGCATATTGTGAATATATACTTATTCATTATTCATACTTCCTGAATGTATATTGTGAACCTATAATTATTTATTATTGATACTTTCTGAATGCATATTGTGAACCTATAATTATTCATTATTCATACTTTCTGAATGCATATTGTGAACATATAATAATTCATTATTCATACTTCCTGAATGCATACTGTTAAAATATCCTTATTCATTATTCATACTTTTTGAATGCATATTGTGAACCTATAATTATTCATTATTCATACTTTCTGAATGCATATTGTGAACATATCCTTATTCATTATTCAAACTTCCTGAATGCTTATTTTGAACATATAATTATGCATTATTCATACTTCCTGAATGCATACTGTGAACCTATAATTACTCGTTATTCATACTTTCTGAATGCTTATTGTGAACATATACTTATTCATTATTCATTCCTTTATGAATACATATTGTGGACATATATCTATTCATTATTCATACCTTTTGAATGCATATTGTGAACATATACTTATTCATTATTCATACTTTTTGAAATCATATTGTGAACATATACTTATTCATTATTCATACTTCCTAAATGCATATTGTGAACATATACTTATTCATTATTCATACCTTTTGAATGCATATTGTGAACATATACTTATTCATTATTCATACTTTTTGAATGCATATTGTGGACATATACTTATTCATTATTCATACCTTTTGAATGCATATTGTGAACATATAATTATTCATTATTCATACTTTCTGAATGCATATTGTGGACATATACTTATTCATTATTCATACTTTTTGAGTGCATATTGTTAACATATAATTATTCATTATTCATACTTTCTGAATGGATATTGTGAACATATCCTTATTCATTAATCATACTTCCTGAATGCTTATTGTGAACATATAATTATTCATTATTCATACTTCCTGAATGCATATTGTGAACCTATAATTACTCGTTATTCATACTTTCTGGATGCATATTGTGAACATATACTTATTCATTATTCATACTTCCTTAATGTATATTGTGAACCTATAATTATTCATTATTCATACTTCCTGAATGCATATTGTGAACCTATAATTATTCATTATTCATACTTCCTGAATGCATACTGTTAAAATATCCTTATTCATTATTCATACTTCCTGAATGCATATTGTGAACATATACTTATTCATTCTTCATACTTCCTGAATGCATACTGCTAACATATCCTTATTCATTATTCATACTTTCTGAATGCATATTGTGAATATATACTTATTCATTATTCATACTTCCTGAATGTATATTGTGAACCTATAATTATTTATTATTGATACTTTCTGAATGCATATTGTGAACCTATAATTATTCATTATTCATACTTTCTGAATGCATATTGTGAACATATAATAATTCATTATTCATACTTCCTGAATGCATACTGTTAAAATAACTTATTCATTATTCATACTTTTTGAATGCATATTGTGAACCTATAATTATTCATTATTCATACTTTCTGAATGCATATTGTGAACATATCCTTATTCATTATTCAAACTTCCTGAATGCTTATTTTGAACATATAATTATGCATTATTCATACTTCCTGAATGCATACTGTGAACCTATAATTACTCGTTATTCATACTTTCTGAATGCTTATTGTGAACATATACTTATTCATTATTCATTCCTTTATGAATACATATTGTGGACATATATCTATTCATTATTCATACCTTTTGAATGCATATTGTGAACATATACTTATTCATTATTCATACTTTTTGAAATCATATTGTGAACATATACTTATTCATTATTCATACTTCCTGAATGCATATTGTGAACATATACTTATTCATTATTCATACCTTTTGAATGCATATTGTGAACATATACTTATTCATTATTCATACTTTTTGAATGCATATTGTGGACATATACTTATTCATTATTCATACCTTTTGAATGCATATTGTGAACATATAATTATTCATTATTCATACTTTCTGAATGCATATTGTGGACATATACTTATTCATTATTCATACTTTTTGAGTGCATATTGTTAACATATAATTATTCATTATTCATACTTTCTGAATGGATATTGTGAACATATCCTTATTCATTAATCATACTTCCTGAATGCTTATTGTGAACATATAATTATTCATTATTCATACTTCCTGAATGCATATTGTGAACCTATAATTACTCGTTATTCATACTTTCTGGATGCATATTGTGAACATATACTTATTCATTATTCATACTTTCTGAATGCATATTGTGGACATATACTTATTCATTATTCATACCTTTTGAATGCATATTGTGAACATATACTTATTCATTATTCATACTTTCTGAATGTATACTGTTAACATATCCTTATTCATTATTCATACTTTCTGAATGCATATTGTGAACATATACTAATTCATTATTCATACTTCCTGAATGTATATTGTGAACCTATAATTATTCATTATTCATACTTCCTGAATGCATATTGTAAACATATACTAATTCATTATTCATACTTCCTTAATGTATATTGTGAACCTATAATTATTCATTATTCATACTTCCTGAATGCATATTGTGAACCTATAATTATTCATTATTCATACTTCCTGAATGCATACTGTTAAAATATCCTTATTCATTATTCATACTTTCTGAATGCATATTGTGAATCTATAATTATTCATTATTCATACTTTCTGAATGCATATTGTGAACTTATCCTTATTCATTATTGAAACTTCCTGAATGCTTATTTTGAACATATAATTATGCATTATTCATACTTCCTGAATGCATACTGTGAACCTATAATTACTCGTTATTCATACTTTCTGAATGCTTATTGTGAACATATACTTATTCATTATTCATACTTTCTGAATGCATATTGTGGACATATACTTATTCATTATTCATACCTTTTGAATGCATATTGTGAACATATACTTATTCATTATTCATACTTTTTGAAATCATATTGTGAACATATACTTATTCATTATTCATACTTCCTGAATGCATATTGTGAACATATACTTATTCATTATTCATACCTTTGAATGCATATTGTGAACATATACTTATTCATTATTCATACTTTTTGAATGCATATTGTGGACATATACTTATTCATTATTCATACCTTTTGAATGCATATTGTGAACAAATACTTATTCATTATTCATACTTTTTGAATGCATATTGTGGACATATACTTATTCATTATTCATACCTTTTGAATGCATATTGTGAACATATACTTATTCATTATTCATACTTTTTGAATGCATATTGTTAACATATAATTATTCATTATTCATACTTTCTGAATGCATATTGTGAACATATAATTATTCATTATTCATACTTCCTGAATGCATATTGTAAACATATACTAATTCATTATTCATACTTCCTTAATGTATATTGTGAACCTATAATTATTCATTATTCATACTTCCTGAATGCATATTGTGAACCTATAATTATTCATTATTCATACTTCCTGAATGCATACTGTTAAAATATCCTTATTCATTATTCATACTTCCTGAATGCATATTGTGAACATATACTTATTCATTCTTCATACTTCCTGAATGCATACTGCTAACATATCCTTATTCATTATTCATACTTTCTGAATGCATATTGTGAATATATACTTATTCATTATTCATACTTCCTGAATGTATATTGTGAACCTATAATTATTTATTATTGATACTTTCTGAATGCATATTGTGAACCTATAATTATTCATTATTCATACTTTCTGAATGCATATTGTGAACATATAATAATTCATTATTCATACTTCCTGAATGCGTACTGTTAAAATATCCTTATTCATTATTCATACTTTTTGAATGCATATTGTGATACTATAATTATTCATTATTCATACTTTCTGAATGCATATTGTGAACATATCCTTATTCATTATTCAAACTTCCTGAATGCTTATTTTGAACATATAATTATGCATTATTCATACTTCCTGAATGCATACTGTGAACCTATAATTACTCGTTATTCATACTTTCTGAATGCTTATTGTGAACATATACTTATTCATTATTCATTCCTTTATGAATACATATTGTGGACATATATCTATTCATTATTCATACCTTTTGAATGCATATTGTGAACATATACTTATTCATTATTCATACTTTTTGAAATCATATTGTGAACATATACTTATTCATTATTCATACTTCCTGAATGCATATTGTGAACATATACTTATTCATTATTCATACCTTTTGAATGCATATTGTGAACATATACTTATTCATTATTCATACTTTTTGAATGCATATTGTGGACATATACTTATTCATTATTCATACTTCCTTAATGTATATTGTGAACCTATAATTATTCATTATTCATACTTCCTTAATGTATATTGTGAACCTATAATTATTCATTATTCATACTTCCTGAATGCATATTGTGAACCTATAATTATTCATTATTCATACTTCCTGAATGCATACTGTTAAAATATCCTTATTCATTATTCATACTTTCTGAATGCATATTGTGAATCTATAATTATTCATTATTCATACTTTCTGAATGCATATTGTGAACTTATCCTTATTCATTATTGAAACTTCCTGAATGCTTATTTTGAACATATAATTATGCATTATTCATACTTCCTGAATGCATACTGTGAACCTATAATTACTCGTTATTCATACTTTCTGAATGCTTATTGTGAACATATACTTATTCATTATTCATACTTTCTGAATGCATATTGTGGACATATACTTATTCATTATTCATACCTTTTGAATGCATATTGTGAACATATACTTATTCATTATTCATACTTTTTGAAATCATATTGTGAACATATACTTATTCATTATTCATACTTCCTGAATGCATATTGTGAACATATACTTATTCATTATTCATACCTTTGAATGCATATTGTGAACATATACTTATTCATTATTCATACTTTTTGAATGCATATTGTGGACATATACTTATTCATTATTCATACCTTTTGAATGCATATTGTGAACAAATACTTATTCATTATTCATACTTTTTGAATGCATATTGTGGACATATACTTATTCATTATTCATACCTTTTGAATGCATATTGTGAACATATACTTATTCATTATTCATACTTTTTGAATGCATATTGTTAACATATAATTATTCATTATTCATACTTTCTGAATGCATATTGTGAACATATAATTATTCATTATTCATACTTCCTGAATGCATATTGTAAACATATACTAATTCATTATTCATACTTCCTTAATGTATATTGTGAACCTATAATTATTCATTATTCATACTTCCTGAATGCATATTGTGAACCTATAATTATTCATTATTCATACTTCCTGAATGCATACTGTTAAAATATCCTATTCATTATTCATACTTCCTGAATGCATATTGTGAACATATACTTATTCATTCTTCATACTTCCTGAATGCATACTGCTAACATATCCTTATTCATTATTCATACTTTCTGAATGCATATTGTGAATATATACTTATTCATTATTCATACTTCCTGAATGTATATTGTGAACCTATAATTATTTATTATTGATACTTTCCTGAATGCATATTGTGAACCTATAATTATTCATTATTCATACTTTCTGAATGCATATTGTGAACATATAATAATTCATTATTCATACTTCCTGAATGCATACTGTTAAAATATCCTTATTCATTATTCATACTTTTTGAATGCATATTGTGAACCTATAATTATTCATTATTCATACTTTCTGAATGCATATTGTGAACATATCCTTATTCATTATTCAAACTTCCTGAATGCTTATTTTGAACATATAATTATGCATTATTCATACTTCCTGAATGCATACTGTGAACCTATAATTACTCGTTATTCATACTTTCTGAATGCTTATTGTGAACATATACTTATTCATTATTCATTCCTTTATGAATACATATTGTGGACATATATCTATTCATTATTCATACCTTTTGAATGCATATTGTGAACATATACTTATTCATTATTCATACTTTTTGAAATCATATTGTGAACATATACTTATTCATTATTCATACTTCCTGAATGCATATTGTGAACATATACTTATTCATTATTCATACCTTTTGAATGCATATTGTGAATATATACTTATTCATTATTCATACTTTTTGAATGCATATTGTGGACATATACTTATTCATTATTCATACCTTTTGAATGCATATTGTGAACATATAATTATTCATTATTCATACTTTCTGAATGCATATTGTGGACATATACTTATTCATTATTCATACTTTTTGAGTGCATATTGTTAACATATAATTATTCATTATTCATACTTTCTGAATGGATATTGTGAACATATCCTTATTCATTAATCATACTTCCTGAATGCTTATTGTGAACATATAATTATTCATTATTCATACTTCCTGAATGCATATTGTGAACCTATAATTACTCGTTATTCATACTTTCTGGATGCATATTGTGAACATATACTTATTCATTATTCATACTTTCTGAATGCATATTGTGGACATATACTTATTCATTATTCATACCTTTTGAATGCATATTGTGAACATATACTTATTCATTATTCATACTTTCTGAATGTATACTGTTAACATATCCTTATTCATTATTCATACTTTCTGAATGCATATTGTGAACATATACTAATTCATTATTCATACTTCCTGAATGTATATTGTGAACCTATAATTATTCATTATTCATACTTCCTGAATGCATATTGTAAACATATACAAATTCATTATTCATACTTCCTTAATGTATATTGTGAACCTATAATTATTCATTATTCATACTTCCTGAATGCATATTGTGAACCTATAATTATTCATTATTCATACTTCCTGAATGCATACTGTTAAAATATCCTTATTCATTATTAATACTTTCTGAATGCATATTGTGAATCTATAATTATTCATTATTCATACTTTCTGAATGCATATTGTGAACTTATCCTTATTCATTATTGAAACTTCCTGAATGCTTATTTTGAACATATAATTATGCATTATTCATACTTCCTGAATGCATACTGTGAACCTATAATTACTCGTTATTCATACTTTCTGAATGCTTATTGTGAACATTTACTTATTCATTATTCATACTTTCTGAATGCATATTGTGGACATATACTTATTCATTATTCATACCTTTTGAATGCATATTGTGAACATATACTTATTCATTATTCATACTTTTTGAAATCATATTGTGAACATATACTTATTCATTATTCATACTTCCTGAATGCATATTGTGAACATATACTTATTCATTATTCATACCTTTGAATGCATATTGTGAACATATACTTATTCATTATTCATACTTTTTGAATGCATATTGTGGACATATACTTATTCATTATTCATACCTTTTGAATGCATATTGTGAACAAATACTTATTCATTAATCATACTTTTTGAATGCATATTGTGGACATATACTTATTCATTATTCATACCTTTTGAATGCATATTGTGAACATATACTTATTCATTATTCATACTTTTTGAATGCATATTGTTAACATATAATTATTCATTATTCATACTTTCTGAATGCATATTGTGAACATATAATTATTCATTATTCATACTTCCTGAATGCATATTGTAAACATATACTAATTCATTATTCATACTTCCTTAATGTATATTGTGAACCTATAATTATTCATTATTCATACTTCCTGAATGCATATTGTGAACCTATAATTATTCATTATTCATACTTCCTGAATGCATACTGTTAAAATATCCTTATTCATTATTCATACTTTCTGAATGCATATTGTGAACCTATAATTATTCATTATTCATACTTTCTGAATGCATATTGTGAACTTATCCTTATTCATTATTCAAACTTCCTGAATGCTTATTTTGAACATATAATTATGCATTATTCATACTTCATGAATGCATACTGTGAACCTATAATTACTCGTTATTCATACTTTCTGAATGCTTATTGTGAACATATACTTATTCATTATTCATACTTTATGAATGCATATTGTGGACATATACTTATTCATTATTCATACCTTTTGAATGCATATTGTGAACATATACTTATTCATTATTCATACTTTTTGAAATCATATTGTGAACATATACTTATTCATTATTCATACTTCCTGAATGCATATTGTGAACATATACTTATTCATTATTCATACGTTTGAATGCATATTGTGAACATATACTTATTCATTATTCATACTTTTTGAATGCATATTGTGGACATATACTTATTCATTATTCATACCTTTTGAATGCATATTGTGAACAAATACTTATTCATTATTCATACTTTTTGAATGCATATTGTGGACATATACTTATTCATTATTCATACCTTTTGAATGCATATTGTGAACATATACTTATTCATTATTCATACTTTTTGAATGCATATTGTTAACATATAATTATTCATTATTCATACTTTCTGAATGTATATTGTGAACATATCCTTATTCATTAATCATACTTCCTGAATGCTTATTGTGAACATATAATTATTCATTATTCATACTTCCTGAATGCATATTGTGAACCTATAATTACACGTTATTCATACTTTCTGAATGCATATTGTGAACATATACTTATTCACTATTCATACCTTTCGAATGCATATTGTGAACATATACTTATTCATTATTCATACCTTTTGAATGCATATTGTGA
This sequence comes from Cyrtodaria siliqua, assembly GCA_037043455.1. Taxonomy (NCBI): domain Eukaryota; kingdom Metazoa; phylum Mollusca; class Bivalvia; order Adapedonta; family Hiatellidae; genus Cyrtodaria; species Cyrtodaria siliqua. The sequence goes on from JAWPHD010001184.1 coordinate 191,576, forward strand.
ACATATACTTATTCATTATTCATACCTTTTGAATGCATATTGTGAACATATACTTATTCATTATTCATACCTTTTTGAATGCATATTGTGGACATATACTTATTCATTATTCATACCTTTTGAATGCATATTGTGGACATATACTTATTCATTATTCATATCTTTTTAATGCATATTGTGAACATATACTTATTCATTATTCATACTTCCTGAATGCATATTGTGGACATATACTTATTCATTATTCATACCTTTTTAATGCATATTGTGAACATATACTTATTTATTATTCATACCTTTTGAATGCATATTGTGGACATATACTTATTCATTATTCATACTTCCTGAATGCATATTGTGAACATATACTTATTCATTCTTCATACTTCCTGAATGCATACTTGTAACATATCTTTATTCATTATTCATACTTTCTGAATGCATATTGTGAATATATACTAATTCTTTATTCATACTTCCTGAATGTATATTGTGAGCCTATAATTATTCATTATTCATACTTCCTGAATGCATATTGAGAACCTATAATTATTCATTATTCATACTTTCTGAATGCATATTGTGAACATATAATTATTCATTATTCATACTTCCTGAATGCATACTGTTAAAATATCCTTATTCATTATTCATACTTCCTGAATGTATATTGTGAACCTATAATTATTTATTATTGATACTTTCTGAATGCATATTGTGAACCTATAATTATTCATTATTCATACTTTCTGAATGCATATTGTGAACATATAATTATTCATTATTCATACTTCCTGAATGCATACTGTTAAAATATCCTTATTCATTATTCATATTTTCTGAATGCATATTGTGAACCTATAAATATTCATTATTCCTACTTTCTGAATGCATATTGTGAACATATCCTTATTCATTATTCAAACTTCCTGAATGCTTATTTTGAACATATAATTATGCATTATTCATACTTCCTGAATGCATACTGTGAACCTATAATTACTCGTTATTCATACTTTCTGAATGCTTATTGTGAACATATACTTATTCATTATTCATACTTTCTGAATGCATATTGTGGACATATACTTATTCATTATTCATACCTTTTGTATGCATATTGTGAACATATACTTATTCATTATTCATACTTTTTGAAATCATATTGTGAATATATACTTATTCATTATTCATACTTCCTGAATGCATATTGTGAACATATACTTATTCATTATTCATACCTTTTGAATGCATATTGTGAACATATACTTATTCATTATTCATACTTTTTGAATGCATATTGTGGACATATACTTATTCATTATTCATACCTTGTGAATGCATATTGTGAACATATACTTATTCATTATTCATACTTTCTGAATGCATATTGTGGACATATACTTATTCATACCTTTTGAATGCATATTGTGAACATATACTTATTCATTATTCATACTTTTTGAATGCATATTGTTAACATATAATTATTCATTATTCATACTTTCTGAATGCATATTGTGAACATATCCTTATTCATTAATCATACTTCCTGAATGCTTATTGTGAACATACAATTATTCATTATTCATACTTCCTGAATGCATATTGTGAACCTATAATTACTCGTTATTCATACTTTCTGAATACATATTGTAAACATATACTTATTCATTATTCATACTTTCTGAATGCATATTGTGGACATATACTTATTCATTATTCATACCTTTTGAATGCATATTGTGAACATATACTTATTCATTTTTCATACCTTTTGAATGCATACTGTTAACATATCCTTATTCATTATTCATACTTTCTGAATGCATATTGTGAACATATACTAATTCATTATTCATACTTCCTGAATGTATATTGTGAACCTATAATTATTCATTATTCATACTTCCTGAATGCATATTTTGAAAATATACTAATTCATTATTCATACTTCCTTAATGTATATTGTGAACCTATAATTATTCATTATTCATACTTCCTGAATGCATATTGTGAACCTATAATTATTCATTATTCATACTTTTTGAATGCATATAGTGAACATATAATTATTCATTATTCATACTTCCTGAATGCATACTGTTAAAATATCCTTATTCATTATTCATACTTTCTGAATGCATATTGTGAACCTATAATTATTCATTATTCATACTTTCTGAATGCATATTGTGACCTTATCCTTATTCATTATTCAAACTTCCTGAATGCTTATTTTGAACATATAATTATGCATTATTCATACTTTCTGAATGCATACTGTGAACCTATAATTACTCGTTATTCATACTTTCTGAATGCTTATTGTGAACATATACTTATTCATTATTCATACTTTCTGAATGCATATTGTGGACATATACTTATTCATTATTCATACCTTTTGAATGCATATTGTGAACATATACTTATTCATTATTCATACTTTTTGAAATCATATTGTGAACATATACTTATTCATTATTCATACTTCCTGAATTCATATTGTGAACATATACTCATTCATTATTCATACCTTTTGAATGCATATTGTGAACATATACTTATTCATTATTTATACATTTTGAATGCATATTGTGGACATATACTTATTCATTATTCATTCCTTTTGAATGCATATTGTGAACAAATACTTATTCATTATTCATATTTTCTGAATGCATATTGTAGACCTATACTTATTCATTATTCATACCTTTTGAATGCATATTGTGAACATATACTTATTCATTATTCATACTTTTTGAATGCATATTGTTAACATATAATTATTCATTATTCATACTTTCTGAATGCATATTGTGAACATATCCTTATTCATTAATCATACTTCCTGAATGCTTATTGTGAACATATAATTATTCATTATTCATACTTCCTGAATGCATATTGTGAACCTATAATTACTCGTTATTCAAACTTTCTGAATGCATATTGTGAACCTATAATTACTCGTTATTCAAACTTTCTGAATGCATATTGTGAACATATACTTATTCTTTATTCATACTTTCTGAATGCATATTGTGGACATATACTTATTCTTTATTCATACCTTTTGAATACATATTGTGAACATATACTTATTCATTATTCATACCTTTTGAATGCATATTGTGAACATATACTTATTCATTAATCATACCTTTTTGAATGCATATTGTGGTCATATACTTATTTATTATTCATACCTTTTGAATGCATATTGTGAACATATACTTATTCATTATTCATACTTCCTGAATGCATATTGTGGACACATACTTATTCATTATTCATACTTTCTGAATGCATATTGTGAACATATACTTATTCATTATTCATACCTTTTTAATGCATATTGTGAACATATACTTATTCATTATTCATACCTTTTGAATGCATATTGTTAACATATACTTATTCATTATTCATACTTCCTGAATGCATATTGTGAACATATACTTATTCATTATTCATACCTTTTGCATGCATATTGTGAACATATACTTATTCACTATTCATACCTTTCGAATGCATATTGTGAACATATACTTATTCATTATTCATACCTTTTTAATGCATAATGTGAGCATATACTTATTCATTATTCATACCTTTTGAATGCATATTGTGAACATATACCTATTCATTATTCATACCTTTTTAATGCATATTGTGGACATAAACTTATTTATTATTCATACCTTTTGAATGCATATTGTGGACATATACTTATTTATTATTCATACTTCCTGAATGCATATTGTGAACATATACTTATTCATTATTCATAACTTTTGAATGCATATTCTGAACATATACTTATTCATTATTCATACCTTTTTAATGCATATTGTGGACATATACTTATTCATTATTCATACTTTCTGAAAGCATATTGTTAACATATACTTATTCATTATTCATACCTTTTGAATGCATATTGCGAACATATACTTATTCATTATTCATACCTTTTGAATGTATATTGTGAACATATACTTATTCATTATTCATACCTTTTTAATGCATATTGTGAAAATATACTTATTCATACCTTTTTAATGCATATTGTGAACATATACTTATTCATTATTCATACTTCCTGAATGCATATTGTTAACATATACTTATTCATTATTCATACATTTTGAATGCATATTGTGAACATATACTTATTCATTATTCATACTTTCTGAATGCATATTGTTAACATATCCTTATTCATTATTCATACTTTTGAATGCATATTGTGATCATATAATTATGCATTATTCATACTTTTGAATGCATATTGTTAACATATCCTTATTCATTATTCATACTTTTGAATGCATATTGTGAACATATAATTATTCATTATTCATACTTTTGAATGCATATTGTTAACATATACTTATTCCTTTTTCAAACCTTTTAAATGCATATTGTGAACATATCCAATTACTGCTGTTTACTTTGTCATCAATATCATACATAGGAGAAGAACATCATAAGTATGTCACTTTCGTTGTTCTAAACATTTGGTACGCTTGTTTCAGCCAAAGTCTTTTTTTGACTTTTCAGACAAAATGCATCTAGTACATTAATAAGTTGTATATCAATGTACTAGACATTTTCAGTGGTAAATAAAAATACCTTACTTTTCAAAATCGGTTGAGAAATAAAAATGTCATGCGCGAAAACTGTTTTTTGATGGGGCATTTCCAATGCAAAATTATGCTGCATGAAAAATTTGATTTTTTTTTTTTTAGAATTTTAATCCAAATATGGTTTTAAATTGTTGGATTTTCCTAAATTAAGACACCCTGCAAGTTATACAGCAAAATATGAAGGCTGAGTGAAGTTATTTGAAATTTCTTAATTTTCTCCTGTACCAGCAACAAGGACTTTACATGGGGAAAGACCCACCAAAAAATCATTTGGGCTGTAAAACATTTATTTACCAACCGATTTTCAAAACTAAGGTATTTTTATTTACCACTAAAAATACCAGTTCTAATGTTATATAATTGATGTACGAATTACTTAAATTGCTCAAGTTATTGCAGAAAAGCCTTTGGCTGGAACAAGCGACCCAAACAATAATCCCTTTTCTTCTGCAGGGCCTAAATTCATCAAATGTTTGAGCCCAAGAATCAGACTCGGACTCAAAATCTCAATTTTTGCAAACCCTATCAACACAAAAATATGGGTAAGAATAGTGATTTTCAGACATTTTCTGTTAAATTACCTTTACAATTATTCGTTTCTGTAAGCAAATTACTTTTTTTTTTTTTTTTTTTTAACTTTTTTTTTTAGATTTTGAGTCGAGTCCGATTCTTGTGCTCAAACGTTTGATGAATAATAGGGCTGTATGCACATATTCTTAACGGCTCATCAACGTATTATCTTTGGGTTTTATTACTAGTTAGTTAGGGCTGCTCAAGGGAAAGGTGAAGGTTACATAGACATACGGTAATTGTGCGTGTGTGTGGTTGGTTCTAAGGAGTATAGTTCCTCCGCATTTTAACCAATAGGACATTCTAAATGTATAGGTACAATAGAGTCTGCACTGTGCGAGAACCTTGCCATACCTTTACCAAGACACGCCAATTTAACCCGTGACACAGGTGATGCTCCCTGTCGTGATCAAAGGATTCAATGTCAACTGCTCTTTCAGCTGGGCTACCGCGGCTCATTCGCATGATGAACGAATAGACAGTCTAAATTCTTTTGAAAAGGGTTGCCTCACAGAAGTGGTCTTTGTAGCTTTACAGAGTAGAATACCGCTTAAGCCGGTGATTGGGGTGTGAGAGGTGTTGCATCTTATATTACACACTCCATAAAACCGAGTCTGCTACTTTTCTCTCTTGTTTGTGTTTGTTAATTTCAAGGGATCCCCTTTTCAGTATTTTTTGACATACACACTAGCGTTTGTTTAGTTCTGTATGGTGGTTGTAAAAAGTTGCTCTGACAACAAATCAGAAGTTTTATTACTTACTAGTCCTTTGGGATCATCAAGCACAATATGTGTGGCTTTAAAGTAGAATAACGCTTAAGCCATTGCTAGGTTAGCGGTGTTTCACCTAATATTACCTCTCATGAACAGACTCAATAAAACCGAGTCTGCTACTTTCCTGTATTGTTTGTGTTTTTTGATTTCAAGGGATCCCCTTTTTAGTGAATTAAATCATTAGATTATTAATATTATTAGATTATTCCCAAATTAAGAGACAACTTATAAAACATGCATAAGCCGTATTTACACACGTTACATCCAAAAGAAACATGATCATCAAATGGAACACACAAAGACCGCCAAACTTCACGAAGCACAGTTTTCATTTGTCTATTTGTGAATTTGTCTACATCTTCTTTAGCCAGGTATTCAGGTCATATAATAAAAGATATGTGCTGATTAAAAAGTATAGGTTTAATCAAGGGATTTTAACTCTTAATTCGACCTCCAGTTGTGGGGCTTGGCCTGGCTGGTTAAAGCGTTTTATATTGTGTTTATAGAGTGGATTCTCAAGATAGGTAAATTAATATATACCTCACCGTCAGTAGGTTAATAAATGGTGTATATGAGTTGTAAAATTTGGCTGTTGTTGGCGGGATAGCTATTTTAATGAAACGTTTCGTAAATGTGTCTTGCCATTATGACAGCCATAACCCTGAAATTTGCCTAGAATTTCATTAGTTCACTGCTTTAAGCGTTACGTCTTAAAAATCCCTCACAACAGGTTAGCCCATCTACAGCTTATTTAGTGACATGTTTCGTAATATCCATGATTTTCAACAGCAATACATACAGAAAAAGGGATCCCTTTGGAAGTATTACAAACGATATAAGAAAGTAGAAAACGTACCAGTGGACCGTATTGTCTACTGACCGTTCTAAGTCGGTAACCCCGTCTTCACCACTCTTTGTGTCGTATATTGTCCTACTGACCGTTCTAAGTCGGTAACCCCGTCTTCACCACTCTTTGTGTCGTATATTGTCCTACTGACCGTTCTAAGTCGGTAACCCCGTCTTCACCACTCTGTGTTGTATATTGTCATTTTCATTGAATATTTATTTTGTTCTTAGTTTGTGGTGCAGTGCTGACCAACTGCGCCATTGCGTTTGGATGCTGTGGTTTCTAAAGGGCCATTTTCTCAGTTGAGTCAGTTCCTGTGCGATCATGTTAGATGTTCCCAACCCCAACCTCACGCACCCGAGCACCGGCTTGGTGGCACAATAATCGAAATAAAGACACAAATATTGCTATATCCACCACATATGTTTGCCATCTTCGGGATAATTAAAATTCTGTTCTGTTGATTTTTATGAATATTGAGTTCTGCTCAACTCGGGGCTAGAGGGCGTGAGCGGTGGCTGGCATATTTCACTATCGCTCATGAACAGTCTCAATCAAACCGAGACTGCAATATTTCGTATGTGTCGTGCTCAGCCGTTTCCAAAGGTCCATTATCATACTCTTTTTACCGGGAAACATTCGGCATTTTTGAATGTTTCGTCAACTATCTGTCAGTTCACATGGTGTTACGGCTAATTTTGTATTCTGTAAGAATACAATTGTGTAACGTAAATTGCAAATATAACCTGGCAATAATATCTTTATTTACTCATCCCGTTTAATTTGGATTACAATAGGGTATGAGTGAGGTTTGGTGCACCCCACAACCTGATTTAAACATCCAGCGGCCTGATTTTGCCTCTGACCTCAGCGGCCTTTTTTTGCCACCGACCTTTTCAAGGTGGGAGCCCTATTGTCAACCCTTTTATGTTTGCGATGTCATATCTTGCCGCTTATTCATCTTTATAATTTTTTCTGTGCGTGTTTTTGGTTGACTGTGATCCTTGAATGCTACATTTCCTGTTCGAATTTTGTATCTACTTTTCAGTAGTAAGATTTATCTACTTATCTACACCATCTAGAAACTTAAATATAACCTTGAACATAGTAATGAAACTGTAATTGTTAACGATTTTATTGTGAATTTTATCATACTATTTCAAAATGTGAAATTTGTTTTGACAAACTACCATTTTGTTTCGATTAATACCCATCTGAGAGAAAAGTTACTATTTACCAATCTATCTCCATATTATTTGATTGTCTTAGATATGTTGCACCTTAATTTACTTCTCATGAACAGACTAAGAAAACCGAGTCTGCTGCTTTTTTCTCTTGTTTGTGTTTGTTGCTTTCAAGGAATTCTCTTTTCAGTATTTCTATACGTTTGATATGTTTAATTGCAGATAGTATGCTACCTCCGACCACGATTAGTGACAATGTACGTAGACCTCACTGGCCGTATAATTCGTGGTGGAATTACGATGATGACGTGGACAAGTCAACGCAACACTTTATAGAAAAACTAAAAGGTTCCGGTTCCCCTTCAATGAAAAGCTTTCTAGCAAGACTTGAGAAGTATATAAACATTGACGAAACGGAATTAAACAGTATCAACACTACCATAAAGGGTATCTTGGAAAAAGCATTAGAGCTTCTCAAATCGAAATACAAACTGTTTAAAGACTGCGCGCTTATTCCGGCTGGAAGTGTTGCAGAAGGTTCAAAAATTTGCAAACCCGATGAATTTGACTTCACTGTTTCTCTTCCGAAACTTTCCTTTCTCGAACTGTTTTCAAAGAAACGTATGCGCGGAGACCTTGAATGCCAAGAACTAATCGAATTGGCAAACGATCTTCAGCTGTGCGATGCACAGACTGTATTGAGTCACATTCAATTCATATTAAAAGGTTTGATGACAGCAAGTTTGGTAGAAAGCATGGCGACTGGCTGGAAAATGGAAATGACAGGATGTCAAATGTTCGATTCTAAAACGGCCGATACTTATCATTTCACCAGGAGTGACGGATTTGAGGTAGATGCCGATATCTGTTTCATGATACCATTTACGAAAGACCAGCTACGCAATGCCGGCAAACGTTACCAACCGTCAGAAGAAATCTTTAAAGAAGACGAACGTGTCTTCGCATTGCTACCTAGGGCATCGGAGATGAGATTTATTTCGTCGAATATTGAAAGAAGACTCCTCTTAAAATACGATAGAAACAGGATCAGAGTATATCGATTAGTCAAAGGAATAGCTAAACTGTTTCTTCCTAAAATAGTACAGCGGAATAGATGTGACAGATGCAACGAATCTATTATCGCATCATTCTACTTCAAGAACATCGTGCTGTTCATGATCGAAAGATACTCGGACAACATCTACTGGAATGAGGATGAGATCGGCAATAGAGTCATCGAGGTTTTCCAGGTTCTTCGTTACTGCATGACGAACAGGAGTAAAATGTCGTTTTATAGCTTTCCGGGTAATCATTTTTTGGAAAGTGAAAATAACAGTTTCCGTCCGCGACACGCGTTACTGCTGACTCGAATTGGAATAGAGGTGCCAAAACCGGGAAAGGGACATTGCTCAGAATACTTGAAACAGATGATGGAAGAATCTGTTTTCTTTGACATCAACGAATTCCTCTTTCAGATATATGAAAAATCTCCAAGGAAGGGAAACTACTTGTACAATGAAGATACCATGTTTGAGAAAATACTATTCCGTCACGAGCACGACCCACTGGAATTGAAATTTGACCCAAACTTAAGTACGCCGGAATTGCTGAGGACGTACAAGAATGCCACAGCAGGACTGGGACCGCACGAAGAACAGGAAGAAAGGTGCCACAAATGCTTCATTCCGGAGGAAAAGGAAGCCATTACACTATATGAAGGTCACGATAGGGCAAAACAGGAAATACGTGAATATTTCAGATTTTTGAGAGAAAACGAGTGGGAGTACTTGGACGTCATAGAAATGCTCACTGAAATGCTGTTTACACTCAAAGCTTTGTAACATTAAACGAAAGGTGCATTAAGTGTGCTTAATGTAGATATATGTGACAGTACGTGCGTGGTCCAGTTGTAGAGAGTCGGACACCAGATCCAGATATCGTGGGTTCTATCCTCGCCGTGTCCAGGTTATTTATCCTTCAGTAGGATCATCCACATTGCTTAGTACTGGTTCTAACCAGGAAGACATCGAGAGTGATTAATATAAGTTGTATGCATTTGTTTCGCAATCGATGAAAAGAAATATGTTTGAACTAAGCAATGTTATTAGTCAGTTATATAATTGTATATCCCTAAAGGAATATACTTATATAGGGGTTTAATAAAGACAAATGTTTTCCTATGGCAATAAATTCAAGTTATTAATCGACATCTTAACGCTACTAGAGCAATCGAAAATGGATCTTTGTTGGATATTCCCAAATTCCGTGTTATAAAAGAAATTGAGTCTACCGTTTTGTACAACTCTGGTATAATAGAATGTAGTGATGTTTTGCTTGAACTAAATTTAATTATTTTACTCAAACATACACTTGCCAGTTGAGAATTGAATTAAGCCGACTGTTGACAGTAATGTTGCATCGTGTCACCATGCCTTAGCATTAAACCAACATCAGGATTGTTCAACAATCTTGAACATCAAGACACATTCGAAGCCCTTATGTGTTGGGTATTATTTCGTCATGTGTTTGACAGTAAGCAAGTATATACAATCAGCCTTTCTTCTAAAACGGCTTTCGGTGTTTACTGAAAACGCGCCAAAATATACTCGTACCTGGCATGTGACACGTGTGTTTCGTTCGCCTGTGGCGGTGGCATTACTGTAGAGCGTCGACTTCGCATGTGGGAGGTCCTGCGTTGGATACCCGACCGGATCACATCAACAACCTTTGACCTACTGACTGTTCTAAGTCGGTAACCTTGTCTTCAATACACTTTATGTTGTGTATTGTCTTGTTAATTGTTTATGTAGTTGTTGGTACAGTGCGGACGTATCTAGCCATTTGGTTTGGGTGCTGTGCTTTCTGACTTGACAATTTTTCATCATTTTCATAGTAGTTTTACTAGTAGCTTCCTTGCATGACGGTCGGTTCGGTGTGTTTATTTTCCTAGCTTTAAAAAAATAAAATGTTCCTTTGAAAATATGTATTACTCACATTATCTAACTACTATCATGGTAATATAAATACACATAGTTACCACTTAAAGCTGAATTAACCTTAACGTTTAGCTTATGAAACACAAAATAATTTCCTTGACAATATTACACAACTACCATTATTGAATATTTACTAAAATAGACACAAGATGTTTTGACGGAATTCAATAACGGTACAAAAAATAGTACAACTACGTGGGAAGAACTCCAAACTTAAATTACAATTGCGGATATCGGATTGGACTACACTGGACAGTTATGTGGGAAAAAGTAAATACAAAAAGATCGAACAGGAAAAGTAGCATTCAAGGACGAAAGTCAACCACAAACGCACACATAAACGAATATGAATAAAAGGCAAGATAAGACATCACAAAGACAAAATGGTTTGCAATAGGGCTACCGCCTTGGAACGGTCAGTGGCAAAAAAGCCGCTGGGGTTTTAAACCAGGTTCTAGGGTGCACCAAACCGCACTCACAAGACAAGATTAAAGATAAACATCAAACGCTACCGTCCTATAAGGATTTAGGTACACACTGAAAACCGTTTGCTCTATTTGCTATAAGGTTAGCAAAATAAATGTAAATAATGCGGTCCCAGCGATGTTTACAACCAGAAATAATAAAACAAATCCCTTCAAATTAACAAATTTATTACTACATATTTATTTGAGTCTATTCTCGTGTTTTCATGTATACATTTTATTGAATATATATCGGACATTTATTTGCTTATGCTCAACATATGCCAAACTTACGGACAGTTGCCCTTTCACCTATTTAAATGATACACATTTAATATTATTCATGTGATACGAACTTTCTTTAACAATGCTTATGCATGGCTCTTAATGCAATATTTCAATTGATTTAAACATGAAGTACATTTCTTCCTAGAAAACATGACATTTTGTGCCGTTATGCAGTATATATATCATATCAAAATCATTTAAGGAACATGTTTAGATTTTGGTCATTTTTAAAGGACTATAATTGAACACTTAACTGTCTTGTTGCAATTTTTAAGTTTAGTTGTATTCTTTGTATTTCTGTTACGTGACTAAAATGTATTAATTAACTTTTTATATGCATATGCATATAAAAGCTTAAGAAATTATTACTGTTATATTGTGTGGTCCTTAATCAATTTGAGGAGTATACATGCGACAGTGTAGTTATCTCCCTGCTTTCTATGGCAAGGCACAATGTACTAGTTATACACCACCGTTTTACGACATCTAGGGAACTTCCAAATAAAATAAAATGTTTCCTTTAGAAGCGTAGCTGAAGTAAATTCATAAAAATGTAACCCATTCCAGACTAATATGGCACACGAATTTAAACTAAATTTATTTAGTGCTACCAAGTTCCAGAAATAATATCTTGAAGTAATGAAGGCGTAAATCAATAACTACATTATTAGCTATATATATATATTATTATCTTTATTATTATAGTCGAATTGTTGGAATGACAATGGATACGATCTCAGCATCTAGTTTCGCAGATTTGTTTTTTTAATGCTGTGATAGAGATTTCATGTTGAGAATTATCATCAAATATTCAGGCAGATGAATGAAATTGAACATTAAAACTCGTTTCTTTTCTATTATGGTTAATAATATCCGTCCTCAAGAACTGCAACACAACACAGTTAATATTTTTGATACTGTCGTTTCTTTTCTCGATTTTCATCTTGCGACTGAAAATGGAGTAATAATAAACACACTCTACGACAAGGAGAAATAATGAGCGAAATTTGACCGCTACCATATCCGTTTCAACAGAAACTTCAAATGATCATGTCTTCTTTGTTTATCATCCGATTTTGATAATTTTTTCACCCATATTCAAATTTTTCAGAAATCTCAATAATAAAGATGGTTTGAATGCGTCGCTTCATTCCTTTTAATATTAACAATTTTGAAAATTTATTTTGTAAACGCACTTGTCATTAAATGGTAATGCTATTAAACATGATGTCAAAATAACTCGCAAATGGAATGAGTATGTTCCCAGAGCAACATCTTACGGAGAATACCTGTATTAACCTATTCTTTTTGTAGAACTTGTCAAATTTAGGACTTTAACTTTTGTAACATTAAGGTACTCCATCAGGACTACCGTTACCATAAAGAAGGATAAAAATATCGGACAGGGACAGCAGCATTCAAAGAGGACAGTCAACCACAAAACACAAAAACAAACACGCAAACAGACAAAAGAAAAGGCAAAAGTAATAAAAAATGCAAACGACATCACAAACACAAAAGGGTTGACAATAGGGCTACCGCCTTGGAACGGTCAGTGGCAAAGTAGGCCACTGGGGTTTAAACCGGTTCTAGGGTGCACCAAACCTCACACTTACCCTACTGTCAACCATTAAAACAGGACAGTGTAAATAAAGAAATCCCTGCCATGATTTAATCTCTAACCAACAAGGCAGCATCAATAGGCAATATAAGTAAAACACAAATATGCTCGTGTAAATATAATACAAAAATACAATAGCCTAGAAAGCCACAATGAAGGTACTCAATGACTTGACAGAAGCCAGAGCAACAAGAGAATAAACCATTAAGGGCACGACAGGAAAGATTGTAGACAAACATCAAACGCCACCGTCCCAATGGGATTAGATAGGCGTCATCATAGGGTCCACAGCCTGTCCGGTCATCGTACAATTAAAGAGAAAAGCATAGTGGCGAATTGTAAAAGGGTCCACCACCAAGCATGCAGTACGTTGCAAAATGATAGGGTCATAACCTCTTTTGATAAACTTTTTAACAAGTTTAACACATATAGTAAGAAAGTGATCATGACCATGAATCTTACGAAGTTTATAAATCACATCACCATAGAAGTCAGGTTGTGATAGTCCTTGTCGCAAAAGAGTCCTTAAATTACTTTTATATTTGGAAAGAAGATCAGGGTTACGATAATAAAATTTTGCAAAGGTTTTACGAAGTTTATGTTAACGGTAACCCTGATTGAGTAGCTTTTTAGTTATACAAAGATTACGAATATTAAAGTCCTCAACTCGAGTACAAGCTCTTGAAAAACGAATAAGTTGAGACACATACACCCCATAAGAAGTTGCTCGGAGAACATCCCCTTCCAAGTGGGGGTAATTAACAATGTCAAAATTAAAATCATCTCTCTTGTCATAGATATTGCTAATTATTTCACCATTTTCAATCAAGAGATCTAAATCAAGAAAAGAAGCGTTATTATCAGATACATTAGCTTTATTAATTAAGCTGAAGTTCTTTAGGATAAATATTATTAACCATAGTTGGAAAGAAAGGGTTGTCAATGTTCAGTATGTCATCCAGATACCGAGAGGTGTCATCAAAAGCTTCAATAACATCCGCCTGGGTATCTGGTGAAAGACTCAACATGAAATCCCTTTCATAGCAAAATAAAAACAAATCTGCGACAAGTGGTGCACAGTTCGTACCCATAGTGATACCAACAATTTGTCTATAAACGGTGGTACCATACCTGACGAAAATATTATCTAATAGGAAGATGAGTGCTTCACAAACTTCATAGCAAGTCCACATAGTATAATTGTCTAAACTGCCGTGAGTGAAAAACGATTTAATATTATTACATGCCAAAAATGTAGTATTTTCTCTAGCGAATGTTTCTTGAATAAGAGAAATTAGCTTGTCTTTAATAAGATGATGTGGTAAGGTTGTATATAGTGTAGAGAAGTCATAAGTACTTATTGATGAAACTTGACCTTTATTGAAAATTTTATCAAGAACGTCTCCTGAATTTTTTATAGACTAGAATAAATTAATCCCAGGGTTTTCATAAGTTTTATAACAATATAGTTTAACGTGATCTTTAACGGCAATAAGACAAGAAGTTAAAAGTTTGGAGATGTTTGTTTTGGTGCAGGCAGTAGAATTAGAAATAAAGCGAGCCTTAAACGGATTTTTATGTAATTTAGGAATCCAGTACATGGTAGGCAGTTCATTTTGCTTATCGTTTACACCAGCATTGAAAGTAGTGCACCGAGTGATATGTGCGGAAACAACATCATCCTCAGTAGAATTAACTGGAGTATACGAATTGGTGCTGCCGAGTTCCAGAGATAAAACATTGACGTAATGTAGGCGTCAAACAATAATTACATTATTAGCTGCCTTATCTGCAGGAACTAAAACACATTTATTATGAAATTCCTGAATTCCCGATTTTAGATTACGAAAGGAAAACCTAGGTCTCGGAGATAGTAAAGAGGGGTTAGCATTATAAAAGTTAATACGTGTATCTATAATTTTAAGAATTGACTTTTTCCAAGTAGAAAGCGAGTTTGGGTCCGCATGTTCTCTAAGACACCATTTTATACTAAAATCTTCAATGGAGTGGGCGATCTGGGCACGACAGGCATTAAAATCAATAGTTGAAGGTAATCTATATTTAGGACGTTTCGAAAACAAATGCCGAATACGTTTATCAACAATATCAAAATTACCAGTGATGACATGACCTGCTGGAGCATAGCAACATTTTGATGTATTGCATTCACATTCCTTAGGAGTATTATGTACTATATCACGGTCAAAAACTATTTTGTTGTAATTAAAAATAATATTTCTAATAGGCTTTTTATACTTATAACAAATTACATGACTTTCGGAATTTTTTAAATATATTGGGGTAGAATCAACTACATGAGTATCCCGAAAAATACTAGGCATGTCAATGAAATCAATACCTTTATTAATATGTAGTAATTTTAGAAAATGCCTGACGTGATCAGACTCCTTGTCAATATGGGGTCGGAGAACATGTTGTGTGTAGCTTTGAACAATGAAAGCAGTGTTATACAAGGGATCTGTACGAATGAAAATTGTGTCGGCTTCCTCGTCGATCAACTTTATTGAAGAAATAGACAAAGAGGTAAGCCGTGAAAGCATAGAGTGCTTTCCAGACTGTTTGAAAATAGTATGTTAATCAGCGACAGAAATAATTACACGCGATTTACGTTTGATGTTACAATTACGCCTAAGACCATGAGACCTAGATTTACGCTTTCGAATAGAAAATATAGAAAAAATGTCAATATTAGGATCTTTAGAAATATTTCCTTCTTGATAAACATTGTCATTAAGGCCGAGTGGATAAGGTGTCTGTACGTTTTTCATCCACTTAAGTTCTGCAATATGTCTAGCTTTTATTTTGAAGCTTTTAGTAGCATCATTATCAAAAAATAAATATTCAACGGTTGAACAGTTACGTAATTAAAATTATGACCTGACTGACGAAAGTGTTGGTACAAGTAATTTTTAACTTTTTAGGATTACTGTCATTATATTTGTGTTCACAAAATCGAACTTTTAAGGATCGACCTGTTTGTCCAACATATTGTATACCGCAAAGTGGTGCATTTCAAGTCAAAACATAAATGACGTGAGTACTACGTCAATCAACATTTGAAGCTAGACATACATTAAACAATCTACCATTAACAGCTGATTTAATGATGGACTTGCACGATAAATAATTTCAACAACTGCACCTCTTAGCATTGCACTTATAAATAGAGGGAAACACCCTGCGAATTGAATGAACTAAATGATTTCTGAAAGGAGACTTTATATAGTATTTCCTCAAAACAGGTGATCCTAGAGAAGTTACGGAAACTTTTGAGCCATTATTAAAAATCCTAGTAATATTATTAGAAGGAACATGAAATGAGGTTGCCGAATGAAGATTTAAAGGTGTAAGTCGTACATATGGTTTAGTTCTATGAAATGAAGAGTTATTTTGTGGAATTTGTATTGATGACGCAGAGTGTAACCGAAGAGGTGAAAGATTTATTTTTAAAGTTTTAGCTAAAAGACTCATAATTATTTTTATGGAGAGTAATACCATTCTGTGAAAAGCGAAATAAGGGCCAATAAGTATTTATTAGAGATAATAAACTTACGGACTGTTAAAAGAGGTCCAAAACTCACGTCAGTGTCTAATGCAAGATAATGAAGAAAGTTAAGGAAAACCCAAATAAAATGGGCCAAAATGTCGATGAGCACAAAACCTTCAACGCGGTATATGAAACACACGTGTTTATGGAAAACTGGATCAATGAATGTCATACAATCCCTGTAAGATGTAAAAATAACAATATTGATTGGATGTACGGGGAGACTTTTTACGGTCGCCACACGGCACAAACAACACACTTGTGCACTTTCGAAAAGCCTTCCAAAATCGTATTATCGTAACCTTGATCTACTTTAGAAATATAAAACTAATATAATAACTCTTCAGCGACAATGACTATCACAACCTAACCGTTATGGTGACATGAATTACAAACTTCGTAAGACCGATGGTCATGATCACGTTCATACCGTCTTTATCAAACTTAATAAGTTTATCAAAAAGAGGCTTAGACCCTATTTCCAACACAATGAATATCTAAGTGTTGGCATATTTACAGTTCACCACCATGTTTTCCTCTTTGATTGTACGATGACCCGATAGAGTGTGGACCCTATGTTGACGTCTACCTTAATCCTGAGAGGAAAAGTAACGTTTAATGTTTGTCTTCAGTATCACTGTTTGTTCTCTTGTTGCTGTTATTGAATTTTTGTTGTTGTGTTTTTCTATTCATAATTTCCCCGTGTGGTTGCCGGGGTAGCATACAACCACTGCAAAAACCGCTAGTGGTAGAGGGGTAGGCCCCCCACCCCACACACCGCCCTTCATGTTCATTTTGTAATTTTTCATCATGCTCATTTAAAGTCTTCATCATGACACCGCGTATGCAAACGTGGAAACGTGGCTCCATCGTAAATGGAGTGTCTACTTTATAATTTGCAGCAACTCTGCAGTTCTGCAGGTTAGAATGTTCTAGGCCCATTCTCTATATTTTATCTTGATTTAAATGGAGGATGAGCCTGGCATGTTCATTCCTAATAGGCGCCATATAACCTTTCATGTGTTGGTGCGCCGTAAAACCCAATTCAATTCA
The DNA here is from genome assembly GCA_037043455.1 of Cyrtodaria siliqua. Lineage (NCBI taxonomy): Eukaryota > Metazoa > Mollusca > Bivalvia > Adapedonta > Hiatellidae > Cyrtodaria > Cyrtodaria siliqua. Next base: position 209,598 of record JAWPHD010001184.1, read on the forward strand.
ATTATATTCATAAATACATGATCATCTTCGTATTTTTCTTATAACGCCTATTAATGCTGCCTACTTAATACTAGTTTTTTTGGTTATAGCCTGGCGGGCATGTCCTTATTTACACTGGATGACCTTAGGGTAAGAGTGAGGTTTTTAAACACCCATACCCTTCCAAGTCGGCACCTCTTTCTCAATCCCTTTATGTTTGTGGTTTCGCGTACTTTACTCCTAGATATTATTTATCCATGTAATTGCTGTTTGTTTTAAATGCATGTGGTTGGTTATCTTTGTTCTGTGGATATTCGAGTTTTGTATCTACTTTTTATTTTAATGAACTCTCAAAAAACTTTAAAAACATTGGAAGAATTATCAAAATACCATCTTTCGTATAACGTAGTGGTGTAAATGTTAGCATACTTGCCCGGAAACAAGAGGTCCGTGGTTCGGTTCTCTGTTGCGACACGCCGATTTTTAAAATGGAACATTTTCTGAAAATTTAAAGTACAGTGGTTCTTGAGAAAAACATATTTAAATATATCCCTCAATATCTATACAACGAAACATGGGTTCCCCAAGGTGGAGCCATTTTTCAGCCTGGGTACTTCCTTTGAACAACTCTGATAGTCAACGGTATCCTGGAGATTTATGTAAAACACCTGTTTAATTATATCCAATGGTTCTTGTGAAAGATTTTTGAAGAGTTTTTCTATAAACCACTCTAAACTTTGGACCCGCGGGCTGGGACCACCACAATGCGTAAGGGCAAGTTTGACCATATGGTTTATATTTGAACACACTTGGAAGAATAGCATACGGTAATAATACAGGCTATACGTATGGTTTAAGAAAGGAAAAGTTATCAATTTCCCCCTTATAAGTCTGTAAAAATTTGACCACTGGAGCAGTATCAAATTTCAACTCCACGGTCAGCATAATACTTGTGTAGATGGTTGATGAGCTAATGATACATGAAATATACGAACATCATAAATCTGGAAGCTTAGAGAAGAATTTTTATGTTTTTCTTTATGACTATGTAAAACCTGTGACCCATGGGGTGGGGTGAAATATGACCACAGGGTCACCATGTGAACAAACTTGATCCATAAGCTTATACTACATGCAAAATATTAGACTTCTAGATCTAGTAGTTGCAGAGAAGTTTTTTGAATATTTTCCTGTAATCTATGTAACACCGTGACCCTATGTATAAGTAACTGCATTTAGCATAATCGAGACAACGTGTCAGCCTTACAATCAATCCACCGGTAGTGTACTGTTGCGAGACTGTTGACAACATTTGTCTACACGTGTTTAGGAAAATGTTACTTTTGTTTTCTAAATTGTCTCTATTATTTTATAAACAATTTAATAATAATCAGAGAATTAAATACTTAAAGAACGATTTTGTTTGACCCCATTCTGGAGGCATTGAGCTTTGCAAAATGCGTTTAATGATATAATATAACTACATACATATTATATGTACGTATGTGGTTGAATCCTTAAATGTGATCCCACTCATATAAGCTATAATTATATGTATGTATGCGTGTATATGTTAATTGTGCCTCCAGGTTGCCGTTGTGAGTTCAAATTATCTCCCTTTAATATATACCATTTACTGAATTCACAGTATCCTAGTGATCCGGCACCTTTCATTGTCACTGTCTTAATATATCATATGTGTGGTTGAATCCTTAAATTGATCCCGCTCATATAAGCTATAATTATATGTATGTATGCGTGTATATATTAATTGTGCCTCCAGACAAGTGTGTTATGATATAGAGATACAGTATATCAGCGTGTGTTGCAGCTATCCTTTTAGGTAGTGAATACATACGTTTGATTTCTGTGTCTTTCAAGCGAAAGTTAGTATGTTTTCAACATTTATTCCGACAGTTTCGACAGAATGATCTGTCTTTCTCAAGGTTTGTTGCTAATTGAACATATAGTTACAGATATGTTTATACGACGCTACGTCAATACGTCCCTAGGGACTCACGACGTCGCGCGTGCAGGTTGTAGCGCCAACAGAGACGTTGACGTTATTTTCCGCGTAAATGGCAAATTAATATGTAAAGTGACAATGACTTATTCAAATTAAATTTCTACTTTGATTATGTTTCAACATGTTCAGTTATTTCATCATAACATAATAGATAAAGTAAATGTTTCTAATAAATAATAATAATAATAATAACAATAATAATAATAATAATAATAATAATAATAACAACAGCAACTATGTAAATAAATCAAAATACGAGGGTGCTTCAAAAGGTTCTGTCACTAGGCATATATCCTTTGAACTGGATATTACACTGAGATAAAGTAGTGTATTTATAGTACTACTAGGTTTGCTCTCTTAAATTCCACAACAAAAATGAAAAATTTTCCGTTATTTATACCCCGGAATTACCTCCCCCTACCACACCTTTTGGATACTGGCATCTCTGAAAATGTCCTTGTTACAAAACGTTGTAAAACTTATTTGAATTATTCTATGCTTTTAAATTTTCTTGTACGCCATCTGTTGTTATTCGCCCATAATTCATGAAAATGATTGTCGAGAATTCGGAAAGGTCTTGCTGCAAACCATATATGAGTGAAAGCCTATCCCTTAATTTTAGCAGAAATAACACTGATTTTCTTCATTTTCTTTACGGAAATGTTATAATGTCTTTTAAATGTCGTAATTATTCTCATAGTATTAATATGTTTTCATATTTTTTTTACAAATCCTAGTCCTTCAGTGTTTAAATTTCATATTCAACACATTATTGTAGAATTTTGTACAATGTTTAGTGAAAATATTGATCATCCAAAAACGCTATTTCAGAAGACTGCCCTTCCATTTAATGTCCATTTATCATTAATTTAATTTTACACGTTAGCTTAAAATGTTAATTTCTAAGACAATGCCTTCATCTACCATGCTTAAATTCTAAATTTTGTAATGCACAGATATAACTGGTAATGTATGAGAAATTTCAAAGGTCTTCGACAAGTACTTAAAGGAAAACAGGCATTTCAAAAAGTAACAATTAACATACTTGAAAAACCTCAGGACGAAAATGCCTCAGTATGTATAAGTGATGTGTAATAAATATTCCATAACTTTCGTCACACAAAAGATACAGTATTCATTTTACCATCAATGGAATGGTATGGAAACTTTCTTTCATTTGGTACCAAACATCAACACTCACAATGAGCACATAATTGTTAAAACGTGTTAGTGACAGAACTTATTGAATGACCCTCGTATGTAAGTTATATATATATATCTCGTCGTCAGTAGGTTTAGAAACGGTGATCGTATGATGTAAACTTTGCCTGTTGTTGGCGGGATAGCTTATAGGTCTGTATTTCTTAAAACTTGCAAATATTTTCCATTTTTTTATGTTCAATGTGGCAAGAATGATACAAGTTCATGATTGCATACAGGTTTGTATGTGCCTGAATGTTTTTGAGTCCAGATCTGAGAATCTAATACTGGGACTAGTGATACATTTGAAAATGTAAGTGAAATGAATAATTCAAGAGGGTCTCTACAAACTATTGATATTTAAAAAAAGAGAAAATTCGTCAATCCCATGTTTTTTTGCTGCATATTTCGATCGACTTCAGGTTTCACAAAGAATATATTTCTAAGAAAATTCGGAAAGTTGTACAGTGGTCACGAGAGGTCATGCTACCTATGTAGAGCAGTGCAAAACAACTGTGTTGTGAGACGTAGAGGTACTGCCGTCGGAGATACGTCGTCTCTGGGCATGATTTTGCAGGATGATTTTTTAAATTCTTTTCAGAGAGATGGGGAATCTGTCACTACTTTCGGTTGTCGGCTGGAGACACTTCTCCAGACTGCGATTGAACATGGCCACGTTAGAGAAAATGATAAGGATCACCTCCTCAGACATAAGGTTTGGTCCTCACTTCGAAGTGAACTGCTTAAGAGCCACACCCAACATAAGTTTGACTCCATCAACAACTATGATGAATTATTGCCGGAGATTAGGATTGTTGACAAGCAGCTGAATTTACCGGAGGATACAGGCCGACTTTGATCAAAGAAAGTATACCATCAGCCCATTGTTAGAAAGTAGCCATGGGAGACATGAGAAAGACTCCATATGGCTTGTTTCCACAATTGGTGAACAAAAAATCACGGGAGCCTACCGGACAGAATAAAACAAATTATATGCTTTACTAAACATTAAAACATTGACATCTATAAACCCACGTCTCCCTTTACATTTGTGTTACTGTGCACATGCACAAACAGTTGTATACAAGTCTTCGATAATTGGTGGAAAACACTCAAAATTGTGAAAAAATTGCTCTTTCCACATAACATCTCGGTATTCGACTCCATATTCCTTTTAAAATATCACGTGGTAATTAATATTCGGTTTTAATGTTCTACCCGCCCGCATCCCCGACCCCACAAAAAAATTAATGGTCTAGAATGAATCCAGTAAATTGACGTGGAGATAGATGGGGTGAGGCGGTCAGGTAGACTGTCGTAGGAATATCGTATTATACTGATACAAAATTAAATGAAATTAAAAACAAATAATAAGGAATTTAATTGTATTTAATTGACATAGCTCTCCTTGTGTGTAATAAAAACGAAGGATCCTAAGTCATATACTTAGTTAGAAAACTTGCAAGAGGCAGTGTACTGGATCCCTAGTCAGCCTACAGAATCCCTTCCAACATCCTCAGCAGCAGAGCAGTTACAGCATAGACAAAATGTAGGGTTGACATTGATTCAAAATCGTCCAATTTTAGCGTTTACTGGCGATATGGGTTGGGTAATCTCTACGCATAGGTGCTGAGATAACATGTTAAGATTGTGGAATCGTCTTGTAAATATGAATAATGCTAGACTCACCAAAGTCATATTTGATTTTAACTGTAATGGTTATACGTGGTTTTCAGAAATCAAGAAAATCTTAGAGCAAGTGAACCTACTTCATCATTTTCATTTCAAGACTCTCGTTGTTTTAAAAGAAATCGAGATGTGTTTATTAAGAAAATATAACATAGACTGGACTGTAAAAATACAAACTGTCCCAAAATTACGAACTTACATTCAGTTTAAACACGAATATAAAGCCAAACCATATGTATTGTCTAGTTTAACAAAAATGAGGGATCACACTTATCACAATCTTACCTCTAAGAGTAGAGACTGGGAGATATGTTGGTCTTAATGTAAATGATAGGAAATGTAAAATATGTTCTCAAAATGATGTAGAAGATGAAGTACATATTTTGTTAAAATGTTCAAAATATGAAGACCTAAGCAACATTTTTTGTGATTTTCACTCTTTATCAGACTTACAAAAAGTAGCATACGTGCTTAACAATCATTATGCGTATATTGCAAAATTCATTGTATGTGCTATGTTACGCAGAAAACTGTATCTTTACAACTGAACAAATATATTACCACAATGTAAATGTTCTGTGTTGCATACGTACACCATTTCATTGTAAACATGTAGTGTTTACATTGTCATTGAGTGTGTGTGTGTGTGTTCGTATGTACAAATGAGCGTAGTTGTGTGCGTGCGTACGTATGAATATGTGCATGTACGTAAATTGTATATACGCGTATATACTTTTTATCTATGTAAAAGACAGAAAGAAAATAAATCATGCTTGTTAATTATATTACCGTATAATTACAGAGTTTAAATTTATTATATTTTCACTATGTATTTATATCTAGCTGTTTAATGTGTGTTGATGTATTTATTAACAACATTGGTAGTGTACTGGATCCGCTGGTCAGTCTGCGGGATCCCTTCTAACATTTTCACCAACAGAATAGTTACAAAATACAAGAAACATGCATGACAGTGTACTACATCCCCTGGTAAGCCTACATGATCCCTTCTAACATACCCACCAACAGTATAGTTACAGCATAGAAAAATAATTGCATGACAGTGTACTAGATCCCCTGGTCAGTCTTTGGGATCCCTCCTAACATACTCACGAACAGATCTGTTACAAAACTGGCTTGGTAGTGTACTGGATCCCCTTGTCACTCTACAGGATCCCTTTTAACATTTTCACCAACAGAATAGTTACAAAATACAAGGAACATGCATGACAGTGTACTACATCCCCTGGTAAGCCTACAGGATCCCTTCTAACATACTCACAAACAGAACAGTTACAGAATAGAAAAATAATTGCATGACAGTGTACTAGATCCCCTGGTCAGTCTTTGGGATCCCTCCTAACATACTCACGAACATATCTGTTACACAACTGGCATGGTAGTGTACTGGATCCCCTTGTCACTCTACAGGACCCCTTCTAACATTTTCACCAACAGAATAGTTACACAATACAAGACACGTGCATGACAGTGTATTAGATCCTCTGGTCAGTCTTCAGGATACCTTGTAACATACTCACCAACAGAAAAGTTACAGCATAGACAAATGATTGCATGACAGTGTACTAGATCCCCTGGTCAGTCTTCGGGATACCTTATAACATACTCATCAACAGAACTGTTACAACATAGACACAACTTGCTTGATAGTGTACTGGATCCCCTTGTCACTCTACAGGATCCCTTCTATCATATTCACCGACATAATAGTTACAAAATACAAGAAACATGCATGACAGTGTATTAGAGCCCCTGGTCAGTCTTCGGGATCCCTTCTAACATACTCACGAACAGTACTGTTACAACATAGACACAACTGGCTTGGTAGTGTACTGGATCCCTTTGTCACTCTACAGGATCCCTTCATATTCACCAACATAATAGTTACACAATACAAGACACGTGCATGGCGGTGAACTCACCAGCAGAACAGTTACTACAGACAAAACTTGCATGACAGTGTACTGGATCCCATGGTCTGTTGGTTCCGTTCCAACATACTCGCTAAACAGAACAGTTATTGCATAGACAAAACTTGCACTGCAGTGTACTGGATCACCTAGCCTGCCTACATGATCCCGTCTAACATACTCTCCCAGCAAAACAGTTACACATGTAAGGTACCGTACTGATACAAGTTGTTTGATGTGTAAGGAGTACATGACTTCATAACCGCTGCTCCCAGCTAAATTCCATTTTGTTTAGTTCTCCCATTGTTTTCTCGTTTAATAGTATTCAGTAGTAATGTGGATAATTATGGAATTCGAAATCTACAGAAACTGAAATATCTACACCTCTCTTTAATTGTTGGAACTTCTATATATATATATATATTTATTTTTTTAAAAATATTTAGAGCACTTTTGAAATAATTTTAACAGAGCAATACATCAATTAAAGAGATGTAGAGCATTAAATCAATTAAAGAGATGTGTAAATAACCATCAAATAATTATTGCTAACAACAATTCAGTTTTATCATGCAGATATGCACTTTTCTGCCTAATAAAGGGGTGACCCAATACATTTTGCTTTATTAGGTACTGACCATGCTGACCAATAAAGCAAATGAATGCGGAATCCCTCGGCGTTTATTGTACGTAACGTTATCCGACGTCATGCACGTAACGTTGCCTGACGTCATAAAACAAACAAAAAACAACAACATGGCGGCGTCCTCGATTAGCGTAACATTCTGGGAAATAGGAAATAGGTAATAATAGTAATTCATACAGAAAATGTCGATAATCAACAACATGATAATTAGATTATTCTGTCAGTGCCTTTTACTATCAAGTTTATTAGGCTCGGCCATTCTTCGTTTTCTAAGCCTTGCTTAATAAACTTGATAGTAAAAGTCACTGGCATAATATTCTCTATGTAACTCTCTTCAAACCATATATTTTTATCCAACTCGTTTAAAAAATTCAATATTAATCAGTCACTAATGTAACATCCTCTATATAACATAGGTTAATGGTCCTGGAAGAGGCTTATACAGCAACATGTATACTTGGCTGTCGTGTTGGTTTAGCTGATGTAGAGTCACTTCTGAAATCTGAAATAAATACTAAAAATGTTGTTCCAGTTAAGAATGTGACCAACATTATGTTTTGTGTTTTGCTAATATATAAAACTCATGTACTTCTTACAAGTTTCAATATTCTCATTCTCCCCATGTGCAATCAATACTTATTGTAAGCCCGTTGATTTACATATATACATATTTTATATTGCCACCATATCATCCCTTATTTGTAGATAGTTTTATCTTTATACGTTATACTTCATTATCGGTTTTTGCGCACAATATGACCTATTTATGTGTCGACGTGCCATAAAACATCATTCATTCATTCATTCATTCATTCATTCATTCATTCATTCATTCATTCATTCATTCATTCATTCATTCATTCATTCATTCATTCATTCATTCATTCATTCATTCATTCATTCATTCATTATTTACCTGCTTGTTCATGTTATGAGAGAGGGAGTACGATTTACGACAAACCAGCACAGTACAGGCTATATGTCATCAAACTGGTGCCGTATTCATTAAACTCAAAGTTGTTCTGCACCATAATTTACAACAATACAAGCTAAACACATCAGCATTTGTATGTATTTTCTGGTAACTGTTGATTAATCTATATAAGTCCTATTCTTGATGGCATATATTTTAGTCCGAGTGTGAGCTTTTGTGCTCATGAGTTTGAAGAATATGATATCAAGACTGAATACTTAGCTTTAATTATCGAAATAAAACATCAAAACCATCAAATTCAAAACCTCCAAATCTGTTGGAATCACAGAACTGCAATAATACCAAGTAGCCAGACTAAACATTGTATGTAGTAACAATAAAGATGGAAACATGTAAACATATTGGGAGTTGGGCATGAAACATTTACTGAATGCATGCTCAGACACAAAATACCATACATAGCCAACATTTATGACCTTAATCGCATGGCGCGTTGATTGAATGTGGTGCAGTATTGGTGTACACTTGTTTGAAGTTTTATACATATTGAAATATCTTCAGGCATTACAAAGTCATGAATCGAAAATTAAAATACTTAATATGACATGTGACCTGTGATCTTGACATTAAGCCAGTGGTGATAGTAGTTGCAAGTAGTGGTGAAAACGTATGTTCTTAATAAAACATGCTTTATGAAACTTAAATTAACTTGAGATCAAAACCGGCTTGTAACATGTACCATTATATCGTTGATTTACATATACCATTAGCTTATATTATTACCATATCATCCCTTATTTGTAAATATATCTTTATATATTTACATTATTTTTAATTACTGCTTCATTTCTACATCTTTCATCAGTTTTTGAGCACAATATGACCTTTTTATGTGTCGACGTGCCGTAAAACACCATCCATTCATTCATTCATTCATCATTAATTTTAAAACACTGCATCCCATATTCCACAAGGCACGTATACTGACCGTTGCACACTGTTGGGCCTTCATAAAGAATAAACCATCTAAACGGACCTTGTCTTCCAGGGCCTATATGATAGAAATAAATAAGTTTCTCTTCTTCATCATCACATATATCTGTCAAAAAATGAGAGTTTAATCTAAATATCAAATGTAGAAATGGATTTTTTTTAAAAATATGTGCCTATGTCATAGCTACAGTTTGTGTTTGTTTGTTCTTTTTGCATGGTGTCTTACGCCATTTCTCAAAACATTATGTTATATATGGTTATATATACCTGAGTAGAACCTCCGCCCTTCCAACTAAGTAAAACAAAGGTCCATAATTCTGTAAAGAAATTGCCGAAGAATTGAAAACTGTTGATGCAGAGACACGTCATATCATCATATAAACTGTATACAAAGTGTTATAACACTCCATAAACACGTTTGAAATGAAAGCCCTATGAAGTTCATTATACAATAAAAGAGTGAAGTCAAACAACGGGCCGTGATTATGTAATAAATTAGGCAATCAACAATGTGTGATGTAGAGGGACATAAGGTCGTCAGTTGTTATGTGTATATGAAAATAAGTATAAATGTCGAACAGGAAATGCTGTAGCTTGAGTTTCTTAGAAGGGATCCTGAAAGCTGAATAGGAGATGCAATACACTGTCATACAATTGTTTTCTATGCTGTTCCTGTTCTGTTTGGTTAGTATGGCGTGCAAGTTAATTAGTTGTGTCTATGCTGTAACTGTTGTGTTTGTGTGTATGTTAGAAGGGATCCTTTAGGCTGACCAGGGGATCCAGTAGACTGCCATGCACGTTTTGTTTATGCTCTTACTGTTCTGTTGGGTGAGTATGTTAGAATGGACCCTGTATACTGACCAGGGAATCTAGTACACTGCCATGCACGTTTTGTCTATTCTCTAACTGTTCTGTTGGGTGAGTATGGTATAATGGACTGTAAACTGACCAGGGGATCCAATACGCTGTCATCAAGTTTTGCCTATGCTGCAACTGTTCTGTTTGGTGACTATATCAGAAGGAATCCAGTAGGCTGACCATTGTACACAAAACATTGTAATTAATGTCTTGTTTATGTTGTACCTGTTGGTGAGTATGTAAGAATGGATCCTGTAAGCTGACTAGGGGTCCAGTACACTGCCATGTACATTTTCTTTAAGTTGTATCTGTTCTTTTTGGTGAGTATGTTAGAAGGAATCCTGTAGGCTGACCAGTGGTCCAGTACACTGCCATGTACGTTTTCTTTAAGTTGTAAATGTTCTATTGGTGAGTATGTTAGAATGGATCCTGTAGGCAGACCAGGGGTCCAGTACACTGCCATGTACGTTTTCTTTAAGTTGTTACTGTTCTTTTTGGTGAGTATGTTAGAAGGAATCCTGTAGGCTGACAAGTGGTCCAGTACACTGCCATGTACGTTTTCTTTAAGTTGTAACTGTTCTTTTGGTACTTTAGAAGGGATCCTGTAGGCTGACCAGGGGTCCAGTACACTGCCATGTACGTTTTCTTTAAGTTGTAACTGTTCTTTTGGTGAGTAAGTTAGAAGGGATCCTGTAGGCTGACCAGTTGTCCAGTACACTGCCATGTACGTTTTCTTTAAGTTGTAACTGTTCTATTGGTGAGTAAGTTAGAAGGGATCCTGTAGGCTGACCAGTGGTCCAGTACACTGCCATGTACGTTTCTTTAAGTTGTAACTGTTCTTTGGGTATGTTACAAGGGATCCTGTAGGCTGACCATGGGTCCAGTACACTGCCATGTACGTTTTCTTTAAGTTGTAACTGTTCTTTTGGTGAGTAAGTTAGAAGGGATCCTGTAGGCTGACCAGTGGTCCAGTACACTGCCATGTACGTTTCTTTAAGTTGTAACTGTTCTTTGGGTATGTTAGAAGGGATCCTGTAGGCTGACCATGGGTCCAGTACACTGCCATGTACGTTTTCTTTAAGTTGTAACTGTTCTATTGGTGAGTATGTTAGAAGGGATCATATAGGCTGACCAGGGTTCCAGTACACTGCCATGTACGTTTTCTTTAAGTTTCAACTGTTCTTTTGGTGAGTATGTTAGAAGGGATCCTGTAGGCTGACCAGGGATCTAGTACACTGCCATGCATCTTGTCTATGCTATAGGTGTTCCTGTTTTTTGTGCATATTAGAAGGATCATGTAGGGTGACCAGAGGATCCAGTACACTTTCATCAAGTGTTTTCCATGATGTAACTGTTATGTTTGTCGAATATTTTAGAAGGAAACCTGTAGGATGACTAGGTGATCCAGTACACTGTCCTCAAGTTGTTTCTGTGCTTCAGCTGTTCTGTTGTTTATACCTAATAACTCTAGTGAAATTACACATCCCTACCAAACTCTTAAGTGGGAAAAAGGTAAAGAAGCCATGGATCATCAAGACAGTCAAATCCCAGATCGGAAGACGAAATCGACAGTTAAAAAAATGCGTCAACCAAAAATGAGCCAGACGTCAAAAAAACACAAGGTAAGTAAAAAGGGTATGCAAAAGGCAGAGCGTCAATCTAACTGGTCCTATACAACTGGTATCGGACGACTCAAGGGCAATGGTCGCCTGATCAACACCTGATAGACAAGATGGATATACTCAACCGACAATACCAGTCAGTTTTCACAAACGAATATGGTGGCCAGATTCCAGAACCGGAGGGTACTCCATTCGATGAAATGCAGGATATCACCATATCTGACGAAGGTATTGAGGAAGAATTTAGTTTTGGTCTGAAAAACAAGTTCCTTCGTTATGCAAGCTGGCCACGACTGGAATTTGAGAAAAGCGCAGAAGTGCGCCTACGCAAAAATAATTCCAAAATATCCACCATTTCTCAAAACTGAACACAGTCGCGATGCTTCGCTCTGTAACCAAATATAACCAGTTCTGGCAATATAGATCTATTTAAATTTGTTAAGAGAACGATTGAAGGTCATGGGCCATTTGTTTATTTCTTCCTTACAGTCATTTTAACTTTAATTATGAGGCTTTTACTCGACAACGATTTGACGGTATATTCAACTATGGGTATTGGTAATTTTCTATGTGTTAGAATTAGTGTTTAAGGTACATTATAACTACTTTATAAAGTTAAGTTTTGATTGAATCCATCTGAGACCCTGGGTCCCGGGGATCCGTCGCACATATGGATCATATTATTGACTCAACAAATGTGCTATATCAGCTTTGTTGATGAATCATTGGCAAACTGCTTACTTGGCAAGATGACCTGCACTCACGGCTGTTACAATTAGTCACACAATAACATGCCACATAATCATATGTTTTTCCCCTCGACATGGTAAACGTGCATGATAGCCGAAACAGGGTCGAACATTAGCGTTTGTTTACAACGCATACGGCTACATTTACAGCACAATCGAATATTCGTATCAAGTCTACAACGGCTGTTGGAGAAATCTAAAACTGAATCGAAAATTATTTTCAAATATATAACGGCTGCAGAGAAATCTAATATACAATATAAATCATAATGTTTTGACTAATTGTTTGTAATGTATCCACCCCGACAAGAGAACGTCTGTTACATAAACCGATCGAAATAAAATGGGATTATACGCCCAATTAACACATCATATAAGAATATAGCGGGACAGCAACCTCTGATGGAGATGAGATAACGGACGATGTTTCCCAACAGGAAATTCAAATGCCCCTGCCAGGGAATTAACCCACGCGGGACTGAGGTCTGTAATTGTAAAGCTAATGTCACATCATTGAGCTACCGAGTTTTGAAATATTGCAATCACTGCACATTTTTAAAACCATTGGAATGAACTGCAACGCATTAATACTTAATACTTGGCTGTGAGCTCTTATGGTGTTATAGGTACATAATATATAACCATAATAGCTATTAATCTCACAGCCACTTAAATCAAAGTAACCCGTCAAATAAGGGCAAAATTACACTTCACAGCCGTTTATTAAGACTCTATCCAGGTGTTCAGGTGATATACAAATATATATATATGCCTATTAAAAGTATAGTTTTATTCACGCGTTCCTAAATAACCCGGGATTTAATATGCGTACAATGAATTATGAGTTATGAATTATGAGTTATACTTAATTTGACACTACAGTTTCGGGGTTTGACCTGGCTGGTTAAAACCGTTTATATTGTGTATATATTGTTTGGAAGGTCAAAATACATATATATATAATTATATATATAGACCGCGTCGTCAGTAAGTTTAGAAACGGTGTACATCTGCTGTAAAATTTGACTGTTAATGGCGGGATAGGGACTTAAATCTTTGATATCCTACTCTGATTCTACATGTATACAATCGTTAATGAATATTCACGACAGAGTCAAAATATGACATCATTCCGACAGGAATTGCCAATCGCAAGTGATATACACTCAGGTACATATACTTAAAGTTTGTGTATTTAAGAAGGGTTCTTTATTCAATTACATTTCCGTTTAAAATAATGCTTTTAGGTACTCTACTTTATACACACTATCCGTTTAAGTTTCCAAATGCATTACGTGAGCTGAATGAATATTACAGTCCTAGACTTTTTTAAAATACTAAAAAAACGATTTTGTTGCCCACTCGCCAAATGTTACTTAATCATTATCTACGTACACAGTTTTGACGACATGAGTCATGAGAAGTAATCAACATGAGGTCGGTTGTCAATCATTTATCCATTTCAACCAATCAAACCAATAAGATACCTACGACAAGCAGTAGCACGTGCAACTGTATTATAACCTAGTGTCCACATACTCCGACATCAACAATATGCGTTTCGGCGTTATGTTAGTAATATTTATAGCATGATTTTTCGAGTACATGCGATTTATACTGCTTCTCGAGGGCCTTAGGCCCGAGAGTGCAGTATAAATCGCCTACGAGAAAAATATGCTATAAATGTTTTGTACCAGAGCCATTATCCATCTACGCATATGCAAGAAGTTCTAGGGCGTTGCAGTTTTCAGTAAAATTAACAGCTCGATCCAATCAAGAAATAGCATTATCACTCGACATGAGCATGACCAATGTTTTGATTATTGTAGCCAATCGCCTTTGTATATTATTGGGCAAATGCAATGTCAAGGAGTGCTGTTTTGGTAACGGTGTAGTCGTTTTGATTGACCTCTGTGTTGTAAATTACAACTGCGCGTGCGTAAAATTGAGTAGACCATGGTATAACTGCCGAATCTGTCATTTATAGCACGGCTGAAATATACCGGCGTTTATAGCACGGTTTAGGCTCAGACCTTCAGGTTTATGAAAATTAGCAAGAACAAAGGAAAAACTATTAGAGCTATGGTACAAATTATGGTTATACCATTTCAATAGGCAAACAAATTCGAAGTAGCATTATGTAGCATGCTTTGCAATAACTCGTGTAACAGCTCGCTGAAGGACAATCAGTCCACGGCTCTGATATATAAACCTCTACTGACACTGGCGACGCCTACCATTTGATGTTTCTAAAATGTTCTTATCGACTGTTTCCCGTGTCTATAGACTGGGTATCAAGTTTTAAATGTATCTAATGATGAGACGCAATTTGTATGACTCATTGTAGAGTACAAACACGTAGGCGAAACCATGTAACATTTTGATCGGGACAAAGGCAAAACATAGTAACAAAGCCCTCGATTCAGATATGTTTTTACTTAAAGGGACACTGCCCGTAAATAAAGCATATGTTGAGCATAAGCTAATAACTTTCTGATTTTTGTTCAGTGAAATATATACATGTGTAGCTCAATTGATTACGCTCTCGTCTATTATTACCCGCGAGTGTAGCTTTAGTGTGGGCTAGGAGTTCAACCCGACGAAGCGGTACTTATTTTGTATCGCTATTATTTCCATTTCTGTTTTGAAAAATATTCAATAATGATAGTTGTGAAATGCTTATCAATGCAATTATAAAGTTGTGTTTATATAAACTAAACATTTTGGCTAATGTAGCTTTACTATTGAACGAATTTATGTTCAACTAAAGCGCTCATATCCTACACAATTAACTCTTTCATCCGCCGATTCATGCAGTACTTTCTGATATTAGCCCTCCATTGAAAGGAAAGAAAACGTATGAACGCGTATTCCTCCTTGGAAAGGAAAGAAAACTTATGACCCCGTACAGTTTTGGAAGGCTGAAGATCAGACTACACCAATTACCAACCAATCAGCGGGCAGGGAAAAAGTTCCAGGGTAAATTCGGAGCTATTACACAGAATCTCTTAATTTTGATTGGTTGTCAAGGTAAACAAACCAAAAAATCTTGCTAAAAAAAAATTAAAATTCAACATTTGAAGAGTACTTATAAAGGTTTAATCGTACATTTGTGCAATGTATTCATAATGTGTTGCATAATCAAAGAAAGAAGTATATTTTACATGTTCCTCATGTTTCTACATGCAAGAAGGTGGGTCAGCACTATCCGACCCAAACAGCTGTTTCAAAACATACTCAACGTATGGCTTCTGTATGTTTTTTGATAAAACTAAGACAGGTCTTTCAAAACAAGTAATAAATAATATAGCTTCCTATGTTAAGGAACTCAGTACAGAGCTTAGAGCTATAAGGTAGGCCTATGGATAATTAATTGGTGTAGTATGACCTAAAGATAGATTCTGCATAGGGTAAACGTAGACATACTTTTTTTCTAACACAATGATTTGAAAGTGTGAGAAATGTTGAATTATGGTGTATTTTGACTTTTCTTATAACTCTTTTCATGGTTTTTACATATTTGAAAGTTTTTATGATGCAACATAGGTGATTTAAATTCCTTTATTGAGGGTAGTGGACACACAATTAGCCATACCTGACACCTGGTATACAAAATTGGCCTGTAATGCACATGTTTTACTAGTTAAAGGTATATCTAGAAAGTTTTATTCATTTCTGAGGGCTTTGCATACATTGTTTGGCAAAAATGTCGGAGAGCGACAATCTACATCTGTCCGAAAAGATATCGAAAAGCCGCTTTTGTTTGTTTTGAAAAAGATGTTGAGGTAAACTCTGACTTTGAGTGCATCGATTCTATATGGTTAGTGTCGATATGCAAATAAGTTATGCGGTTTGATATATTTTACAAATTAAATTATTTAGTTACTCTACCCTACCTCCTTCATTTTAATGAATTTTCATGGATCTGTACTTTAAACAGTGCTAATTGGCTGCATGGTTACATAAAAATTACCTGTAAAGATGGTATAAACAATATCTCATAAAAAAATATACAATAAACAGTACAGTAACAGGCAATCTTGTGTAATGAGCATATTGTAAAACATGGCATGGCCCTAAAAATGGAGTTGGGGATGATAGTTTCAGAATTATTTTTTGACATTTCTAAATCAAAAAGTTGCATTTCCTTGATGATTTCACCTATAGAACCTGCTGAATAATGTTAATAAATTCATTTGAAGGCAAATGTTGAATACATACAAAAACAGTGGCGTTTTATGGTAAAATCTGCTATTTTGACCCCTGAAAATCACAAATATCATTTTTGAGTAGATATTATTTTCAAGATAGCTTCAACTGTTGTAACATTTCTGTTTGGCGAGTATGGGAGACTGTAGGCTGACTAGCGATCCAGTACACTGTCATGCAAATGTTTTTCTATTGTGTAACTAACCGAATTTATGAATGAGTATCCCTCGTTTTCATTACTCAATTAAATACAATTACATTAATTGTGTTTTAAAATTAATTTTGTCAGCATAATATGATATTGATATGACAGTCTACTAGCCCCCACACCACTTACTCTCTCAGTATTTTGTATGGGGATGCGGTGGGTAGTGTGGGTTTCTAAACATAATTTGGTAAAATAGTGTGTTGCGAAGGACAAAGCATACTCGGCCCCTCAAAGATTATTAGGGATATGGGGCTGTTCCACCAACTGCCCTTCTGATCCTACGCCTATGTCTTGACCCACTGGATAAGCTATGCCAGCAAATTCAGTCTACTAGATCCTAAGGTCAGTTTCCTGTATCTCTTCATACTATTACATTATTGATGTATTAACCATTAATATAAGTGATGTATTAACCCAGTTATTTTATATACAAATGTTGCCAAATAAGATCGAGTGTAATTACTTATACTACATAAGCATGGTAATACAACAATATATTTCAATTTGTATTGATTCAGACAAGTATGCACTGTAGACTATATCTTTCTAAGGCAAATAAGGTCAGTGTGTTAGCTATTTGTATTAAAATGTTTTTAGTATTATATACTGAATAAAATAAGTTTGGCACGACTTTTTAGGCACATGGATTAAACATTGACATAATTGTTTGAAGATATTAGAAATGCTATGTATGGATATGATTTTCAAAAAAAGCAAAGTATCAGAACTACCTCCCATATAATTATATTATTTCTTTATACAAACGTATTGCTTTGAACAAATTTAATGTTTGACATTGACAGAATTGCACATTATGACACAGCTTAAAAAAACGCTAAAATGTGTTCCAAAACAATTGTTCTTCTCAAACAAAATCATTCCAAATTTCGTAATTTAAAATTACGTACCTTTTCATTGAAATTACGAAAGTGTTTCGATAACCTATAAAAGTATGTTCCTATCATACTTACTTTATTTTTGTCACCGATTTTGTTTAGAAATAACTTTGTAGCATTAGTATTGGTCATATCTATGTCACATTATCATTGACCTCGAACATACATGTCTTCGTATCTCGTCTATGGAAATGACATGCATTGTATGTGCCAAATTTATTTATAATTTCTTTTGTTCAGTATATTATACTTTTATTTATTGGTTTCTCTCACGATCAAGCTTTTTATATTTTATGTATTGTTTGTACTTCTGTATTGTTAATATTGATTAACATGCC
Source organism: Cyrtodaria siliqua (assembly GCA_037043455.1). Taxonomy (NCBI): domain Eukaryota; kingdom Metazoa; phylum Mollusca; class Bivalvia; order Adapedonta; family Hiatellidae; genus Cyrtodaria; species Cyrtodaria siliqua. The sequence continues at coordinate 227,876 of JAWPHD010001184.1, forward strand.
AGTGATGACACATAATTGGAAATAAAAGCTATTATATTCTATTGATGACGTGTTTCCGGTAGGAGACATGACACCATTCATTAAAGGGACACATGGCAATCTTGATATGTTAAAAAGCTCGCAGGGTCCCGTTAGTTTTTCTACATGAATTGCATTTATTCAATCATAAATAGTAATTATACAAATAGTATAAAGCAAATTGTTCTGCATATAACTATTCAAATATATGGTGGAATAACGAAGCAAATTGGTTAATTTGATATATGCAAGCAGATTAAAAGTCAAAATGATACTGGATTAATAAATCGAGAGTCTAACGTTAAGCATGTAATGATGTTGTAGACTTTAATGATCGAAATCAAGTTATTACAAGTAAACTTCTTCAGCAGGGTTTTCGTTATCACACTACGTATACTTTTCTCTAAATTCTACCGCCGCAACGAGGGCCTGCTGGAAAAGTACAACACCAACCTTAAAACACTTCTGCGACTAGGCATATCACAACCCTCATTTTATGGAGATGTGGCCTATAAACTTCGAAAGTCAAAGGGGTCTGACGGGTTTCCTGACCGCTTTACAAATTTAATCAGGAAGTTCGTCAGAAAAGGATATAACCCTTTGGTTTTACAGCGCACTGCATGTTTAGTGATTGACCCCTGTACAGTCAGTCATTACGCTTCACTTTTCACTTGTGCGATGACTGGACTACCTCTTGGGACTCTATGACTGTACCTACTGAAACCCCAACTTAGGGAGGTGTGTGCATGAGCTTTCGTCCCTCGGGTTTTCTGGTCGTACCCTAGATTGGGTTTCTCTTTATTCTGGATACATCCTGAGATGTTTATTATTTTGTATGTGTATCTTTAGTTAGTTTCACTGGATGTGGACTTTCTTGTTAGAAAATACCTTTTGATGGGATATAGTTTTGTTTACACTGTCTTGTCTATTTGGGTGCTGAAGAAATGATAATAGCGAGGATTGTGCGCATTTAAAATCGATTCAAGCTAACCAGTAGGCCTTATTGCCTACTGACCGTTCCAAGTCGGTAACCCTGTCTTCACCACCCTTTCTGTTGTTTTTTGTCTCTTTCATTATAGTTTCAAGTCCTTGTTTGCAGTACAGTGCGGACCTACGATGCCATTGCGTTCGGACGCTGTGGTTTCTATAGGACCCTATATATCATTTTAATGCTTGATAAAGATTTCAGGATTTCCACGAGTTCCTTTAATATTCATACGCCGTTGTACGGGATCCCCTTCTCTGCTGCCTTTGTGGGATACCGAAAAAATGTTAACTAACTGTAACGCTAACGCTAAGGTAACGGTAACCCGACGTGGCGAGTTGAATAGCTTTCCCTTTCTTTATAAAAGTCGAGCTAAAAATGTAGGGTATACTATTGCTTGCACAGAGCAGAAAGAAGTAGTGTTTTAAGTCCAAACAAACAGTTCAAACTTTAAACAGAATTCACAAAATATGCTGACATACATGGAAGGAAACAAAAAGGAAATGTCCTAAATACCTACCCATCTGAAAAATCTAAGGTCTGGTTTGGGCAAACTAAATTAATTTGTAAGTGTCGACCCTTTTGTTTATTTTATCTAAAAAGAAATTTTCAAAAAATATTTTTTCTAATAAACTATCAAGGGTTTCCGTTATATGAGATGGCGTTATATGTAATGGCGGGTTATCTGTTTATTGTTTTTTTAGTCGGTCTAAACAATTTGGCATTCTTAATTTGGATATAGGGCGATCTATTACTCTATTTTATCACATATCATGCGGTGTGGGAGTGTAATAACATCATTCATTATTTTCAATATTCCACTAGTGGTATAACATAACGTTAATGACGTCAGGGACGTCACGTTAATGTACGTTTTCTGACGTAATGTGACATTATAAGTTATGTTATAAATAGAATCTCACATTCGTGCTAATTTATAATAAAATTTATTATACTCATTGGCAAAACTGATATGATGCTCGTCAAGCCGTCGAATCATATCATTCTTGCCAACTCGTTTAATAAATTCAATAATGAATGTTCATTCATGTAAGATTCTCTATAAATATTCATTTTCCTATATGGATATTTCAAATGTTCAAAACATTCAGCAACGTAGCGGCGGTGTTTGATAAAGGAAGTGGGGGTAAGTCTTAGCTCTACTGGCCAAAGGCCGGCATAGTTTATTGGTTGACGAGTTTGTCATTCGGTGTCCGTCTGTAACTTTTACCTGGTTAATACGATATGGCGCCATAATTATTTATCAAATCTTTTGCAAACTGACCAGAGTGTTGATATCAATAAAAGCTCTAGTAAGTTCGAAAACCAGCCAGATCGGATAAGTAACACCAGAGATATAGCCCTTGATTATATTAAATATATTTTACTCTTTAACACGATATGGCTTCATCTTTTATTTGATTTTTACCAAACTTGGTCAGATTTAAACATCTGCTTTAAATAGTTTTAATCTAAAAGAATCACATTCAATGTAGTCACCAAGATAAACTTGTCCAGTCTGGTACTTTGCCTCTTTTGGTACTAGTGGTCATTTACCTATTGTTCGCACTATTGTTCGCGGCGCTTGTTTCAGCCAAAGGTTTTCTGCAGTAGCTTGAGCAATTTAAATAATAAGTACATCAATTATTTATCACTAGAACTGGTTTAGTGGTAAATAAAAATACCTTAGTTGAAAATCGATTGAGATATAAATATTTTACAGCTCAAATGATTTTTTGATGGGGCTTTTCCCCTGTAAAAGACAGCAGAAAATTAAGAAATTTCATACAACTTCCTTCAGCCTTCCATACTTTTTATTGTTCATATTTTGCTATAAAACTTTCAGGGTGTCTTAATTCACGAATATCCAACAATTTAAAACCATTTTTGGAAAAATATTCTAAAAATCATTTTTTTCTTCAAATTATTAATGCAGCAGAATTTTGCATTGAAAATGCCCCATCAAAATTAGCTTTCGCGCATGAAATCGTTATTTTCCAACCTATTTTGGAAAGTACTGTATTTTTATTTACCATTAAAAATGTCTGTTTCACTGATATACAACTTATTTAGTTTTAGGTTTAATTTTGTCAGAAAAACCTTTGGCTGAAACAAGCGCCCCAAACAATAGTGATCATTTACCTATTTTGTTTCCACTAGACACAGTGACCATTAGAACTTTGAAACATTATACTGCTGATGCTTTCTTATTTTAGCAGATTGCTCAGGTGTATTATGTACAAACTATGAACTCTGCATGGGCTAGTTTTAAACTTATTTTTTAAAACGTATTTTATAAGTTGTTAGCAATAAAGGAATTAACAAAAACTTGCCATGTCAGAATAGAAACAATTATGGCTATAAACAGTTATAGCGCTTGAATTATTTAACAATATTAACATTCTAGGTCCTTTATTTCTTCATCCGATCTTTGCTATACTTGTTCAGAATGTATTGTACAAAAATAAAACAACAACAAATTTTGGCGCAATTTTTGTCTTCAAGTTTGTAGTGAAAATGTTATTTATTTTTTATTTAAAAAATGCCAAGGGGTCGAAATAATGTCGAAAAGAGTAACATTTTGAAGTTATAAATGTATAGATGATCATAAAACGTTTTTATTGGGGATAATTTTTTTCCCGAATTGTTGATGAATTATATAGGCTTAGAACATGTTGCGTATAGCTTTGAATTATGGAAGTAGTGTTATACAATCTGTACAAATGAAAATTGTGTCTGTTTCCTCGGCGATCAACTTAAGTAAAGAAATGGACAAAGCGGTGAGACATAAAAGTGATTTGCAGACTGTTTAAAAATAGTAAGGAAATGAGCGACTGACATAGTTACACGTGATTTCCGTTTGATGTTACCATTGCGACTACGACCACGAGACCTACGTTCATGCTTTCGAACAGAAAATATAAAAATGTCAATATAAGGCTCTTTTGAAATATTTCATTGTTGACAAATATTATCATTAAGGCCTAGTGGATGTGGTGTCGACCACTTTAGTTCTGCAACATGTCTAACTTTTATTTTAAAGTTCTAACTTTTATTTTAAAGTTTTTAGTAGTATCAATACCATACATTATATATTTAGTCGGTTGAACAGTATACATATATCTACTTCTGTTGAGGTCAATGGTTAAAATTATTCATCCAAGGGAGTGACTATTGACCCGAAGCAGTAAACTATTGACCGAGACGAAGTCGAGGTCAATAGTTTACTGCTGAGGGTCAATAGTCATTCCCGAGGATGAATAGTTTTTAACTATTTACTGAAACAGAAGTAGATCGTTGTTTTATTATATTGAATCGTATAAACTCCATTGGTTTGCTTACGTTTTGCTTACTTGTTTACATGCATGACGTCACGTCATGGGAAAGCGTAACGTCATTTTCAGACTATTGACTTGCAAAAAAAGACTATTGACCGTATAACCAGATTGAACCGGATAGGAAACTTTTGAAAGTCAATAGTTCATACTAATGACTTACACGTGACTGCCTTTTAGCCAATGAAAAATAAGTAGTTAAAATTATATATAATAATGACGTTTATGACCTGACCGACAAAAGTGTTGGTATAAGTAATCTATTAACCATTTGGGATTACCTGCTTTGTATTTATTTCACGAAATCGAAATGTTAAAAATCGACCTGTTTGTCCAAAATATCTTTCACTACAACGTGGTGCATTTCAAAGCAAAATATAAATTACGTAATATATACGTCAATCAACAGTTGAAGCTGACACTTCCACTAACAGTTTGAAGGCCTACCATTGCAATACTACATAGTATGGGAGCTAATATTTTCCCATTGACGTGTTATTAATAAGTCATTATATCTATATTGTTAAGGCGGTAAATTGCAGTTGCTTGAGGCATATAGCAAAAAAACACTTTTTCTGTATATTCGTAGAACCAAGTTTGGTCTTCTAATTATAAATATAAATATAATATATTTTACATGACATAATATTATGTATGTGTATATCTCAGAAATATGTTTTTTTTTGTATTTTCAACGCAAGAAAACGATTAATAATTTAATACGATTTTATTGTAAAAATACGTTTTTGATTTCCTGTTGTTAAAACACGGATTGATAATAGTGCATCCTGTGTGATGTTAATAAACGGTGCAAATGTTATATGGTTTATTAACTTGTATATATATGTGTTATAACATGTAATAACTGTTTATAACACTACCAAATACACATCCTACAAGGGTTTATTAATTCAAAATATTTATACATGGTATGTTCGTATGTTCAATTATATCATACTGGTTTTGGTGGTTTCGCACAATAAAATAGTGCCAGCTAATTTAGATGATATTTCTGTTTAATTTTATAATTCGTTTTACAGAAGTATTTTTGACCTCCGTTCATGAACATACTCAATTAAACCGAGACTGTAATATGTTTTTGTATTTATCGTGTTCGGCGTTTTCCAAAGTTCTCCTTTCATACCTTTTTTTTTTAAATAAATGTAGCATCATCCGCGAATGCTGTGCTTTTCATTTCATTATGCTTGAATGTTATTCCTTTAATATCATTATGTTTCCTTGTGGCAGTGTATAATATTTCAGATGATATTATAAAACTATAAAGCGGCAGTGTACATCATTGCCTAACTCTTTTATCTATCTTAAAACATAGGACATATAACCTTTTGTTAAAACGCAACTTAAGGCGTCATTATAAAACATGTTTAGCCAGTTGATGAAATAAGATCCGCAGATAAAATAAGTTCAAACATTTTAAAATCAATTCGTGATCGACGCTATCAACGGCCTTTTTACATCTGCAAAAAGTATTATTCCTGGCGAGTTTTCATCATTCATTTAAAAAGCATGTTTAGCTATTGTATATGCGTGTTTATACGGTTTGCAAAGTTAATACATTCTACTCGGTTTGATTTATTCAATTTGTATAAAGATATTTCCTAGGCAACTGTGTAATACTGTAAATAAAACGTTCGAAGATTTTTCAATATCGATTTTTGTTTTAATATGTGAATATTAAAACCTATATTGTACAGTAATACTTTTCAGTTATCAAATTTATTAGCTATTACGTTTTAGTGTATTTCTGAAGTAGATATGTATTTCGTTTAAGTTACGCCATTACATACTGTAATCTATTAGCGATTCTGGGATTACGATTTTTGAACAGCCAGTTTTTGAAGTGCAAAGTAGCATAGTAGATAAGTTCTACCTAAAGTTTGTTTGAATAAAAGTCAACCAAACTGAATTGTGTCGCTTGGGTTTCACATTAGCCAAGTGCTTGTATTATTTTTTATATGACACAGCACATAGATATGTATGGAAATAAATAAAGGCAAATAGTAAATATACTACAGATACATAGATATGAACTTGAACTACTAGTAAATGAATTAAAATATGAATTGGACATGAGCTGAATTAAAAATAATTATGTTAAAGTTGTTATATTATTTTGCATTAAGCTGACGTCCACTAAGGCAATACGCATGCGCATCCTACTGTATTTTTGGTATATGAGACATGAGATAAACATGCAACATATTGTTGATTGTTTCTATGAAACATTTCTATAACAATCAATGTACGTATCGTCTAGCAGAAACTAGATGGTCGCAAATCCATTCGCAATTAAAATTCTGCCAGACAGCATGATCATATAACTGACAAGAGCCATTTATCATTCGCTAAGCACAAAGCATGCCATGTCAAAACAATACAAATGTATCTGATTAAACCCTAAAATAATTTTATCACACTAATCAGTAAAGCCTTCTCAGATATCCCATGTGAACATATGTTTTAAGAAAAAGGTATAAAAAGAAGACCGCATCACACTCATATCACACACCCTGAAATATTCTGCTTGAATTAAAGGTAAGTGATACAGATTTACATTATATTTTGTTGTCGGGCGATCATTTTTATTTTTTATTTTACTGTTAATCCTTCGAGTTTTCAGTCGGAATTAGAACTTTTCTCTGCGAATTTCTGTTCTCTTGTGTGTGTGTGTGTGGGTTGTGTGTATGGGGTGTTTGGGATTGATTGGTGTGGTAGGGGGTGATTTAAATATAGCACAATCAGAAGGTGTTTTGAGCTCCTTGCGAACAGTTTAAGTTCGTTAATATATTTCTACCAAGGAACTAACTTTTGACACCGGTAATATCACCGTGATTGCTCAATCATTTTTTTCGAGCTACAAGATATGAACACACTTTTGTAAATATAAATGAACATTGTAAAAGTAAAACTATATCGCTGTTTAAAGGAACTGGAGGCTGTCTGTAAGGGTGATTGGTGTCAATACAAATAAAATCTCACAATACTGTGCTTCGATTTCATCAGAAATGTGCATATAAATTAACTTAAGTCGCATATTATGTTCATTTAATTATTGTTTATGCACATATTATCTTCATTTAATTATTGTTTATGCACATATTATCTTCATTTAATTATTGTTTATGCACATGTTTGGTTTGGAAAACTTGAGGACTCGACTAGCTTCCGTTACTAAATCAAAATTATTAATTTAAATTGGGTTCATATTTCTAACAGATTTAAATAAGATGTTCTTCGATCACAAAACAAGATTTTATAAGAGCCATAAGGCATCATATTATTTAATATTAATCATTAATACAACAGAAACTAGACAAGTCGTTTACTGTCCACATCGAATATGAAACTGAAATACGTTATGATGGTTTTATTCGTATTTAAAGGACACACGGCAATCTTGAAGTGTTTGAAATCGGTGTCTCGATTTATATAGCAAGTATCATTTATACTTTTACCCTGGTCGCGTTTAAATAAATCAAAGTTTAAGTATTCACTATTTCGTCTTATTATACTATAAAATTTAATATTGGTGCAATAATATCAGAAATTAATGATAATCAAAAACAAATTGCTTAATACTATTCTTATAATCAATTAATGATTGAACAAATGCAAGGTTTGCAGAAATACTAGCGGGACGCCGTGAGTTTTTAAAAAATAAAGATCATTGTGTCCCTTTAAAATGAAAACCCTTAATTCTCACAGGAAGCCACCAGCCACCTATTGTTTGGGGCGCTTGTTTCAGCCAACGTTTTTCTGGACTTTTAAGATAAAATTTATCTACTACCTAAATAAGTTGTATATCAGTGAAACAGACATGTTTAGTGGTAAATTAAATACCTTACTTTTCAAAATCGGTTGAGAAATAAAAGATTCATGTGCGATAGCTGTTTTCGATGGGCCATTTTCAATGCAAAATTCTGCAGCCAAGAAAAATTGAAATCTTTTTTTTTTTAGAATTTTTATCCAAATTGTTGGATATTAGAAAATTAAGACACCCTGAAAGTTTTATAGCAAAATATGAAATATTACTGAAGTTATTTGACATTTCTTAATTTTCTGCTGTCCCACCAACAGGAAATTTACATAGGAACAGCCCCGTCAAAAAATCATTTTGACTGTAAAATATTTATTTCTCAACCGATTTTCAAAAGACCACTAAAAATGTCAGTTCTAATCATATATAACTGATGTACGTATTATTTAAATTGCTCGAGTTACTGCAAAAAACCTTTGGCTAAAACAAGGACCCCGAACAATAATGTCGCACTGGTCTGAATATAACACGTTTAATCTTGAATGTATCACCTCCATTTGTTAAGCCAGTATCATTTTAACTTCAAAATCTGCTTAGTATATAATCAAATAAAAGATACTTATTAAAAATAATCAATTTGCATAGGAATAAATATTGTATTAGTAATATAAAAAACAATTAGTACAATCAGGGTGGTCATTTTCGTCCCAGGTACGATGCAAAAACACTTTGCTTGAAACTTTTCAAATAATAGTTTGCAAAGATGCGAGTTATGCAGAAAAACTAACAGAACGCCGCGAGTTCGAAGAAAGATTGTCGTGTGTTCCTCAAAGCTGTTTATACCACGAATCATAGGCTATAATTTATTTACAGAACGTCCACCATGTGTTCTTGTATACGGTCGTGTAATGTAGAAAAAACAAAACTTGAACTCGCGGATTTCGATATCTGCTATAATGTTATATATAGCTCATAATTAAAATAGTGTCGTCATTTGTAATAGAAGAACATTTTTATGCAGGTACAAATATATACAAATACCAATTAGACACACATTGCTCGTGCAAAGGAACAGGTGTGCTTAGAGCAATTAAAATAAGTATTAATAATTATTTGCCTACATTCCTGTTAATACGACTCGTTTGTAGAAAAGCTAGAGGGACGCCACAAGTTTATACAAAATCAGGATTGTCGCTTGATCCATTAACGTATGATATTGTTAGCTGTAGACTTGGTATAATCGTTCATTGGCTGAATATATATATATATATATATATAATAATTGTTCCCCATCCCTTTGTTTTAACTCTGTAAAGAATTAAACCATGCAGAATACATGAATACCAGCATTATCTATAGTGCTCATGTCTGACACAAATACAGCATGCGCTGCAATGACAACCAGTCAAATATTGAATTTCACAAACAGCACGTCAATACGTTATAACGCGATATATTTCAGTATTTCCAGTGCTACCTTTTTTATGCAATGACTTGACAGAGTCTCCTCCGACAACCATCTGGAATATATCCGTTGTAAATGCATACAGAGGGATAAAGAGCACCTTTGACAAATTCAGTTATCCATAATAACGGTCCATGTCCTGTTTTCTTTCCGTAAAATAAATGTTTAACATTTTAATCGGAGGAAAAGAAATAAAGTTCATGATTATATGCCGCTTTGTACTATTATGCTTAAAGGACTAGTATTATGCGCAGAAACTTCCCCCCCCCCAAACCCAGCATGTAATTAGTAGGTGATTAGTGTGTTATTTTTAATACACCTCGTAGCCTTTTGTATGTATTCTAAAAATAATAACTTGATACTGTCGGAAGAGCGTTAATAATACACACTCATTTAATCTGCTCTAAAACGATGGCAGTTCAATAAATAACATCTGCTATGTGACACTGCATTTTTTCTAAACTAAAACAACAACAACATCAAAAATTGACTTGAACATTCATATTAAATATATTTTATATATACATCTGATAAAAGTGATATCAACAGTGTTGGGATATTGAAGCCTTCGTTTTCTTTTCTCTTTCAATAAAAAAAGCAAAACAAGGCAAAATAATAATAATAATAATAATAATAATAATAATAATAATTATAATTAAAGTACAAATATTTATAAATTTAAATTTAAAATAATAGAGTTAAATTCTTTGTTAAATTAATCATAAACAGTTTATTTAATGAATTATAAGACAAAACAGCTGTATCCTGTATTAATGGCGTTAAATTATTAACAGCTTGACTAATAACTGTTAATTTCAAAGCCATGTTGTCTATTATCTCTGACAGGGCTTCATGTTCACTGTGGCATATCTTTCCCATAAGTTGTGGATTACTGCTGACCTGATTGGTATTTCTTAATTAGTTTATTCTCCCCAATTACGACGGGAATGCACGGATGAATATGCCTTTAAGTCAATGGGGACATATTAGCCTTTGTTTTATCATGAGCAAGTTATCGGACAAGTATTACAGTACTGTTTCTGACGAATGAACGTAAACTAAACTCAGTTGCAAAAGAAACTGGACACTTTGATTGTTTAACTTTACACCTTATCCTCTTTGTCCCTGAATGATGTGACCTATTGCAAAACAAATTACAACGTGATATTGGCAATGGAATGATAAAAAACTTTGGTACCAAACATGGCATATTCATTTTGGAATATGTCAATTTAATTCTAAAAAGACTCTATACAATTAAATCTAAACAAAATTCGGTGTCCACTTTCTTTTGCGACTGAGTATATTTAAAATGAAACATCTTTCCCGCAAACTATTCACTGGTTTACCAACGTTATCACAATAAGTCGCACCGTTTAAGCATATACGTTTTCTTCTTAAACAATTGCACAGTTATTTTATAAATGATTTCATAATTGATCAATTTGGTCAAACTATTTTTAGTTAGCAAGATAAATTGTGTGGACATTTAATCACTATTTATCTGCGTTAAATCTGGGGAAAAAACTATCATTGATCTCTTTTGTTTTTGACTTAACCAAAACGAAACTACAAATAAATAAATAAATAAATAAAAAACAGAAACGTTACAAGAAAATGACGTTCTTCATTCTTCAATCTTCAATGAACATTCAAGTTATACAAGTGCAAAATAAAAAGTTATTAAATACTATAACCTGATAAGAATTTTAGTTCATGTATAAAGTTAATTAAATCTGGTCTATCAAAGGCAAAAGCACATAGTAATAACACAAGTGTAACGATATTGACTCCGCCTGTCAAAATAAAACGAACCTTACATGAACATACAGAATAATTGCTATTGTGTATGACTCTTAAAGGTAATTCTTGGATGAATCGGATTGACTTTGCATTTTTCAAGTGATTTTCTTTTCTTTTAGAAATCAGAAGTACACCGCCATTAGTTGTTTATGTAGACATTTTCCCAATATTATCAGTACCAAAGGTTGCATACAGTTATGTTGCCGCCTGTAACATGCAGCACTTGACGTCACTGCGAAGTCTGATCCATTGCCTTACTACTAGCTCAGCCCATGTTCGATGACACATCAGATTGTCCCTTCCAACCTGCAGTGATGCTATGTTCAGAATGTTTTCCCGCCAACGTCACTTCCGGTCACTGACTCCTAACTCCGCCCCATTCCAATGACGCAGCCGATTATGCCACTCAAACATAATTTATTTATTTGGGTACCATTTTCGACAGCCGTGGCAATTTCTTTTAAACTAGATCTACATTAATTGATCAAACTAGAACAGCAACATTCTCGATTGCAAAAAAAGACAGGAAATTAAGGTTACCTATAAACATTCATCTTAAACTATTTGACATAATGGCTACACATATCTTGTTGTATTGTTCTGAAGTGTGGAGTTTGTGAAAATATTGACAGTATTGCATGAATTCTTCCATTTCAAACATTGCAAATCCGTTCTTAAAGTCAAAGGGTGTAAGCCAAAAAAGTAGGGTTTATGGCGAATTAGGTAGATTTCCTTTAAATATTTTCATAAAAATCAGAATGTCAATGTGATAAAAATAAGGTGAAGGAAACAATTACAAACCAATGTATACTGTCTTGGAGAAATACAATTGGCGAACAAAAGTAAATGTCTGAACTATAACATGTATAATTTGACAGACTAAGATCTATTATTTGTTAAACTGTTATTTTTTGTTAAAGATCTTATATTAATTTAAACATATTTATTTTACATCGATTGCGAAACAAGTTCATGCAACTTAGATTAATCACTCTCGATGGCTTCCTGGGTAGAACCAGTACTAAGCAATGTGGATTAATTATCTTGCTCAAGGATTAATACCGTTTTTCATGTTCGATGCTACAAGTGTATCTGTAAATAATTTGTTCATGATCTCATTTTGTTAACACTTTGTTTTGCTCTTCAAGTTTTGTTCTTGTTATTATCTATTGTTATTATAGAATTTGTATTGCTTGTAATTTCACATTCCCTGAGGATAAACAATAAACTGTAAACAAACGCGTGATGATGCTCCGTTCAGGAGGGGTTCCCGCGAATGTCATTCCCGGTGGCTATCTCAATTAGAAAGAAAGACAGGCTTATCTAATCTAAAATCGGTTAAATTATGTAATGTGCACTTCCTTCTGTTATGTCTTTCATATTATGAACCGGTTAAGTTGAAAATATGTATATATTTATATTTACAGACGATTGAAGTGATACAGAAATGAAAATGAACGTACTAGCCTTCATATCTATTTGGCTCCTCTTCGTGGTGAACATGGAATGCAAAAAAAACAAGAAGCCAAAGCCATGTACATGTCTTCAGGAGTTGGATACGTTAAAGAACGAGCTTGCCCGGATATTGCCAGCGGAAGAAGAACCAGAAAGGGGTAAATGTATACACTTTTACATTTAGATTAGAGGAAAATGAAACGAATAATGCTTTTAAAATGAAATGCAAAACAAAATGGCTTTATCAAACTATTGCAAATTGACCTCACAACACAGACTATACTGACATAACTTAACTTCGAAATCAAGATCACAGTGATCAGACGACAGACCATTCAAAACTGTTCGTCACGTGCCACTTAATTCTGTTTACGATTAGGCCTACTACAATAAATATAGTCGGTTTCCTTAAAAAAGTTCCACACCTGTCACTACTATTTCAATGCACATTTAGAACCCGTTTTATTTAAAATTAACAAGGTAATGAATTAGTATCAACGAAAAGGGTTATATTCGTAAAGAATTACTACCGCCCTCCCCAGCCCACACGTGCCACCACCACACACATAACTCTCACAGCTTGTTCTTTTTTTTCCTTCTTTTTTTTCCTTTTCCATCAAATACAAGTGATTTAATTATACGTGTTATATCTGTTATATTTTACAATGTAACAACTAACACCATGTCATGTGTATTATTAAAAGAACATTTGTATTGTATACTCTTGTATCACCTGCTCGTGATTTGAGTTTAATAAAGTGATGTTCTGTTCTGTTCTATTCTATTCTATTCTGTTCTGTTCTGTTCTGTTCTGTTCTGACTTCAATTATTTTGAAATCGGACTATTAGTGAAACTGTGTAGTTTTAGTTCAGCTGTATTTTCTCTCATACGTGTTGTAAAAAATACTTACTGACCTTGACGCCTTTCCCTTAATGATCAATTAACAAACTGATAAGTATCAGCTAACAAACTGAAAATGATATTTAATGATACCTATTACATTTTTACATATTAATATTTTTTTAAATAGTTTAAATGTTATATCCAAACGAGGATGAACATAAATAATTTACTCAATATAAATTGCAGTATTTTGAAGAATAAATGCTTCTCTTTCAAACTTAGATAACCTAAACAGATCTAGCTTAATAGCAGTTTGCATCAACTGAATACTTTTAAAATAAATATGGCATCAACAATCGGACGACCCGGTATAAAACCGAACGGCACATTTAATACAATATTGTTTTCTTCACACCACGTGCTAATTATTTTTATTTAAAATATTTATCAAAAAAAATTGATAAGCAATACAATGGACAAATTAAAATAAAATATTATTCATCTTCTAAGTCGGTACTATTACACAGTGTACAATATCTTTGAATTATATCTGTTATATCAGTTCTATTATAAGCATATCTGCCAGTTCAAGTTCAATTCTAAGTCTATGGGAGGATACTCGACATGATAGTTCTTAATTTTGATAACAAGATATACAAATAAGCCTCGTATGAAAACGAGGTCTTAAAATGTCTATACCTACATAAAACTCGATTATTTTCAATATCACCTGTACATTTTTGAACAAAACAATCAATTAACCTTTGTTTAATCAATAAATGTAATGTTTTCATATCAATAAAAGTTGGGCTTTCCAAACAAAGTTATAGCCACAGATTGTGGCAGTCAATTAAAATGGTTTTAACATTATTGGTCAAATTGTTCACTCCTCTTTCATCTGTCACTGTATCTTTATAAAAAGTAGTTACTAAAGAAACTAACCCGCCAACCCCCCCCCCCCCCCCCCCCTACCCCCCAGAAAATAACACTACAAAACCGATCAAACTCTGTCCAGGTGTTCAGGTTACAAAATTATGTATATGTGGGTGCCTATTAAAAGTATAGTTTTATCTCACATTTTCTTAAAAAAACGTTATTGAATATGCGTAAAATTAATTGTTGGTAACTTGTAATTCGACGCTCCAGATGTGGGGTTTGGCATGGTTGGTTAAATCCGTTTACATTGTGTCTATAGTGTTTGGATTCGCAGAACATATATATATATACGTCGTGGTCATTAAGTTTGGAAACGGTTTACATATGATGCATAATTTGGCCATTTTTGGCCCGATAGCTACTTTCAAATGTTATTTGAATCTATCCCCTTACTCCAATACTATAATGGGTACATACCTGGTTCTCCATTAATGCCAGCATTACTAGTGACAGTTTATCTTTAAACACGTTCTTACACAATTTCAAATGTATTCGTTCGATCTCCGTTGACTTTGTAAAACCCCAAACATGTATAATCCTTAGTTTAAATTATAACCAGCGAACGCAAGAAATAATTGACAAAACATTTTAGATTTTTTTTTTTTTTTCATTTGCAGTTAATATATTTAAAGCTTTTCATTCATTCCCTGCTAAGGTCTCTTGATTTATATCTATGATCAAGTACAATTAATACAATTCCCAGGTTGTTAAACTCGTTCACTACTTCTAATTTTTTTCCGTTGTAGACCCATGCCTCATTAACAAAAAGCCTACCCTTTTCTGAAAAATGGTGTTTTTTTTCCCAGCATTTACCTCTAATCCCCATTTATGACAATATTCCTGCAACATATTTAAACGCTCTGTAACTTAGAAGGAGTCCAATCAAAATGATATGAACTGCGAAAAGTAAAAGAATTAAAGTTATATCATATATTTTAAGTTCAGACTTACTACTGTTAAAACAATTCAAGATCTTCAACAAAAAGAGAAAACTTTACAAGAGCAATTACACCCAATTGTTTGAGTCCAATCAAACATTCGAAACACTCAAAACAATTATTATAACTTCGTACACAATATTTCAGCTTGCCGTACATGTCCCGTATAATTCCTAACAATTTACCTTTAATTCTTAACTCAAAAACCTTTAGCCAAGTGCCGTTTCTGTATATACTGTCGAAAGCTTTCTTTAGGTCCACAACATAACAATATAATGGCTTGGTTTCATTCAATACTGTCTGTATAACAGAATGCGAAATAAATATGGCATCATCAGTGGGACGACCCGGTCTAAAACCGAACGGCACATCTAATAAAATATTGTTTTCTTCACACCAAGTGCTAATTCTTTTTATTTAAAATATTTATAAAACAATCTGATAAGCAACCGTATGTTTTCTTCCTGTTCCTTCAGACAAACATAAATTATCTTACGTATTTATACCCATATCATACACAAATGTTTAAATAACAACAAACGACTGTATAGGAATGGTCAAACGGGCAATGCATTTAATATAATATAACCCCAGTAGAATGTGCCAACTCTCTTACAAATGATCTTTGCAAAATATCTGAATTGTCACAAAAATGGTATGACTCCAGATAACATCAACAATTTTATAATATTCTTTAATGTTTAATTCTGTGTTCAAGATGGCGGATGGTCAGACTGGTCGGCATGGGGTGATTGCTCGGCAACTTGCAATGCCGGACTAAGGTCAAGGACCAGAACATGTAGCAGTCCAGCTCCGACTAACGGCATGCCATGCGAAGGAAACTACGTGGACAAAGATATATGCAACACAAAGTCCTGTCCAGGTAAACATGTAACATTTCTAGACAAGCACTCGTGTCCAGGTATACATGTAATATGTCTAGACAAGAACTCCTGTCCAGGTAAACATGTAACACGTGTTTTTTATAGAGCATTTTCAAGGCAAAATCTTGCTGCATCAAACATTTGAAAAACATATTTTTTTAGATTTTTTTTTTTCTAAAAAAGGTTTTAATATGTTGGATAAATGCTAATTAAGACACTCTGGAAGTTTAAATACATATGATTTCGTTTGAACCTACTACTACTACTACTACTACTACTACTACTACTACTACATTAATAATACTAATACTAATACTAATACTAATAATGACAACAACAACAACAACAACAACAACAACATTAACAACAACAACAACAGCAAAAGCAAAAATAACAATACTACTAATAATAATAATAATAATAATGATAATAATAACAATAACAACAACAATAAAAATAACAATATATTTTTTCAAATCTGAAGAAAACAAATCTTGCATTGATAGACTGAAACAATTTTTTTTAAATTTTTTCGAAATTTTACAGCATTACATATAACGTTGTAAAAAATAAGTATACTCAAGGATTAGAATGAGAGGGAAACTGCTTAAATATAGTTATTCTACACTAGTTAATATTAAAAATTACATATGAAATGATTATCGCCTCTTCCATTAAAAAAGGTGTATTCTACGTCGATTAATTTCATATGTAAATATAATTCAGAAAAATTCTGTTTTATGTAATTAACAGTCAAGGTATAACATTTAGTATAAATTGTCAACTCACTACTTTAACTATTAATAAAGTAGTACCAATATTATTATCTCATGTTTATACTTATTACTACCAGTATAGTAATAGTAGTGTATTATCCATTATTGTACCCTTCGTTCATTTCAGCTCCAGCTGTTATCTTCTCTGTTACCCAACCATCAGCTACTCTCGTCGGTAACAGCAAAACTAACGGCGTCCCTAGTTTTCAAACCATACTCACTAATATCGGTAACGGTTACAATAAGACAACCGGGGAGTTTAAGTGTGTAGTGCCAGGAACATATCAGTTTTCGTTGTTTTTCATGAGTCAGTCAGCGAAATCATATTGCATTATTCGACACAACAAGGGTGTCATTCTCTACGTTTGGGCGGGCCATGCAGCATCTTCTTCATATTGGAATTCTGCCGCGACGTCGACGTACCTTACGTTAGCAGTCGCCGATGTTGTGTATCCACAATGTCATGGTTGGAATACCGTGTATCACGGTAAAACTCCAGTATTCAATGGTGCATTGGTAGTACCGAATTAAATGTTAAAGTTGAGATGATGTATAATGAGATACTTATGAGAAATATATCTGATTGCGTGTATGTTTGAGATTCTTCTTCGTATAATCGGTATAATGGTTATGTCGGAGTGCGTTTCTGTTTATGCTTCTTGTTCGTGTAATCTGTGTAATGGTTAAGTTTGAGTGCGTTTTTTTTCTTCTTTTTTCTTCGTGTAATCTGTGTATTGGCTATGTTCGCGTTTCCGTTTCTGCATCGTCTTTGTGTGATCTGTGTAATGGTTATGTTTGAGTGCGTTTCTGTGTATGCTTCCTCTTCGTGTATTCTGTATACTGGTTATGTTTGAGTGCGTGTCTGTGTATGCTTCCTCTCCGTGTAATCTGTGTTATGGTTATGTTTGAGTGCGTTTCTGTGTATGCTTCTTCTTCGTGTAATCTGTGTAATGGTTATGTTTGAGTGCGTTTCTGTGTATGTTTCTTCTTCGTGTAATCTGTGTAATGGTTATGTTTGAGTGCGTTTCTGTGTATGCTTCTCCTTCGTGTAATCTGTGTAATGGTTATGTTTGAGTGCGTTTCTGTGTATGCTTCTCCTTCGTGTAATCTGTGTAATGGTTATGTTTGAGTGCGTTTCTGTTCATGCGTCTTCGTCATGTAATCTGTGTATTGGTTATGTTTGAGTGCGTTTCTGTGTATGCTTTTTCTTCGTGTAATCTGTGTAATGGGTATGTTTGAGTGCGTTTCTGTGTATGCTTCTCTTTCGTGTAATCTGTGTAATGGTTAAGTTTGAGTGCGTTTCTGTGTATGCTTCTCCTTCGTGTAATCTGTGTAATGGTTATGTTTGAGTGCGTTTCTGTTTATCTGTCTTCGTCATGTAATCTGTGTAATGGTTATGTTTGAGTGCGTTTCTGTGTATGCTTCTCCTTCGTGTAATATGTGTAATGGGTATGTTTGAGTGCGTTTCTGTGTATGCTTCTCAGTCGTGTAATCTGTGTAATGGTTATGTTTGAGTGCGTTTCTGTTTATGCGTCTTCGTCATGTAATATGTGTTATGGTTATGTTTGAGTGCGTTTCTGTGTATGATTCTCCTTCGTGTAATCTGTGTAATGGGTATTTTCGAGTTTCAAACCAACGCGTATCCTGAGTAATAGATATGTTGGAGCATATTGTCTGTTTGAGCTTATTTTGAAATCGATGCACGAGGGCTGTCCGAAAAGTTCGTAGACAAGTACAAAATTGAAATTATGTTTTCAATATATCAATCTAGTTACTACAAATTGTTGATGAAAAATGCTTTTTATAATAAAATAGTCTATATTACCACATAGCAACAATCGTCATGGCAACTTCTGTCAGGGGTTTTCGCCGCAGGTGCTATATGTTCAGTTTAACGCAAAGTAAATCTTCTAAAATCGTTTCAAATGTTACGCTCTAAGGCGTGTTAACGGTGTATAAAGGCACAATTCCGAGGGAAAATATTCGAAGATTTCAAGAGTTGAAAAATAAATCAATGGCAATATTATCAAACATAGATAAACAATGGTTCGCAGACTTATTTATTTGCTTATTATATCACGACAAGAGAAATGTACCCGCTACTGTGGAAAATATTTCGAGAAGGAGTAAAAGTTGACACCATGAACGTGTATTATACCTGCGCCGGTCGTTCAGTATAGAACATGCAACAGACTCTGTAACTTCTTTATTTGCAAACCTTTGATTGTAACATTTGAAAAGGTGATACATAAAACATTGAACAATTTGGCTATATAGTTTCTTGTAGATTACAATTGCTACAACTTTAAACAATTAAATGTGTCGACGAACTTTTCGGACAACTCTCGTATATGTAGTGTGAGTAACTGTTTTCTATTCTACTTCATTTTGTATTTCTGAGAGCGTGTCAGATCGACTTCTTTTATGTGAAGAAAGGAGTAAGGGATATGTTCGAGAGATTGTTGGTGTGAGCTTCTTACGCGTGAGAACTGAATAATAGATATGTCTTAGCAAATGTTGGTTGAAGCTTCTATTGTGTGAGGAGTGAGTAATAGATATGTCGGAGCAAATGTTGGTTGGAGCTTCTATTGTGTGAGGACTGAATAATAGATATGCCGGAGCCCATGTTGGTTGGAGTTTCTATAGCGTGTGGATTGAGCAATGGAATTTTCGGAGCAAATACGTCGAACGACATTTATCTGGTTGCCACCACATACCAAGGGACCACCTGACATTTTCGCATAAATATAACAATCACCATATGGCACACCTGACGTAAACTCATCAGGTTTTTCTGTATCAAAACAATAACATTGGTAGTATTTATTTGAAAATCGGTCAAATGATACCATTACTCCGACCATGAACTTTTTAAAATACTTAAACTTTACAAAAATGGCTGTTCAAATTACCAACGTAACTTAGTACATTA
Organism: Cyrtodaria siliqua; assembly: GCA_037043455.1. Classification (NCBI taxonomy): domain Eukaryota; kingdom Metazoa; phylum Mollusca; class Bivalvia; order Adapedonta; family Hiatellidae; genus Cyrtodaria; species Cyrtodaria siliqua. Next base: position 248,025 of record JAWPHD010001184.1, read on the forward strand.
ATTATTCCGATGTTATTTTTGAAATTTGAATGAATTCAATTGGACTACATTTAAACGGCATCTTGCTGAAATTCATTAGACGGGATGCTGTGATTAAAACATTTCAAGTCTGGGAATTTGCTTATTGCAAGCGGCCGTCTATAATAATCAATGGGAGTATTTCTAGGAGATATAACGGGATTTTGTTTTCACTTTTATCAAATCGGGATCGATGTATAAAATGTAAAACAACAACCCGGAGTCGAGACGACGACATCGAGGAAACGCAATCCACTAACTTCGGGGCCAGCGCAATTTCTCGACTTGTAGCACGGACGTCAAATGTCAACTAAAACTATTCGGCAGATGGATCCTGGAATGGAGATTTCTATGACATAATCAAAAAAAAAGTAATGCCTGTGTATCTGTCGTGCAGATGACGGACCCGTGCTCGTGTAAATATTTAAGGAGCAATGTTGTAGCTTGAAGTGCAATGCAATTACATTATGCAAGTTCGCCTTTTAATTCTCAAAATGTCTGGGTGGTGAAGTTATTAGTTTTTAACGAATGGCTGAACAAGTCCATAGAATATTCTCAAAATATCCTGTGGTGAAGAATTTAATATAACCATGTAATCAAAGTCCACGGTATGACCCTCAAGGCTACCTGTGGTGAAGAATTCAATATAACCACGTCATCAAAGTCCACGGTATGACCCTCAAGGCTACCTGTGGTGAAGAATTCAATATAACCAGGTAATCAAAGTCCACGGTATGACCCTCAAGGCTACCTGTGGTGAAGAGTTAATTGCAAACAGCTACAACATGCAGCTGTGGGATTCACAATCAAACATATATGTGCATTCTATATATATATTATATAATCTATCTTTACGAACTGTACTAGCCGTTTATGACCACTAGGTCACCGAAGTAGCAGGGCATTAATATTTGATATGCGAGGCTGCTATGGCATACTAGCACTGTTACAACCATGGCCGATATTAGATGCGGAGCTGGTGAGTGCTATAGTGAACCAGCACTGTTACAACCATGGTCGATATTATATGCGGAGGTGTTATAGGATATGCGGAGCTACTATAGCATAATTACGTGTAATGAAAATCACGATTACAACCATGGTCGAGAGTTAAATGCGGGAATGTCCAACCTAGGTCGTCGACAAAGCGATTACCCACACATGCAGTCGTGCGATGAAGTGAGATGTTTTGAAGACGCTGGGTGTAGATGTTCAACGACTCTGGATGCAGAAGTGTAAAGCGACGCGATGGTATACAACGCCAAATGCTGTAGTGTTCCGGATAATGTAGTGCACTATTGCATTTGTTAGTGTTTTAGGTTAAACATTTAGTTATGGCACTACATTGACTATATCAGTGACGTATACATACTTGTAATGTGGCTATGTACTTCAAACTTTGATGATCATACTGTTGGTGAAGGACTTTTAACTTTTAAATTAGAAATACAGTGGCGTACTAGCGACATATTGAGCCTTTATAATACATTATCCCATACTTATCTATAAATACGTTGTATTCGACACATGCGTAGCTGGTCATATCAATCTAGCGGGCAAAAATGCTTTATCTTACGGGTGAAAAAAAAGGTGAAAAACGTCATATCAGGTTGGAATTACCCTTGCCTACTTATAACTAAATGAGATTCGCCATACTACGGAAAAACGAAAATTTTTGTCGGAAAGAGCCGAATGCTTTTTCGGTTTGTTTACGTTTATTTTCATTCAGATTAGATTGGATTTTGCACGAGTAAGAGAGAGTCGCGGCGATACCCGTGGTTTGCTTCTCAATCGCGACGATATTTTTTTTATAAACAAGCATTCAGAAGATTTTGTGCATTTTCTTTTCACCTGTAAAATGTAGCTGTAATTTATGGTAACATTAATCTAGATTGATATATAAAACGGAACGTATTTATAGGAAAGTATAAGATAAATAGAATAAAACATGGGTATTTTCATATCACACTCTATATCAGGACGTCGACCCATATCAGCCCTTAAGCTAAAATTCTCGGATTGATATATCGTCTCAGGCCCAATATAGGGTGTCGTTGAATTGGGGTTTTACGACGCACCAACGCAAAAATATTATATCCACCAACAAGAATGAACTTTCCAGGCCCCTCTCCATTTAAATACATATAACAATATTCAGAATGGACCTAGAACCTTCTAACCTGTAGAACTGCAGAGTTGCTGCAAATTTTATTGTAAACACTCAATTTTTCGCTAGAGCCACGATCACTGTTGTGTTAAATACATAATTGTTTTATTGTTGTTTTATTTTATTATAAAATCAAAAAATTAAAGAAATTCTATTGGATCAGGGCTGGTCACATGATTCCTGCTAAAAGGACGTATTGACCCAAGAAATATATATTGACTTTTCGTATTGACTCAAAGGCGTGGCTAAAATAAAAATGCGCGAGCGAACGTGAATAGGTACGAATGTACAATAGAATGACGTCATCGGGATCAACAAAATGTCAGCCGACAGGTTTGTTTTTTGACAGCTGATGAAAAAAAAGAAAATAATAGAAAATGGAGAAGCCGATAATACTAAAAGGGCAACATTTACGGTGGTAAATTTCTTTCATTTTTTGATTGTATAATAAAACTATTGTTGCCTTTTGAATTCGGTCTATAAATGGTTTTATTATATACCTATCAATAATATATACATAGTACCTTCATTTTCTTACAATGGAATACAACAACCCGTATCACACTACAGGTTATCAGTATGCTACTAAAGATAGATTTTGGAAAATGTCAGATTGGAATGTTGGGGATTGCCCAGCTAGTAATAATACATTAAGAACAATGGATGTTTTAACATGAAATGTGAACTATCAGAATGTTTGTTTGTGCGTTTGTGAACATAATGTGGGTTAATTAATTTAAGATTATGTCAGTTGGTAAATTCACCAGAATTTTATGTTAAATGAACACAGGTGTAGTTGTTGCAATGTACTGTACATGTTTTCATGCGCGTGTAATGTACATGTTTTCATGTCTTTTTTGGTGGTTTTCAGTTATTTGACTTTATATAATTTTGTTTTAATTTGTTGTTTTTGATACATGTATTCTATTTTAATGATATGTAAAGAGGTATATAATAAAAGGATCATTACTATATTAACTTGTTCTGAAGCTTGTATCACCTCTCGTAGGTAAATGCCAGATCAGAATCACACTCGAGGCTACGCCTCTCGTGCGATCCTGATCTGGCATTTACCTACTCGAGGTGATACAAACTTCCAGAACAAGTTACTATAGTAATAATCCTATTTTATCGACCCGAGAAAAGGCATAATTACCTCGGACGTATGCCTTTTCTCGGGTCGACCTCGGTCAATATGACTTTTCTCGGGTCGATAAAACCATGTATCGACCTCATCAAAAGGCAATAATTGTATAATATTATTATATTTAATTGTATATGAGGTATTTATGCAGAGGTTGAGGTTTCATATTTTATCAAAGTGCAGGAATAACATATTGGTCAGCGTGTTTTTTTACTGAGATCACCATTCTACACGTATTAGCAAACATCAGTTAATGGTTAATGGCAATTTTGTGACACATGCTTGCAAATTAGTTGGTCAGTTTATATAAATAAATATTGATAATTATGCATGCCGAAAATGTACACTTAAATTGTGGTCGGTTTTTGGTGCCAGGCATAAAATCAGGCGCTTGTTAACTATATGTTTGGAATGCTCAAGCTAACCACGTAGTTTTGTGTCATGAAAAAATTAAAGGGACTCATGGCAATCTTGATTTTTAAACACTCTCGGCGTCAAAACTCAACATTGCAGTTAATTATATGCAAGCAGGTTTAAAGTTAAAAGATACTACATAAATAAATCAAGATGTTTATTTTGATGCCTGATAAAATCTTCAAGATTGCCATGTGTCCCTTTAATACTGACCATATTGACAAACAATAAGCTAGGAAGCAGGTGGAATACGGGAAACGTTCCCACGGCTGTTGCAGCGAGTGGATCTTGTATAAAATAGGATCGCTCGCAAGGTCTTGAAGATAAACTGCACTTTTCGACAATCTGTAGATTGAACAAATTTTTAAATTTCTAATAAAGAACTATTAGTGCATTTATAAATATGTTATACTAATTAAAACTAGAAGTGGGTAAAACGTGTTATAATTATTTATAACCCCGACTTTAAGTCATAATCAGTTGCATACAGACTATACTCTTGGAAGCGCAACAAACACAAATAAGAGATAAACGTAGCAGACTCGGTTTTATTTAGTCTAAGTCATACACTAATATTCAGGAAATATCAAGATATAGCTCGATAATACTCGCAGAGTTTTACGTTCAAAGGCAACAACAATAGTCTAGTCAGCCTGTCAGTTTTACCACTCAATCGCAAGCTCTTTGGAACAGAAATAATTTTCGATTTTCTGATAGATATATACTGAGGATCAATGAAAACGCACCAGTAGATTAAATCGTATTATCGTAATGTATCGGCTACATAGTATTGCTAATGTAATGTATAATAATAGGTGCATATTTAGAAATTAAAAGAATATTAATTAACAATTCCAAACACCGATTGTCTCAAAAGCCCTTAACATCGCGTAAAGTGTTCAATTAAAGTCACAAGGGTAGAAAACAAAAGCCACACATACTAATACAGATAAATTTTTCAATTTCAAAACATGCACTTATTATTATAAATTACTTCAACCCATTGGGAGCTGAACTTGTAAGTGAGAAAGTATCGATTGTTACGGATAGCGGGAGGTACATAGCACTGGTTCTACCCAGGAAAATAGGGTTTTGTGTGTGCCTGTACCACAAAAACAAAACGACCGCCATATATGGCCTAAAATGTGCTAACAATGACGTAAAACACTGTTCAAACAAACAAATAAATTACTTCTGAATCAGCAAAACAATTTAACACACATATACTCTACTGGTGTATTTTCATCGACCATCTGTATACATTTGAAAAAAAAAAAAAGAAAAAAAGAAGAAGCACCGCCAAGTAAAAAACGGACATGACAGACACTACAACGGCCGATCACGAAACACACAACAAACAAATCAAACACATATGATTAATAATACAGCATGTAAACAGATAATCGTAAGAGCCGTAACACATAAGGAATAACAAATACACAAAGTTATTTTGAGCACCAATAACCGGTAGCAATGGAATATAGAGTGAAGTCAGCATTGATGACGACTGTGTTTGAGTCCGACATGTCAAAATGATACTGGTGCGGAAGATAGTTTAATATACAACTAAACACCATCCTGTGTTATGCATCATGTTAAGGGTATTTCTGTGACAAAAAAGAGAAGAAAATAAACATCGAATCGAAATAAATATGAATGGGTATATATAGCAGGGTTCAACAATTTTGTTTTCAGTTTATATGATTAAAACACATACAACTGTTAAATGACAAGATGCATAGGTAAAGAAGTGTATATGGTATATATATATATATATATATATATATATATATATATATATACACACAGGTATAGCCGAGTTGATCATATGCTGTTATTTCCCTTATCACGAGTTCACTCCCTTCGAAAATCGATTTCCGATCACTTCCGGTGAGGTAGTTTTCTATTAAAAATGACTGACAAAGGATCTACTGATGCGTTTGACCCAGATAAATGTAAAGTACGTGACCTTAGGCGTTTTTTAAGAGATCATGGGAGTTCGTATCGGGAAATAAATCCGAACTGATTCAACGAGCGAAGGGAGCTTTACAGATCGGGGTTAAACCGTTGAAAGAAATAGCTCAAAACGACGAAGAAATTGCCAATCGACGCAAACATGAAAAATTTATTACACCGTTTGGGGAGGATTTACAGGACCCCATGTTATTGAAAAGTAACTGTACTAGTTCTGTCGACGATATTCCGTCCATAAATGAAAAGGGCTTGTACAATTATTTGGTGCTGAACACGCAGAGAACATTTGACCATGACCAAATGAAAGCCAACAGGGCATTGAAAGCAAAGGTGTTTTTCAAGGATGGACATGTTCACAGCTTACAATATCATCAAATTACAGGCAATTGTAGTCACTGTTTTTTAAATGTAAAGTAATGCCCTCCATCTCTACACAGAACGAAAACTAAAAGCCTGACTATGATGTATGGCTTTGCATGTCAAAGATGTCAGGACAAATCCAATCAGCTGGTTGTAATTGTAATGCAGGGTAAGACATATTACTTTTTAAATTTAAATAAAAAATATTTCAGTCTGGCTTGTTCTGTTGTCTATTATGTTCTACGGCGGTCAATACTTGACAATGGATATACATATTATAAGTTACCAAACTCCAAATAAAATGTTGAAACACTGGACTTTAAAGTAAACCAGTGGTCTCCAGTACACCAAAGTATTCTGCATGAGGCTATAAACCGAGGACCCCATCTGTGTATGACTGGTGTTACATGTGACGTAAAATGCCACACAATCTTTCGTAATCATAAACCTGGAGTGTGTGGTCCAGTGGTAGAGCGTCGAACTCCAGATCGAGAGGTCGTGGGTTCGATTCTCGCCGTGGCCACGTTATTTATCTTTGAGCAAGATAATTAATCCACATTGCTTAGTACTGGTTCTACCCAGGAAGCCATCGAGAGTGATTAATCTAAGTTGCAAGTACTTGTTTCGCAATCGATGTTAAATAAATATGTTTAAACTAAACTAATCATAAGCCTCACACAAGTATATTATAAACGTTGTAGCATTTGGTTCACACCTAAGTAATTTAGTTGTTTTTTATTCAAATATTTTAAAGCGAATGTCAGCTATGACTAAGCAGGCATTTGTGACAAAATGGGCATATTTTTGTTTTAATGTTTACATAAATATACTTTCAGGGAAAGTGAATCATGCAGCCACATAGCTGGGATGCTCTATGGACTGGTCGACTTATCGGAGAAGAGAAGAGATGGATTAAATTCTTCAACCTCCACAGAATGTTGGTGGATTAAACCATCGCGAAAAAGGAAACTGAGTCCAAAAAAATCGCAGGATTTAGCATTCAAAAAACACAAATTTAATGACACCTCACGTGAATCAGTTAAACAAAAAATTATGCCGAAAAGAGATTTCAAAGCTGTAAATTTCAGTGAAAAGCTTATTTCTGTTAATAAACATGCTGCATGCCTATATGCGAACAAATTCTCTTTGCCAACGTCCCAGCAAGAAACACAGAAAGAAGAAATCCCCAAATTACATAATGTAGAATATGTGTACAGAGACAATGTAGATTTGAGTGATGCAACGTGTGTATCTAATTTTACCAGTTATTTTAGTTGCTTGAAAGTAAATACTTCTGATTGTGAAACAATAGAAAGAGAATCGCGAGGCCAGTCAAACAACAGTGACTGGCACATAGCTAGAGTAGGCCGTCTAACAGCATCAAATTTTGGAACTATTTACAAACGTAAAGAGGATACACCACCAGAGTGTTTGGTAAAAAGTCTCATGAAATATGATGACAAGGAGTATGATGGCCCAAGTGTTCGTTGGGGACGGTCGCACGAGCGTGCAGCGCGCAGAATATATGAGAACATTCAAAAGAAAAAACATGAACATTTCAGATGGATTGAAAGTGGGTTATGTGTAAATGCAAAGTATCCGCATCTTGGAGCAATGGATGGACTAGTGTCATGTAAGTGTTGTGGTGAGGGTTTGGTCGAGATCAAATGTCCATTTACATGGAGATTCAAGTCCCCATTGGAGGCCAGCAATGACTCCCTATTTTCATGCACTATCGAAGACGGAAAACAAAAACTAAAGAGGAGACATGCCTATCATTTCCAAATTCAGGGACAAATGGCGATATGTCAGCGAAAGTACTGCGATTTCTTTGTGTGGACACTGAAGGGATTTTCAGTGGAAAGAATTCAATTTGACAGTGAATTCTGGGAAGACTGTGTACAGAAATTAAACTCGTTTTACTTGAAAGCAATTATTCCTGAATGTTTTCGGAGCGTGTTAAACGTGGACTGAAATTAAACTGAATCGCACTATTATTAATTTAAATATTTTAACATCATGCAAGTTCATATGCAAGTTGCCACATAATTCAATACATAACCAGGAAAACAAAGAAACAAAGAAACTGTCAGTTAAGTTTTATTACAGACAAATGTCATAATTTTATGAAAAATAAAATTTGGTTTGAGCAAGATGTAATGACTGCACTATACAATATATCATTCAAAATTTATTATAGGATTAAAAAACATTTATTTTTCTGGCCTTTATGCATGTGTAAAGAATGTCAAATCACAAACAAATTAAATGACTTAAAAGTCTTTATTTTCCATTTGTGAATGATTTCACATTCTTTACAAATGCAAAAAGACAATGAAAAATTAATTCAATCCTAATAATTCCAACAACATGAACAATTCACAAAAACATATGTCGAAAATTTGTAGATATATTCAAAATCTCCAAACTAGTCGTATTGAAATACCGTTTTCCGTGAAAAACAATGTCATAAATGTTTTTATCACATAACTTGGCTTCTGGGAGTGCAATAAAGCCATGACTTATTTCTCGTAATACACTAGTGTATTACAGATGCAAATGAGGACCGAATCACTGTTTGTATACAGTAAAACATTTAATCCCAATTGTTTTCATGGCAAATAATACGGTACGTTCAGACGCCTTAATTATGTATCATTATTTGAAATCCTACTTCATAAAATGAATGTTAGTAACGTTAAATTTGGTTTAAGGTATCGCATTATTTGTAGGGCAAACACATTTACAGCCGCGTAACATAGCGACGTCATGTAAACAACAAAACAACGCCACGATTTGTTTTACAAATTGCCGCCGTATATAAGGAAAATTGACGACATTAATGTGAAACTATCACGTCGTAGGTGTGTTATGTGATTAACAGAATCTTACATTCGTGACTGTGTATTATTGACTTTAATAAAGTATTATTGACTTTAATAAACTCGTTGGATAAAAGGTATCCTATATTTTCTTGCCGAGTATCCTATATTTTTTATCCAACGAGTTTATTAAAGTCAATAATACAGTCACTCATGTAAGATCCTCTATGAGTGTTCCGATTTGCACTTTATCGATATGTAAAAGATGATCACATGGTGTGATTTTACTAAAGAAAAACAGTGAAATGTATCAAGTTGGAATTATTTAAATGATAATGTTTATGTCTGTTGAAATGTTATTACACCATTATATATGGATCTGCTCAACAATTTTTATATGCAATTTTGTGCTTTAAAATATGGCATTTATTGTATTAACAATAAAAAGTATCATTTCAGATTCTGGCTTCACATTTATAATTTTGACCGTTCATGCATTCAATTGAAAATTCCAGGGTGATGAAAAGAAACCGAAGAAGTGCTTTCTTCACACATGTAAATCGGGGGGAAAGTGCTGTCTAATTTACAATTATAAGTAAAAAAATGTACTGAATGTAATACTTTTTCTGGACAGCATGAAATATATCGTTTAAAAATATTTGAAGTATACAGCAATTTTCCGGTTTCTTTTCAGTATGATTTTTGAAAAACTCAGAAATGAAATGAAGTCCCTTTCAACACATATAATGTCATTTAATTGGGACAGCCACCTCGAAGGAAAATGAGATGAGGATGAAAGTGTATATTCTTATTAAATACTGGTCTTTTGATACACAACAGCAACGATTCAACAAAATTGAATTGATATTTTATTCATGTCATAGAGTGCTACCAAACTGGTTTGCTGCATTGTTACCTATCAGTCACTAGAGGTGGCTGACAGTTTGAACATTTACTGCACAATTTCCAAATCTACGATGCCTGCCCAGCAAGTGTAATTGGTATGTTTCCTTGCAAAATTCTGAAGTTTTTCACGCGTTCTATGGCTCGTTCAATGTGTATTCTTAAATTTGCAATTCTACGAGTTTCTTCAACCTCGCGCTTAGTTAAACGCCTATATTTAGTTTTAAAAGGGGGGATAATCACTTCAATTCCTCTAGGGGTTGTTAAGTCTTTTATAAGAAATCCCTTATCAGCCATGATGGCATCCCCTTTTTCACAGAGATCAAGAATTCCACTTTTTTGGTTAACTGTTTATCACTTATACTTCCGGCCCAAAGATCAGACACAAATGTAATTACACCACGCGGATTAATTCCAATAAGGGCCTTGTATGTCATGTGGGACTTGTATGAAGAATACATTAAAGAGCGATTTGACAGAGATTGTGGTGTTTCTGTGTATACTTCTGTGCAGTCAATAATTACACGGCAATTTGGATATTTTACTATAAACTGTTTTGGCATGGTTAAATTATTAACCTCTCTTTCTGGCCAATGAAGCAGGAAGTTAAGTTTCACAAATAAATATTCGATCCACATTGAAACAATTTTGCTGCACGTTGATTTAGATATTTTAAAGCGCCCGGCAAGATCTTCTAGAAATAATCCTAAGCGAAGACGCATCAATACCATAAAAAAATCGTCTATCAACCTCAGTGTACGACGCCTACCACGGTTTCCCTCGGCATTCTCAGCATATATGTCATCCATTTCACCAAACAAGGAATAAAACGTGCCACTATTTGGTATTCCCGTATAAAACATAACTTTCTCGTCAGAATCACTGATATCTTCAATAGTCAGATCTGGTTTTGATGTTTGGAGTTTGACATTACATGTTTTTATAGATGGTGTATCCAACACAGGGTTTTCTTTAAAAATATACACAAAGTCAGTCTGTGTACCTACATCAACAGAGACCTTTGATGTTTGTGTGGTCATGTCTGTTCTATTTATAATATCTGTTTGATCACATTTGTTCAACACATCAGAAATGTATTCTGGTGTGACATGTTTACAATAGTCATGAAGGAAGACTGATGTATGAACTGAAGAATGTCCTGTGTGTTTGAATGATGGACCTGGGTCAGAAACATTTTCGTCTTCTGAAATACTCTGATCAGTGGTCAAGGCTGGTGATGCACTGGTCTCTGGTTGTAAAGTGGCAGCTTCATGATCATCTCCAACCTGAAAAGGAATAAAAACACATTTTTTTAATCAAAATAATGTCCCAACAAAAGTTACTGACATAAATTGTCAAAAGAGAAGTACAACACATATCAGAATATGTAGGGAAAATTGGAGAAACCATTTTTTTTCTATAATAAAATACCTCATCCACTTCTTTTATACAAAACTACATCTATTAAGATGTCAATTATATCTTTGAAAAATAAATTAAATGAACTATAAAGATATATACCATTGACGAATTGAATGATTTGCCCTGGAAAACCGTTGGAACTTCATTCTTTCCCGTCTTTTCACCATTACGGAAGTGGTAAGAACAAAGGCGATCATTTTCACTGTAGACATACTGGCCGTAGCACAACTTTATTCGCCGAATCCACACACGCCTTAATGTCTGGCTTGCTGGAAATCGGTGCAATCGAATATTACGTTCTTCTACAACCTTGCCAGCATAATTGGAGCACACACAGCAATATTGTCTCTTCTTTTCTGTCGATTTTGGAACGTTCGATAACGAAATTGCGTTTTCCATTTTACTTCCTCGTTTGCTCACCGGAAGTAAAAGTCGGTATATTTCTTCTCTTTTTCCGCTGAAGAGTTCGTAATGGGAAATAACTCAACCATTGTTTGCGAAACAGGGCTATATGCTAATAACTCCTTCGAAACAAAGTTTAAAAAAAACACCAGAGCAAAGTCGATACGATTCCCATCACAGATAAAAAACACACAAAAAAACTAATAAGTGCATATTAATATTAATTAACAATTACAAACACCGATTGTCTCAAAAGCCCTTAACATCGCGTAAAGTGTTCAATTAAAGTCACACGGGTAGAAAAGCCACACATAATAATACAGGTAAATTTCAAAATATGCACTTATTATTATAAATTACTTCAACCCATTGGGAGCTGAACTTGTAAGTGAGAAAGTATCGATTGTTACGGATAGCGGGAGGTACATAGCACTGGTTCTACTCAGGAAAAATGGGTTTTCTGTGTGCCTGTACCATAAAAAAACGACAGCCATATATGGCCTAAAATGTGCTAACAATGACGTAAAACACTGTTCAATCAAACAAATAAATTACTTCTGAATCAGCAAAACAATTTAACACACATATACTCTACTGGTGTGTTTTCATCGACCATCAGTATACATTTGAAAAAAAAAAAGAAAAAGAAAAAGCACCGCCAAAGTAAAATACAGACTGACATGACAGACATGTAGGCCTACAACGGCCGATCTCGAAACACACAACAAACAAATCAAACACGTATGATTAATAATACAGCCTGTGAACAGATAATCGCAAGAGCCGTAACAAATAAGGAATAACAAATACACAGGTAAATTTTTCAATTTCAAAACATGCACTTATTATTATAAATTACTTCAACCCATTGGGAGCTGAACTTGTAAGTGAGAAAGTATCGATTGTTACGGATAGCGGGAGGTACATAGCACTGGTTCTACCCAGGAAAATAGGGTTTTGTGTGTGCCTGTACCACAAAAACAAAACGACCGCCATATATGGCCTAAAATGTGCTAACAATGACGTAAAACACTGTTCAAACAAACAAATAAATTACTTCTGAATCAGCAAAACAATTTAACACACATATACTCTACTGGTGTATTTTCATCGACCATCTGTATACATTTGAAAAAAAAAAAAAGAAAAAAAGAAGAAGCACCGCCAAGTAAAAAACGGACATGACAGACACTACAACGGCCGATCACGAAACACACAACAAACAAATCAAACACATATGATTAATAATACAGCATGTAAACAGATAATCGTAAGAGCCGTAACACATAAGGAATAACAAATACACAAAGTTATTTTGAGCACCAATAACGGTAGCAATGCAATATAGAATGAAGTCAGCATTGATGACGACTGTGTTTGAGTCCGACATGTCAAAATAATACTGGTGCGGAAGATAGTTTAATATACAAATAAACACCATCTTGTGTTATACATCATTTTAAGGGTATTTCTGTGACAAAAAAGAGAAGAAAATAACATCGAATCGAAATAAATATGAATGGGTATATATAGCAGGGTTCAACAATCTTTTCTTCCAGTTTCTATGATTAAAACAGATGACAAAATGCATATGTAAAGAATTGAATATGGTATATATATATACATATATACACAGGTATATGCTAATAACTCCTTCGAAACAAAGTTAAAAACAAACACCAGAGCAAAGTCGATACAATTCCCATCACAGATAATCCCGGATTTCAGATTACGAGCAAAAACCGACTGGCAGACAAACAGACGGACTGGACAAACCACAGTATATTCTCTTTTTTTTCTAAAATAGCGCAGCTGTAAAAAAACACACAAACAAACTCATACATTCCGATTATACAAAACAAAAATCAAAACGTCCATTCTTATTGTCAAGTCAAAGTGGGTTGTCACATTGAGATGTTTGCGTATTTGTCATAATGTTAAATGTTGGAGGTTGGGATGGGGCGGGGTCTTATCGTTCTAATTAAAAAAAGAGGATGTTTTTCTTTTAATTTATTTATTAACCAGTTTTGATTTAAGTAACACGTTATGGTCAACACAAACATTATTCATATCTTTAAATAAAAATGCACATTAAATCAACTTTTTAGAAATACAAAAAAACGTAATAGATCTACATTTACTAATAAAGTGTTCAACGATTTCCTTACGCATAACGTGTTGCTCGTTTGGAAAAAACAATATCTATTTATAAACTTGCCGTGACGTCGGATTTTATCATTATAAATACATCGATTCCGAGATGATGCGATTGGGAGGGTAACATTAAAAAAATGCTGCCCTCCAGTGACGTCACTCCAGGGTGTTACATTACAACAGCGCACGACAGCACGAAATGTTAAATAATGGGGGATTGACATGAGGTATAATAAAATTATATAACGTACATATTTTGAGACTCCAAACTCTATAGACACAATATAAACGGCTGTATATATTCAAACAGTAAAAAAACACGCAACATACTTTAGGAATTGTCAAGACAAGGATGCATAGAAACGGAAAAGTCACTCACACACGTATGGATTTAAATCGCTTGAGACATAACGTAAATAAGCGAATACATAACACAAGAAGAGAAAAATCTCAATTTACTTTTATATGTAATTAACAAATGTTTGTGTAAACCAATATAATACAATATATTACATTATCGTCAATATATAGAGAATAATAAATGGGTATTTTCATATCACACCCTATATCAGGCCTGAGACGCCATATCAGCCTGAGAGCTTTAGCTCGAGGGCTGATATGGGTCGAGGGCCTGATTTAGGGTGTGATATGAAAATACACATTTTTGTATTATATTTATCATATACTTCAGCTTTGTCGCAATGTCAACTTCAGTTCACTCACTACGCTGTTTCCCAGGGAGAAAAAAACGTTTTTATTATTAGATCTAGTCCTTTCTGATGTGCTCATGTCTGTCGCGTAAGTGGTACACAACATTTATTTTTGTCCGAAACCTTATTGAAAATGAATTCCATTGAATTTTAAATTTTCTAATCAAGGTGAATTGTCATCAGTGGTTATTTCATCCACGGATAATGATTCTATAGCCAATAATCTGCCACGAAAACAGGATGGAAGTTACTAATGAAACGTAGATGACAAACCATACCCGTGACCATAACTAATCGCGTGTATTCCGTATCACTCCGGTAAAAGGATCAATGTACATTCGGTTATTTCCGTGATATGACATTTTTTCACACTATATTTCACGCGTGTGATAAAGCTTTATTGCCCGGCAACGAAATCCTGATTGATATGACTAGCTAGGTCTATGTCGTATCGTATATTAAGAAACATCATATTTGTAGGGAAGTATATGATAAATACAAGTGCTTAACAAAGAAAAACGTATTTATATAATTATATTGCAATTTCGTACAGCATTGCATATCGTTAAGTAATAGATAGAGTCTGGTCTCAGCGAGTCGGTTTCTTTAAACACCGAGATAGGCGTAGCCCATCAATGTTTTTAAGTAACCAACGAGCTGAGACATACTATATCTGTAGTATGGTGTACTTAGTGACCCTGTCCCCATGCTACAAAAAATGATAAATCGCTTCTAACTCTGTTTAGATTCACAATAACAATTGACAATTTTCTTCAACAAAGTGTTCACGGACAATGTTCTTATGTGCACACATTCACTTCATCATTGCGACCCTTGCACTCTGAAGCGAGTCATAATGCACGGTCCCTTGTCATAGCTGCAATTCCAGCCTCCCCACGGTAACCAGTAAGAACCATTCGTATCTGTATTGCCACTTTCATCTGTTTCCCGACCGACTAATTGTGGATTTCCTGGGATAATAACAGACAGTGGTACACAATTAGCATAGATTGCTCTTGTTTAAAGCACAAATCGCGAAACTAGACTAGTGTATAAACGAATGTGCCTTGTTCGTTGGTTACATTTAGTTACTTAGAGGATCTTACATAAGAGACTGTGTATTACTGATTGTAATAAACAAGTATGATTACATAAGAGACTGTGTATTACTGATTGTAATAAACAAGTATGATTACATAAGAGACTGTGTATTACTGATTGCAATAAACAAGTATGATAACTAGACTAGTGTATAAACGAATGTGCCTTGTTCTTTGGTTACATTTAGTTACTTAGAGGATCTTACATAAGAGACTGTGTATTACTGATTGTATTAAACAAGTATGATAAAATTATACGCCATGGAATGGTGTGAAATACCTCGTTGAAGGTTCCATGTTCACCCGTCATATGCATAACATCTTCGGAATGGCTGAAATTTCTGTACTATTGACTTTTTTTTAAATATTGAGTTCTGCTCAACCCGGGGCTATAGGGCGTGAACGGTAGCAAGCACTTTTCACTACCATTCATGAACAGTCTCAATCAAACCGAGACTGTAATTATCATGTTCGACGATTTCCAAATTTCACTTTTCATACTTTTTTTCTAAGATGATTTTTAACAAGCACTTGTACTATGTATACAGTGTTATTCTTTGTTGTGTAGGTTCATATATGTCGTGATATTGTACAAATAGTTGATGCTGCTAACCACCCTCAGACTAAAGCATCTTGTTGTAAAGGTGTATCGTTAAAAGGAAACACCGCAATCTTGAAGTAGCATCAACAGTATTACCTCGATCTACTAATATGGTATTAAATACACTTGCATATCATATCAGTGAAAACGATTTGGAGAAATGGTTTGCAATGTACTTTAGCTTTAAATATATTATTGTTATAATTAGATCAACATGTATTGATATGAACAAATCAATTTTGTTTGAAATATTCAATTAATTATTACAAGAGGTCCAGGTGCATCAATGCGCTCACCTGACTTGAGTATAGAGGTGAATATTAGGTTAAGGAGGGCTTTGCGCAAGACTATTATGGTGCACGATTGTTCTGAATAATTATTAGTTGTGTTAGGTAGAAGAGGCTTGCACAGAGCAATATTTTTTTGTTGAATTAATTAGAATTATCACTGAATATGATGAATATTCCCAAATGTTTTGATAGATCTAATTAAAACAGAGGTCCTTTATTTTGTAAAAAACTATATATGCAGAATCGAAAACATTTGATTCAGAGACACATTTTACCTTGTATCATCACGTGTGAACTGTATGCCAAGTGTATTAACAATCTATGAACAGTTTTGAAATGAAGGCCAAACGAAATTCATCATACAATATTAGGGTGGAAAATGCCAAGTAAAACAAAGAGCCATACTTCTATAATATATTGCGCAATCAACATTGTGTGATGTAGTGGGACATAATGTCATCTGTTGCTATGTACATACGAAGTTTGAGAACAATTAATTTGAAAATGTTTGAGAAATTCAACTGATAAAAAAGGTATTGCAGCACATTATACAATATTATAGTGGACAATTCTAAATCAAGAAAAGGGCCATAATTCTGTATAAAATTAGGCGATCAACGATGTGTGACATAGAGGGACATATTAAAGTCATCGGTTGTAATGTTTATGTGAAGTTTGGGAACAATCCATTCGAAACTGTTTGTGAAATGCAAATAAGAGGCCCAAGATGGCCTGTTTATGTTCATCTTTAATATGGTAGTTATTTTATTATTTTATTTTCAGAAAGTTTTGTACATTGTCTTATAACATCGCCAACCCATGGTCGTCTTTACCATTTGTACAGCTTAAAGGGACACGTGGCAATCTTGAAGTGTTTGCAATGGGTGTCTCGATTTATATATCCAGAATCATGTTTACCTATAACCTGGTGACATTTAAATAAATAAAATGTTAAGTATTCCCTTTTTCATCTTATTCTACTACAAGTTTTAATATATTATTGGTGCAATAATATTAAAATTGAATTATATGCAAATACAATTTGCTTATTACTATTCTTATAATTAATATTAATGATTGAACGAATGTATGTTATCCAGAAAAACTAGCGGGACGCCGTGAGTTTTAAAAAAAATCGAGATTGCCGTGTGTAAGCAACAATTTAATATAATGCTACATGCAAGCTATTCAGTCTTTTGGAAAAATCCTGAGAGTGGCTCAAAATAAGTTAGTCCAAAAGGAAGGTGAATCCCATAATGCATTGAGTAAGCTATTTTATTACATTTCTATGAGTGAAAGATTGGGATTTCTCAGTGAAAGAATATTCATAATCGCTAAATATTAATAACTAACTCCGAACACAAAAAATAACTAACTGTGATGCTGAGGCATGACGTCAATAAAGTGTTGGTGACGTGGACGTCATCCGCCAATAACGTTCAATAAAGCAAATTATTTCGGTTAAAATCACATAATAAACGATTTGAAATGTAATAAATAGATTATTTAACTGCTGGGTTCGATTATAGGGAAATCCTTCACTCAATGGTAGACGTGTTTTATTTTTTCGCTCACTCGCATCCGCTCGTTCCTGAAAAGAACCACAGGTCTACCATCTCGTGAAGGATTTCCCTATAATCTAAACAGCTGAAGTCATTCGGTGGAACTTAATGGTTGTGCACCTTTTTCACTACTGAATCTTCTCAGAACTGTCTGTGTAAAATTGTTTGTTTTATGACGTCTGGCAACGTTACGTGCATGACGTCAGATAACGTTACGTACAATAAAAGCCGGGGGATTCCGCATTGATTTGCTTTATTGGCCAGTGCATATTAAAGCAAAATGTATTAGGTCACCTCTTTATTAGGCAGAAAAGTGCATATCTGCATGATAAATGCGTATATATGTGTACTCTGTTCAACAATTAACAACAAAGTATTATAATTTAACAATAAATACTTACATATTATAATTTGTTTCAATTCCATCATTCTCATATACATCATGTACATGTAAGAAACACAAATTTAAATCATAATATACACACATTTAACTTTAAAAAAAAAATCTGAATTGTATAGCTGCACAACTATTGCCAGATAATTGATAAATACATTTACCTGTGGATTAATTTACCTTTTCAATGTTTTATACGTCATCAAATAAAATGTTATTCTCGCTTTTGACAGATATTGCAACGTGTAAATTGAAATATCTATTGTTGTGTATTGATTTCGATTTAATTAAACATAAACATGTTCATGAAACAAAACATGGCCGGAGAACTTTAGGAAGACATAATGTAATGCGCTTGTAATGTATCACTAGAGTGCTTACACAATTTAAATACATACAACGTAAGCAGAATATTTAAATAAAAATGGCGGATTCGTAGGTACAATCATTTTAAGATTATTATATTTCTATTGGTGAAAGATCGGAATTTCTCAGTAAAAAAAGTCATAATCGCTAAATAATAATCAATAAATCCGAACACAATAATAACTACCGGTGACATTGAGTCATGCCATCAATAAAGTGTTGTTGATTTCGACGTCGTCCGCCTATAACGTTCATCAAAAGTAAACATTTCGGTTAAAATCATAATCACAGTGATTTAAAATGTAATATATAGATTATTTAACAGCTGGGTTCGATTATATGTACATCTTTCACTCGATGGTAGGCGTTTTTTATAAATGCATCTGCTGAAATGAGGTGGTCATGGTCACCGGACAATTTTGTATAATAAATACTTTAAATAGTAAATAAAACATGTACATCAAATTGCAAAGATATAATGTAGATGTCATTTAAATAGACTCGTATACCGAATGAAAAAAAACAATGGTTATGGGTAATAAGGATAAATCTCAATGACGTCATATATGGTGTAAACCTCTCAAGACCATGTCCGACATAATAGACATTTACAGAGTATGCTTTTGCCGTAAAATAAATGAACTGTTTGTCTGAAATCATTAACCGACACACTTACTGCTTACGTCACTGGCCCATATTCATAAAGCAACTTAAGTGGGAAATAATACTTAAGTCAAAATCAAGTTAAGATGTTTACATATTTTTAAATCTCATTATTAACTTCTTAGGGACAACGTAAAACGGAATTTCAGACCGTAAAACCAACCGTATACTGTCCCAGATTGAAAATCTTAGCATGGTTATCTAAATGTTAAAGCCTTTCCATGTAATTGTCAAACATATAAATCAAAATTATACATACACACTTGTTTTTGTCTATAACAACTGAAATTCATCGGCAACGGCATTTTGTTGACGTCATCCAATGACGTCGCTTGTTACAACGTTATGTGACGTCACGTACTTTTCAGACGATAAATCGTGGGTTTTACGGTCGCAAACATTTGGAGTAACGCGTTACATTATATTTGCATTAGAATATGCGTTTACTAGGTATAACCGCATAAATAACACGATCTAAATCTATAAGATAAAAGGCAATATATTTACGTTTGTTTTTCTCTTTCTCAAACCAGTAAAATGTAAAATGTATCATTCATCCTTTACCTTAATATTTGAAATTCATTAGTATACGTATTATCATTCAGAATGATGTACAACCTTGAAATCATGGATTAAATACCTCAACCTTTAGAATTTGAATACATACAGTATGGTCATAAACCTATACAACTTAACTGCTGCGATAAGCTATAAGGAAGTACATATTACACAGACTACTTAAAAAGCTCTTATAAACATCAAATAAGTTGATCTGTATATACGACGTATATCGTACGAATATATACTGTGTTTAAACTTCTTAAAAAAACAACAAAAAAAAACAACACATCTGTAATGGCCGTGGGCCTTGCGATAGACATAGTTGTTTGCATTGCACAATCATGTATTAAATAGACTGAACACTTACGAATGTTAGAGGTTTCGAAATAACCAGCTATAAGGGTGTAACCCAGTCCTCCTGGGGTCCGTAACACTTTATAAATTAGAGCCGCATCCGGCGTAGAATATATAAGCTCATAATCATGTTAATTGGCCAATCATACTGTGAACAAGTAAGGGTGCAAATACGAGTTCCGGCGTAACAACATGGGGTGCTGAATATACATTTAAGTATTACTCTGTCTTTAGATTTTTTGTTCCGATTTTTTATTTATAAATTTTATTTAGCATTGACAACAGTCCACGCGTAGTCAATGGCGCGCCATCGTAAATTCCAACACTCGCCATAAGACACATATTTGACCCTATCACAGACCTTATTATGACCCTGGGTCAACATGTTTAAATCACTGCTCTGAATAACGTTCAATTTGATGCAACACGAATCTATTCAGAGAGAAATATTATTTTACCCCCCCCCTCCACCCACCCCCGCAACACTCCCCACACCCATTCAAGTGTACCCCCAGGGAATTACATATGCGTCCTATACAACATTCGATCTGTGGGATCTCAGTTGTTTCCAATTTATGACCCAGGAAATATGTTCCTAGGGTTGCAGATGGACATCGGGCCAATACTGGCTAGATGGTTATATCCGTCAGTTCATGACCAGTGAGTCTATATATGGTTGTAGTGTGGTGATCTCAATAGTTGCCAATTGATGGCGCAAGGGTTTTGTCCTCAGGGTGGGAGTAGACCCCCGGACGGATGCTGTTTGAATGTTTGTATCCGTTTGTTCATGTACGTGCATAAATGGTTAAAGTGTTGGGATCTCAACATTTTTCACCTATAGGTTATTTCCCCAGGGGTGGAGAGGGAGCCCGGTTCCAATGCTAGTTGGATGGTTGTATCCGTCTGTCTATGCCCAGTTAGTCTTTATCTTGTTATAGGTTGGGGATCTCGAAAATAATGTTTGACCTCGCCCATTCCTTCATAAACCCTAGGGCATGGCATAGGCGTCCCATTCAAAATCCAACTAATATCTGAATATGTTTTTTAACTTGAGACAACGATTACACAAACACCAGTTCAGATCCCATGTTATACCATTAAGGAGTTATTGCACTTTAAAGTAAAACAAACCCCTCTCGACTAGTGCCGCTCCCAGGGACTAAATCATTATTTCAAAAGTGTTGTGCATATCCCTGGACCTATATTTAGAGGAAAACAAATAAATCCTCATTGTTTATAAAGTATTCCCAGGTACAGGTCAGTACTGGTGTTCAGCCAACAATGAATGATGAGCTTACAATAGCGACCACGCATTGATCTGTTTGAAGCATTGTCATTTGTTGTTTTATAATCTTAATAACGACTAAACTCTCCAGATGTACCATAACAATATACTTGCTCCAGTATTTCAACTAAAGACTGCGCTCAATGTCGTGTCGTATACTATTTATATTACTGAGCGTCGTAGACACAGCTTTCAATATTCGGAAAGGTGTTTCAGGCGATTTGTTCAATATCTACAAGTATGAGCACTAGTTAAGGTTTTGTTGTTGTTGTTTATTCAACTACTATTAAATTGTTGTCTTTACATAACATATAATCACTATTGTATTATTACATATATAATTTTACAACATTAGCCATTAACAGTTATATATAGGTAAATGTCTATATATAAATATCTAAGTACATAAAAACAGACTTAATAAAACTGTTAAATCTATATAAATTATGATACAAAACAGATGACTTTCTGTAAAATAAGTATCTGAACTGTTAAAAATTGAATAAATGTAAAAATTAATATAGTTAAAAGTGAATGTAATTTTTTTGACTCATGTACTATTTTTCTCAACTATCATTAATAATATGTAAATAGTCGTTTCCAATTAGTTCCGTCATTGTGTTATGTATTTATACATGTATGTTATTGCTGTAATTTGCTTTATCTGTTCACTGATTTGTGAAATTAAGCAGTTTGAAATAAAGTAAAGTAAAGTAAAGTAAGTATTATTACACATATTAGACACCAGGCTGTATGTAGTATAACGTATCGCTGTGCCAGTACAATAACGCGAGGCCGTTGAAATTAATGGCGGTATTGTTTTCTTTATTGGCTTGTATCTAAGGAGCTAGTCTATACATGTTAGTTTCTTAGCTACGTTTTACATAAGCGATAACATTTATGTTTCAGTTCCAGCCTAGGCAAGCCGCTTCTTAAAAATCAAAACTTTAATAAAGTGACTTTTAGGTTAGGAAATATGCTGTTAGCTTTGTTTTTTATAAATTCTGATACTTTCTGAAGGAAGTGTCTATACTTTGCAACTGTGTGTTAAGAACATACTATATTTCAAATGACACCTGTGCCGAAATTAGCAAACGCCAACAATTTATATGGTTGTAAATTTGAAATCACTGTGTAAGGGAAGTAATTCTGTCTCTACAACAAACTCAGTCATATATTGGTTGCTTATCATTTGATTGTGTACACTAACGTCCTATTTCAATGGTGGCTGATTTCTGCGAAAAGACGACAGAACGAAAAGACGATAAAACGAAAAGACGACAAATGCAGCGCTAAACATGCCTAAAGACGACAGAACGAAAAGACGAAAAAACGACAGAACAAAAAGACGACAGATTAGAAGCGAAAAGACGACAGAAGAGCACACGAAATAACGAAAATACGACAATATCAAATGGCGTCTTTTCGCGGCTGAAATGTTACGTATAAGTATCCCCATTTATTGCTAAAAGTAGCTCAGCTTTTGGTGCAAGAAATACATTGCAACATTGCAATATGATGTTACATTTTTCTAAACATATCATCATTGACTTAGTTAATATTATTCAATACACTCTATGAAACATATATACACCTTTTCAATACACTATTAAGAAACATATACACATATACACACATTTTCAAAACACTATATGAAACATATACACACCATTTTAATACACTATATGAAACATATACAGAACCTTCTCAACACACTATTTGAAACATATACACACCTTTTCAATACACTATATGAAACATATACACACATGTTCAATACACAATCAGAAACATATACACACGTTTTTCATACACTATATGAAACATATACACATCTGTTCAATACACTATAAGAAACATATACACACCTTTTCAATACACTATATGAAACATATACACACCTTTTCAATACATTATATGAAACATATATACACCTTTTCAATACAATATTAAGAAACATATACAAATATACACAACTTTTCAAAACACTATATGAAACATATACACACCTTTTCAATACACTATATGAAACATATACACACCTGTTTAATACACTATATGAAACATATACAGAACCTTTTCAATACACTATATGAAACATATACACACCTTTTCAATACACTATATGAAACATATACACACCTGTTCAATACACTATAAGAAACATATACACACCTGTTCAATACACTATAAGAAACATATACACACCTTTTCAATACATTATATGAAACATAAACACACCTGTTCAATACACTATATGAAACATATACACACCTTTTCAATACACTATTTGAAACATATACACACCTGTTCAATACACTATATGAAACATATACGCACCTTTTCAATACACTATTTGAAACATATACACACCTGTTCAATACACTATATGAAACATATACGCACCTTTTCAATACACTATATGAAACATATACAAACATTTTCACACACTATATGAAAAATTTACACACCTTTTCAATACACTATATGAAACATATACACACCTGTTTAATACACTATGTGAAACATATACAGAACCTTTTCAATACACTATATGGAACATATACACACCTTTTCAATACACTATTTGAAACATATACACACCTGTTCAATACACTATATGAAACATATACGCATCTTTTCAATACACTATATGAAACATATACACACATTTTCACACACTATATGAAAAATGTACACACCTTTTCAATACACTATGTGAAACATATACACACCTGTTTAATACACTATATGAAATATATACAGAACCTTTTCGATACACTATATGAAACATATACACACCTTTTCAATACACTATATGCAACATATACACACCTGTTTAATACATTATATGAAACATATACGCACCTTTTCAATACACTATATGAAACATATACGCACCTTTTCAATACACTATATGAAACATATACGCACATTTTCAATACACTATAAGAAACATATACAGAAACTTTTCAATACACTATATGAAACATATACACACATTTTCAATACACTATAAGAAACATATACACACCTTTTCAATACATTATAAGAAACTTATGCACACCTGTTCAATACACTATATGAAACATATACAGAATATTTTCAATACACTATATGAAACATATACACACCTGTTCAATACACTTTATGAAAAATATACAGAAACTTTTCAATACACTATATGAAACATATACACACCTGTTCAATACAGTATATGAAACATATACAGAACCTTTTTAATACACTATATGAAACATATACACACCTGTTCAATACACTATAAAAAAACATATACGCAACTTTTCAATACACTATATGAAACATATACGCACCTTTTCAATACATTATATGAAACATATACAAACATGTTCACACACTATATGAAAAAGTTACACAACTTTTCAATACACTATATGAAAAATATACACACCTGTTTAATACACTATGTGAAACATATACAGATCCTTTTCAATACACTATATGAAACATATACGCATCTTTTCAATACACTATATGAAACATATACACACATTTTCAATACACTATATGAAAAATGTACACACCTTTTCAATACAAAATAATAAACATAAACACACCTTCTCAATACATTATAAGAAACTTATACACACCTGTTCAATAAACTATATGAAACATATACAGAACCTTTTCAATATATTATATGAAACATATACACACCTTTTCAGAACACTATACGAAACATATACATGTTTTCAATACACTATACGAAACATATACACACCTTTTCAATACACTATAATAAACATATACGTACCTTTTCAATACATTATATGAAACTTATAAACACCTTTTCAATACACTATATGAAACATATACATCTTTTCAATACACTATACGAAACATATACCCACATTTTCAATACACTATACGAAACATATACATCTTTTCAATACACTATACGAAACATATACACACCTATTTAATACACTATACGAAACGTATACACACCTATTCAATACACTACATGAAACATATACACACCTGTTCAATACACTATATGAAACATAAACACACCTGTTCAATACACTATAATAAACATATACACACCTTTTCAATACACTATATGAAACATATACACACCTATTCAATACACTATAAGAAACATATACACACCTGTTCAATACACTATATGAAACATATACACAATTGTTCAATACACTATATGAAACATATACATCTTTTCAATACACTATATGAAACATATACACACCTGTTCATTACACTATATGAAACATATACACACCTTTTCAATACACTGTACGAAACATATACATCTTTTCAATACACTATACGAAACATATACACACCAATTCAATACACTAAACGAAACATATACACACCTGTTCAATACACTATATGAAACATATACACACCTTTTCAATACACTATACGAAATGTATACATCTTTTCAATACACTATACGAAACATATACACACCTATTCAATACACTATAAGAAACATATACACACCTGTTCAATACACTATATGAAACATATACACATCTGTTCAATACACTATAATAAACATATACACACCTTTTCAATACACTATATGAAACATATACACACCTATTCAATACACTATAAGAAACATATACACACCTGTTCAATACACTATATGAAACTTATACACACTTGTTCAATACACTATATGAAACATATACATCTTTTCAATACACTATATGAAACATATACAAAACCTTTTCAATACACTATATGAAAAATATACAGAACCTTTTCAATACACTATATGAAACATATACACACCTGTTCAATACACATTATGAAACATATACACACCTGTTATATACACTATATGAAACATATATGCACCTTTTCAATACACTATACAGAACCTTTTCAATACACTATATGAAACATATACACACCTGTTATATACACTATATGAAACATATATGCACCTTTTCAATACACTATATGAATCATATACGCACCTTTTCACACACTATATGAAAAATTTACACACCTTTTCAATACACTATATGAAACATATACGGAACCTTTTCAATACACTATATGAAACAAATACACACCTGTTCAATACACTATATGAAACATATACGCACCTTTTCAATACACTATATGAAACATATACGCACCTTTTCGATACACTATATGAAACATATACACACATTTTCAATACACTATATGAAAAATGTACACACCTTTTCAATACAAAATAATAAACATAAACACACCTTCTCAATACATTATAAGAAACTTATACACACCTGTTCAATACATTATATGAAACATATACAGAACCTTTTCAATACATTATATGAAACATATACACACCTTCTCAATACATTATAATAAACATAAACACACCTTCTCAATACATTATAAGAAACTTATACACACCTGTTCAATACATTATATGAAACATATACAGAACCTTTTCAATACATTATATGAAACATATACACACCTTTTCAATACACTATACGAAACATATACACACCTTTTCAATACACTATAATAAACATATATGCACATTTTCAATACATAATATGAAACTTATACACACCTTTTCAATACATTATATGAAACATATACATCTTTTCAATACACTATACAAAACATATACACACCTTTTCAATACACTATACGAAACATATACATCTTTTCAATACACTATACGAAACATATACACACCTATGCAATACACTATACGAAACATATACACACCTATTCAATACACTACATGAAACATATACACACCTTTTCAATACACTATATGAAACATATACACACCTGTTCAATACTCTATAAGAAACATAAACACAACTTTTCAATACACTTTACGAAACATATACATATTTTCAATACACTATACGAAACATATACACACCTATTCAATACACCATAATAAACATAAACACACCTTTTCAATACATTATAATAAACTTATACACATCTTTTCAATACACTATACGAAACTTATACACACCTGTTCAAGACACTATTCGAAACATATACACACCTGTTTAATACACTAAATGAAACATATACAGAACCTTTTAAATACACTATATGAAATATATACACACCTTTTCAATACACTATACGAAACATATACATCTTTTCAATACACTATATGAATCATATACACACCTATCCAATACACTATAATAAACATATACACACCTTTTCAATACACTATATGAAACTTATACACACCTGTTTAATACACTATATGAAACATATTGTGGTGATTCCGGTTCTTACTCGCTCCACCTAGACTTCCGGAAGTACTAATGGACACTCACACCGGCTATAACCCTGCTTCCGGGTTTCCCCCACGATCTCCACGGACCTTTGAGGAATCGTCACTTCACTCCCAGATTTTGACCAGGTAACACCTCTTTACATTGTTTCACTTTCATACTTGCATGCTTTAACCAATTGTTCCTCGACACTTGGCGTTGTCGGCAATTGTGCCTGCGTATTATTCGCATTCACGACATATTTCGACGTTATTTTTCGACCTTATTTACGTTGAAATATTTAGGTTTTTTGACTTAGAATTTTTTCGCCCACGTCTACATGTGCGAAGCACGTGTATGAAGCACGTGTTCGAGAAATATTTAATTTCTCAGTTCTTATATTCTTATCTTATATTTTTTTAGTATATCTTATTCCATTCAATTGGACATAATGTCTGATTCAGACAATGTTGAGGAATATGGGGATCAATTGCTTACCCCTCCAGGGAAAGGTCAAAAAGAGGAAGTCATTCAACCACAATGGGCTAAAACATGGTGACAGCCTTCACGGAAAAAGTTGATAATAGTATCATAGAATTGAAAAAATGCTTATTGGACAAAGTTAACCGTGTGGAAGAGCAAACTTGCGACTCCATCACTTCTTTTGAAAAAAGAATGAGTAATGAACTCACTTTAGTCAATGACAGTATATACTCACTAAACAACCAAATGGAGGACAGACGAAGACAAACGAATGACCAAATGACAGATTTTCAATCCTCCATACATTCGCTTGACGAGAGAATTAGTGACACCTTTATGAATTCGGAAAGGGCGGCCGAACGAGTGGCAGAACGTGTAAGTCACAATGTCGTTACTAAATTCATGAGGGATCAAGAATCCCGGGAAAAAGTTTTGGGGGTTATTAATGGTCAAGCTTCGAGACATCTCTCAAATTCTCGTTCTCAATCACTCAACCTTGAAACCCCCACATTCTTGCACACCTCTGTAAACACTCCAAGTTTGCATGAAGACCATGCCACCCCATCATTCATGCAGAAGGGGGGACCAGCTCCGCAGGACCCTATCACAAACCAGGTTTCTAATTTACCAGGCCCAATGGAAGTTAAGGCCAAAATTGACAAACCACAGTCCAGTGTTCAGATATCGGTGCAAAAAGCCCAAGCACTTCCGTCGGTGTCACAACACCAACCGGTAATTGTTAATGATACGTTAACGTCCATGCCATCAGCCTCCAATTTTATATATGGGGAATACACCCCTATGGCACAACCATCATCTGCCAATATTACCAGTAGTGTTACCACAACTCTTAGTTACTCTCCAACCGACAGTAACAACTTCTACCTCATTAAATAACCCCTCAAATTGGCAGACACCGACAAACTTAGGTAACCTGTCTTACCCAACAATTGTAACACCAGCTACTGGTTACCCAACCGTTAACCAAACCCCGGTTAATCCTTTTCCAAATTTGTACGCGGCACACTATCCGGTACCACCTCCACATTTTGGTAATGTGAGTTCAGCTCCTTACCCTATGCCACAATCACAATTTAGCAGTGCTACACCGTACTCTTTCCAACCCACACAGTTTGGCAGTGTTGCACCGTACCCATTACAACCTACACAATTAAGCAGATCTGCACCTTACACAGTGCAGCCTCCACAGCTTAACAATACATATCCAACAGCTCCACAGCTTAACAATACATATCCAACAGCTCAACCACCAGGATTTCCACCGCTACAGCTGTCACAAATTAGTGTACCGCAGCCAGCATACACTAGTGGTATACCAACCCAATCTGCTCCTGGACAAAGTTATGGCTCCACATTTCTACCATCTAACCGCCGTAGCCGGAGATACTTGACATATCAAGCGGACCTTTCACGTCCCCGAAGCCCCAGTCCCAAATTTCACATGAAGCCGTTTACAGGCAGTGACACTGGTCAAACTTTGGAAAGTTTTGCTTATCATTTATCATACCCCTGCACTACTAATCTTGGGGATCGTTCATGGTCGCCATCTAGAAACTTTGGCGGTTTTGGCTATCGACCAACATCGCCATCCCCTTCAAGAAACTTTGACGGGTATAACAATAGACCACCATCCCCTTCAAGGAACTTTGGTCCTCAGGCCGGATATAATAACCGACCACCATCCCCTTCAAGGAACTTTGGCCCTCAGTCCGGGTATAATAATATACCAACATCCCCTTCTAGGAACCAAAGCCCTAGTTTGAACAATCGAGCCCCATCCCCCTCCAAAAACTTTGGCGGAGGAAACATTTCCCAGATCACAAACGGGAAACGGTTGGGTGGGTCAGCGGCAGGACACCCCCTAACGTACCCCATTCCCCTGCCTTCCGAATTAGTTGCCGATCCGGTACTCTCTGTTCAGCGCTCTAGTGGGTCTAGTATAATTATTAAAGTCAACGTTAATGATAACCCGACCACAGCGGTTGTAGATACAGCAGCCATGGTCATCTTGGTTAATTCAAAATATTTTACAAATTTAGATGTAGAACATTTAAAGGCTGTATCATTGAAAGGACTTGGACCAGACATTTTACAAGGTCACTATGTCCCAGATTGCATTTTGAAAATAGGTCAACGTGATTTTGTTTGGACTGTGTGTATTGTACCTATGGAGGAAAACATTATCTTAGGAATAGACTTCCTAGAAAAACATCATGGCATTGTTAATCTATCTACCCCATCAATTACATTAAATGACGTTGTCATCCCTGCCTTCATTACACCGGTGAACTCAGAATTATCAAATCCCTTGGAAGTTTTACATCCAGAATTATCAGAGTCAGAAGTATTGGTAGTTCGGAGGGTAGTTATACCTCCAAACTCCGTATCATTCACTCAGGTCAAATTAGATACTCCGTTTGAAGGTGACTTTGTTTTTGAACCTACAACTAAAAAAGGTGCATTACTTTCTTCCATAGTGTCATGCGAGAACCATTTCAATATTAAAATTATTAATGACACAAACACATTCATAACATTAAGGAAGAATTCCAACATAGGCACCGCGAAAACGTGTGTTAGAGTTCAGGAGTCAGATACTGCTCCAATTACAGTATATAATATTTCAACAGACCCGTCTAAAACAGAGGACACTATTGTTTTACCGACACATTTGGAGTCTATGTTTGACACCAATTGTGATGATATTGATTATGACCAACAATTAGAATTCAGAAAATTACTTGCAGAATTTCAGGACATTTTTGCGAAAGATGACCTTGATATAGGCTGTATGCCTGATTATAAACACATAATAGATACTAGTGGTGAAACACCAGTAAAAGAAAGAATGCGCAGAACGCCACTGTCCTTTCAAGACCAGGAAAAACAACATCTAGATAAATTGCTAAACGCTGGAGTCATTCGACCTTCGAACTCTGAATGGTCATCGGCACCAGTTCTTGTTCGCAAGAAAGACGGTTCTGTACGATGGTGCATTGATTACCGTGCCTTAAATTCCAAAACTAGGAAAGATTGTTTCCCCTTACCCAACATAGAAGACTGTTTAGATACTCTACATGGAACTGTCTATTTTTCCACTCTGGATATGGCTAGTGGTTACTACCAAATCGAGTTAGATACGGACAGTATGAGAAAAACTGCTTTCGTAACTCGCTATGGTCTATTTGAACATACGCTTATGGGATTCGGGCTCTGTAACGCCCCTGCCACCTTCATGCGTGCAATGCATTTGGTCCTAAAAGGCCTAAATTGGAAAGAAGTTCTCGCCTATCTAGATGATGTTATTGTGCTTGGAAAAAATTTCGCAGACGCCATTGCGAACCTAAGAACAGTTTTCATAAGGTTCAGACAGTTTAATTTAAAACTTAAACCCAAAAAATGTAAATTCTTTCAAAAACAAGTTGAATTCCTAGGCAAACTGGTTAGCGAACAGGGAGTAACTATTTCCCCCACAAAACGTGAAGCTGTTGTCAACTGGCCGGTTCCTACCACTCAAAAAGAGCTACAGAGTTTTTTAGGATTTATGAATTATCATAGAGAACAAGTACAGAACTATGCATCAATCGCCTCTTCTTTATACGACATATCTAAGATAAAAGGCAAAATACCATGGGATCCATGTCATCAGTCTGCGTTCGAAAATCTTAATCTAGCCATTACTACGCGCCCAGTATTATCATTTTCTTCTGTTTCACCAGATGACATATTTATACTGGATACAGACGCATCAGAACTCCAAATAGGAGCCGCGCTTTACCAAGTTCAAAACGGTTCAGTAAAACCAATTGCGTTTGCAAGCCACACTCTCTTAAAAACACAACGCAATTATTGCACAACTAGAAAAGAACTACTTGCTGTTGTCAAATTTTGTCGTCATTTTAGACACTATCTACTAGGTCGTAAATTAATTTTACGCACGGATCACAATAGTTTAGTGTGGCTAACCAGATTCAAACATATTGAAGGTCAATTAGCTCGTTGGTTAGAGGAACTGGCCCAGTTTGACATGACCATTATACATAGACCCGGAAAAGACCATCAAAATGCGGATTCCTTATCCCGAATCCCGGAAAATATCCCGCCTTGTGATTGTTACAATGCTGGAGCTGAGTTGAGCTCCTTAACATGTTACAGTGAGGGATGTAAATGCTGCGCTCGTGCACATACTCAGTGGGCCCGTTTTATTGAAGATGTGGATGATGTAGTCCCGCTTGCAATCAGATCAGTTTCATCCATCATTCATGATAATACATTTTTGGTCAGACAAATTACACCCATAACAGATACCCCAACTTCGGACCCGCCAAATTGGATAGAACCTTTTACAAACAATGAAATAAGTACATTTCAAAAACAAGACCCAGATTTAGGCATCATTATAAACTGGTTAAACTCAAACTACGTTCCCAGTTCTGCAGAACTCAAACTTCAAAGTGCGGCGGTCAAATCCCTTTGGTTAACTAGAGATCAACTACTTTTTAAGAATGATGTGTTGTTTTACATCTGGAATGACATGGAGAACAGAAACCAAACCTTACTGGTCCCTCTACGGTTGAAGGACGAAATACTCCATTTTTGTCATAATGTTAAGTCAGCAGGTCACCTGGGAGAAGTTAAAACACTTGAGAGGTTAAAACGATCATTCTATTGGTACGGAATGTCTAAAGACAGTAAAATATATGTCTCTTCCTGTTACATGTGCACTAAGCAAAAAAAAGCTTCAATTAACCCAAGAGCAGCTTTAGGGGTATACCATGCTGGTCTTCCTCTAGAACGAGTTCACCTTGACATCATTGGGCCGTTTAATACTAGCTCGCAAGGAAACCGTTATATTTTAATTATGGTAGACCAATTCACCAAATGGGTAGAGTTGTCAGCACTTCCTGATCAAACTGCAGAACTGGTGGCAAAACATTTTCTAGATCATTTCATTGCCACTTTCGGTTGCCCCCTAGAGATTCATACGAACCAGGGACGTAATTTTGATTCCAATTTATTTAAAACTTTTTGCGACCTTTTTGAAATTACAAAAAAAAGAACGACACCATATCACCCTAGTTCAAATGGTCAAGCAGAGCGATTTAATCGTGTTATACTTCAAATGGTACGCTGCTCCATTGACAGTAAGGTCCGTGAATGGGACAGAGACCTAGCACTGCTAACCATGGCTTTACATTCTATGGTTAACAGAAGTACGGGGTTCTCTGCAAACCAACTCATGCTTGGTCGTGAAATTATTCAGCCTCTTGATCTAATGTTAGGCTTGTCTGATAACCTTGACCGTTTTCAACATCAGGAATGGGTCAAACACCTATGTGGTGAACTCGATAGAGTACACAATCTGGCTCGTATTAACCTCAGATTAAGCCAAAGACGCCAAAAACGCGATTATGACTTACGCGTAATTGATCATGCATATAACGTTGGTGACATTGTTTACAAACGCGATTCTTCAACTAGGGTAGGAACTAGTGCCAAGTTACGACCACCGTATACTGGACCCTACTTAGTTGAAGAAGCAAGAACTCCTCTCTATAAAATTTCAGATAGGCATAAGGTATATACCGTCCATCATGATCGTTTAAAACTTTGTAAGGGTTCCATTCCGTTGTGGCTCCGAAGAAGGAGGAACCGCCTTTGTTCTACCCTTATGGGGGAGGAGGAGACTGAGGCAAGCCAGGACGCCGACAGTGAGGATACTGAACCACTAGATAATGTTGTGCTGGGGTTACCACTGTCGGATTCTTTTTCATCCGAGGACTCCAGTGATGACGATGATGTACAAATTCTGTCATTATTGGAGTGCTCCTCGGACGAGTCTGATGATGACGACTCACCAGTGGACCCTGATGCTACCATTCCTTACATGGATTCCAATCATTCCCAACTTCCGGATTCCCCCACGGGGATAAGCATTATGGACCCTAACCCCTTGTCCAACGCAATAGACTTTAATGACGAGGACAGGCAGGACAATGACAGACCAAGACGACAGGTCAGACGCCCATATCATCTACAGGATTATGATCTGTCCAGTAGCGCGTCCTAGTTTTTATATATAATTGGGGGTATGTATTGCCGTGGTTACCGTGACGCTGGGTGTCGGGGGTGGTTGAAGCATGTGGGTCATGGGTGGTATAACCTGGGAGGTAGAAGGTTTAGGCTCTCCCAATATGGGTAGTCATTGAATTGGTCGGTCGCTGTACTGACATTGACATTGATTACCCCTATCGGATACTAAATTATTTATATTGGTTATGATAAAATTAATATTATGTTTAAAAGAAACTCCATTCCGATGCTAGGTCGCTGAAGACGGTCGTTGAACTGGCTGATCGCCTAGTATGCGGTTTGGGAATTCAATAGCCATTGCTTATAAATCACTGTACGTGTTTAGTTTTTGTCAGTTTAGACGGTCGTTGAACTGGCTTTCGACATGAGCTCGAACCCGTACATTTAGGTTTTGCATGTTTTTTGAATATTAATATTGATGTTCTCATTACTCCTAGTTATGGTCATTTACCATATATCAAATCAAGAGTAACTAACCTTCTTGCACTCCTAAAATCACTCTATTTTGTTGTAGGTGCTCTGTATTTTCAATTGTCTGTTAGAAACGACAAAAACTACAACAACACACTCACCAACAATACAACAACAATACAACAACAATACAAACACTAAAGTTATTACAATAATGTGATATTGTTTCACATACTATATTAAATATCAATGGTATATTCCAATTAAATTAATGTAAATAAACTTCAGCGATATGGCCCAAGCCTCCTCTGAAAAGACAATTGCAGGTCTGGAATCTCTAGTCTCTCGCAAGAATAATTGTTTACTGTGTCCGGCTGTTTCAAAACATATGAAACGCCATGTGCTGGCCACCCATTTACCTTGGTATCTTGCACCACATACAGCATGCTGGGTGTGTGAACAACCGGAAACACGTCTTCGTGAAACTTTCAAACACCATGTAACGGAGGAATCACACACCCAAGGAGCCAACTTCAATGACTCCCATTTTGAGAAGTGGTTCCTATTGGTTAACGGCATGCTCCATTTCTTGCGTCATGTTGTAGGAGTTGAAAATCTATCGGACTTACTTATATATGTCCAAACCCAATCTCTCTTTCCAACAGGATTTCAGGCCAACACTGTTCTTTTCACTAAGGAGGAGGTTTCTGTAATGAGAGCGTACGAGGTCCGTAGTTCTGGGAGTCATACCGAGACCTACCAAATTGCACCCCCAAATTCAATAGTTGCTTTAACTCATTGGAAGATTCTGGTCACAATACTAGCATCAGTGGATCAAACTCACTGGCCAGTTTTTCGAGTGGTCTCGGACCTAATGTTACCTGATGGTATGAGTGTCCCTTTACCTTTGGATCCTATAATATCCTTAGATATAGTGGATACCCATTTTCATCTTGATGCTCTACTTCAGAAAGTCCAAGCATCTTCCAGATCCGGACCGCGTACTCTCCGTGCTATTGAGTCAGCAGTAGCTAACAAGCAGGCGTCCTTGCATATTGCAATAGCAAATTTTGTTTATCCAAACAAATGGGGTTCAATCGCGTCATTAATTAATGGCGATGATCGCATCAAAGTTACCCTTGGTATACACCCCCATTTCGTATCCAAAACAAATGTGAAGGAAAACGCCCGCAAGTTGGAACAAATGATCCTTTCCACACCATGTGTTGGAATAGGGGAAATAGGTCTAGACTTTACTTCCTCTTGCAAATGCCGCCCCCCTTGTCGGAACAAGACACAGTGTCTTAAAGACAAGCTAATTTCCCAAAGGTTATTCTTACGCGAAATATTTCCCTTGGTCAAACAATACAACAAAGTTCTGGTCCTTCACTGTAGGGATTATGGAGATGGTTGTGCAGCAAAGGAAGTCCTAGAACTCCTAGTGACAATAGACCTTGCTAACCTCCCCATACATAGACATTGTTTCAGTGGCACTGTTGAAGAGATAATGGAGTGGCAGGCGACTCTTCCAAATGTAAAATTTGGTTTCACAGCAAAAGCCATGGATGAGCCCTCAACCTCCTCTGCCATTGCTCGGGTGGATCTGGAGCGGATTCTTCTGGAGACAGATTCTCCATACTTGTCCCCTGTCAAAACGTCCCCAATCAATACTCCATGGTCACTCCCCAAAGTAGCAGATTTCGTAGCCAGGC
This sequence comes from Cyrtodaria siliqua, assembly GCA_037043455.1. Taxonomy (NCBI): domain Eukaryota; kingdom Metazoa; phylum Mollusca; class Bivalvia; order Adapedonta; family Hiatellidae; genus Cyrtodaria; species Cyrtodaria siliqua. Next base: position 284,683 of record JAWPHD010001184.1, read on the forward strand.
TTCGAAATCTTCCGGTTTCAATTCTCAACCAACAGTGCATACGAAACGCTTGCTCACTATACAAATTACAGTATTAAGTATTTCCTATAATACTAGTATTCTAGTCAGCCATATAAAGGACGTCCTGCTAAATCTTTCTATTAACTACAACTTATCTACTAAAACTTATCGCATTCTACACTGTTGACTCACCTAACATTCTCGTCCCATTTTACTATTATTTTACTATTATGAAACACAAACATTTCTATTAAGAATTCGCATATTATAGTTAAATAATGTTGCAGTGGATGCTTCTGGAAGACGGTCGTTGTACTAGCTGAAGGTTGCATTCCTCTGTAGTAAAATATAACATACTCAGATCATACTTATATCCATAAAATAATTGTTATAGTTAAATGATAGTTACAGTGGATGTTTCTGGAAGACGGTCGTTGAACTAGCTGAAGGCTACATTCCACTGTAGCTATATGTCACCTACTTCACACATTACTATCAACCCATAAGAAGTTAGGCCCGTAACATTTTAACCATTAATAACTCAGTACCCAGTCATTGTAAATATATGGCAAAACTGTTTGCTGTATATATGGGGTTACTGTTATTATATATAATATGTATCAAGGACATTTGTTTATGCACCAACATTTATGTAAATAAGTGCACATAGTCACACTCCTGTTAATATGGGATAACGATAGGTTTTGTTCATGCTGATCATCTCACACATCCTTTCAGTGTAATTACTGTTTTAAGTTAATACTATTTTTCTTTTTGAAATAATATTACAATATTATCCGGCACATAATTCTGCATAATACATCATACACACATCACTACCAACAACGTGACGATTCAACAACATGACGATTCCGTTTTTGTGAAGTGGGAGGAGTGTGGTGATTCCGGTTCTTACTCGCTCCACCTAGACTTCCGTAAGTACTAATGGACACTCACACCGGCTATAACCCTGCTTCCGGGTTTCCCCCACGATCTCCACGGACCTTTGAGGAATCGTCACTTCACTCCCAGATTTTGACCAGGTAATACCTCTTTACATTGTTTCACTTTCATACTTGCATGCTTTAACCACTTGTTCCTCGACACACCTTTTCAATACACTATATGAAACACATACACACCTTTTCAATACACTATATGAAACATATACACACCTGTTTAATACACTATAGGAAACATATACAGAACCTTTTCAATACACTATATGAAACATATACACACCTTTTCAATACATTATACGAAACATATACATCTTTTCAATACACTATACGAAACATATACACACCTATTCAATACACCATAAAAAACATATACACACCTTTTCAATGCATCATATGAAACATTAGTCCAATAATATTTAACGTCGGGATTATAACCATCAATTTTCAACGTTTTTTATGCTGTTTTTTTTTTTTTATTATTTTCACTTCATCCCGAGGTTAAATCGCTAAGCTAAATTTCCCGTTAGCAAATTCCGCCCTGATTTCAGGTCGGAACCAACATCGTTCAATTCGTAGTTTTCCATTGAACGTTTTGCAAATAATGTATATATAATGAAAGATGAACATAAAAGTCACTGAAAGGTGACCTACCTGTGATTAAATTAATCCAAATTAGCAATTACTGTTTTAATTCCATATTTAAACTTGTTTTCCTATCACATACAATGTAAAGTAAAGTTAAACCGGCCGCCTAGCGGGTTGTGTCGAATGTAAGGATTAAAAATGAACGAAATTGAATTTAATATTATTCGTACCACATATGTTTCGTAGCCTAGTAATTTTCGAATTGTTGTGTGAAAAACATAAGTATTTCATCGAAATAAATGCGTAGGTTAAAGAAAGTTAGTTTTTACTTAAATGAAAGAAACAGAAATAACCAAAGATGTTTAAATCAGAAAAAAATCAGACAATAACTGATGGTAAATGTATAAAAAAATAGAATGTGAAGGATGTTTTTGGTAACAGACATACATTTTCTATTGCCATCCATGACAATGGTGGAGAACTAGGACGTAAGCACTTGACTGGTACTTTTATCACCTGAAATATTGTATACGTTGAACACTTAACATGTGTTTGAAAAGGTCCATGTTACTTTTTAGTGAATAATTCTTCCGTAATGCTAGGTATTACACGTAACTAGGTAGATATCGTCTCAGTCAATGATTTACACAAGATAACTAGATAGATATCAATTCAGTCAATGATTTACACATGACGACTAGGTAGATATCATCTCAGTCAATGATTTACACAAGATAACTAGGTAGATATCATCTCAGTCAATGAAGATACAAGATGACTAGGTAGATCTCATCACAATCATTGATTTACACAATATGACTAGGTAGATATCATCTCAATCAATGAAGACACAAGATGACTAGGTAGATATCATCTCAGGCAATGATTTACACAAGATGTCTAGATAGATGTCATCTCAATCAATGTTTTATATGCAAGATGACTAGGTAAATACCATCTCAATCAATGTTTTTTATGCAAGTTGACTAGGTAGATATCATCTCAGTAAATGATTTACACAATATGACTAGGTAGATATCATCTCAATCAATGATTTACACAAGATGACTAGGTAGATATCACCTCGATCAATGATTTACACAAGATGACTAGATAGATGTCATCTCAATCAATGATTTATATGCAAGACGCCTAGGTAAATACCATCTCAATCAATGATTTTTATGCAAGTTGACTAGGTAGATATCATCTCAGTAAATGATTTACACAATATGACTAGGTAGATATCATCTCAATAATTTACACAAGACGACTAGGTAGATATCACCTCAATCAATGATTTACACAAGATGACTAGGTAAATATCATCTCAGTAAATGATTTACACAAGATGACTCGGTAGATATCATCTCAGTCAATGATTTACACATGATGACTAGGTAGATATCTATCTCAATCAATGATTTACACAAGAGGTCTAGGTAGATATCATCTCAGTCAATGATTTACACAGGATGACTGGGTAGACTTCATTTCAAATAATAATTTACACAAGATGACTAGGTAGATATGATCTCAGTCAATGATTAAAATAAGATGACTAGGTAGATTTCATCTCAGTCAATGATTTACACAAGATGACCAGGTGGATATCATCTCAATCAATGATTTACACAAGAGGTCTAGGTAGATATCATCTCAGTCAATGATTTACACATGATGACTAGGTAGATACCATCTTTATCAATGATTTACACAAGTCGACTGGGTAGATGTCATCACAATTAATGATTTACACAAGATCACTATGTAGATATCATCTCAGTCATAGATTTACACAATATGACTAGATAAATATCATCTCGGTAAATGATTTACACAAGATGACTAGGTAGATATCATCTCAATCAATAATTTACACAAGATGGCATTGGTAGATATCATGTCAATAAATGATTTATATGCAATATGGCTAGATAGATATCATCTCAGTCATTGATTTACACAGGATGACTTGGTAGATATCATCTCTATCAATAATTTACACAAGATGACTAGATATATATCATCTCAATCAATGATTTACACAAGATGACTAGGTAGATGTAATCACAATCAATGATTTACACGAGATGACTAGGTAGATATCATCTCAATCAATGATTTACACAATATGACTAGGTAGATATCATCTCAATCAATGGATTACACAAGATGACAAGGTAGATACCATCTTTATCAATGATTTACACAAGTCGACTGGGTAGATGTCATCACAATTAATGATTTACACAAGATCACTATGTAGATATCATCTCAGTCATAGATTTACACAATATGACTAGATAAATATCATCTCGGTAAATGATTTACACAAGATTACTAGGTAGATATCATCTCAATCAATAATTTACACAAGATGGCTAGGTAGATATCATGTCAATAAATGATTTATATGCAATATGGCTAGATAGATATCATCTCAGTCATTGATTTACACAGGATGACTTGGTAGATATCATCTCTATCAATAATTTACACAAGATGACTAGATATATATCATCTCAATCAATGATTTACACAAGATGACTAGGTAGATGTAATCTCAATCAATGATTTACACGAGATGACTAGGTAGATATCATCTCAGTCAATGATTTACACATGATGACTTGGTAGATATCATCTCAATCAATGATTTACACAAGATGACTAGGTAGATATCATCTCAATCAATGGATTACACAAGATGACTAGGTAGGTATCATCTCAGTCATTGATTTACACAAGATGACTAGGAAGGTATCATCTCAATCAATGATTTACACAAGATGACTAGGTAAATATCATCTCAGTCAATGATTTACACAAGATGACTAGGTAGATATCATATCAATCAATGATTTACACAAGATGACAAGGTAGGTATCATCTCAGTCATTGATTTACACAATATGACTAGGTAGGTATCATCTCAATCAATGATTTACACAAGATGACTAGGTAGATGTCATCTCAATCAATGATTTACACAAGATGACTAGGTAGATACCATCTCAGTCAATGATTTACACAAGATGACTAGGTAGGTATCATCTCAGTCATTGATTTACACAGGATGACTTGGTAGATATCATCTCTATCAATAATTTACACAATATGACTAGATATATATCATCTCAATCAATGATTTACACAAGATGATTAGGTAGATGTAATCTCAATCAATGATTTACACGAGATGACTAGGTAGATATCATCTCAGTCAATGATTTACACAGGATGACTTGGTAGATATCATCTCAATCAATGATTTACACAAGATGACTAGGTAGATATCATCTCAATCAATGGATTACACAAGATGACTAGGTAGGTATCATCTCAGTCATTGATTTACACAAGATGACTAGGAAGGTATCATCTCAATCAATGATTTACACAAGATTACTAGGTAAATATCATCTCAGTCAATGATTTACACAAGATGACTAGGTAGATATCATATCAATCAATGATTTACACAAGATGACAAGGTAGGTATCATCTCAGTCATTGATTTACACAAGATGACTAGGTAGGTATCATCTCAATCAATGATTTACACAAGATGACTAGGTAGATGTCATCTCAATCAATGATTTACACATAATGACTAGGTAGATATCATCTCAGTCAATGATTTACACAAGATGACTAGGTCGATATCGTCTAAATCAATGATTTACACAAGATTACAAGGTAAATATCAGCTCAGTCAATGATTTACACAAGATGACTAGGTCGATATTATTTCAATCAATGATTTACACAAGATCACAAGGTAGATATCAGCTCAGTCAATGATTTACACATAATGACTTGGTAGATATCATCTCAATCAATGATTTACACAAGATGACTAGGTCGATATCGTCTAAATCAATGATTTACACAAGATTACAAGGTAAATATCAGCTCAGTCAATGATTTACACAAGATGACTAGGTCGATATTATTTCAATCAATGATTTACACAAGATCACAAGGTAGATATCAGCTCAGTCAATGATTTACACATTATGACTAGGTAGGTATTATCTCAGTCAATGATTTACACAAGATGGCTAGGTAGATATCATCTCAGTCAATAATTTACTCAAGATGGCTTGGTAGATATCATCTCAGTCAATGATTTACACAAGATGACTAGGTAGATATCACCTCAATCAATGATTTAGATACAAGATGACTATGTAGATATAATCTCAATCAATGATTTACACAATATGACTAGGTAGATATCATCTCAGTCAATGATTTACACAGAATGACTAGGTAGATATCATCTCAGTCAATGATTTACACAAGATGACTAGGTAAATATCATCTCAATCAATGATTTAGATACAAGATGACTATGTATATATCATCTCAATCAATGATTTAGATACAAGATGACTAGGTAGATATCATCTCAATCAAAGATTTACATAAGATGACTAGGTAGATTTCATCTCAATCAATGATTTACACAAGATGACTAGGTGGATATCATCTCAGTCAATGATTTACACAAGATGACTCGGTAGATATCATCTCAGTCAATGATTTACACATGATGACTAGGTAGATATCTATCTCAATCAATGATTTACACAAGAGGTCTAGGTAGATATCATCTCAGTCAATGATTTACACAAGATGACAAGGTAGATACCATCTTTATCAATGATTTACACAAGTCGACTGGGCAGATGTCATCACAATTAATGATTCACACAAGATCACTATGTAGATATCATCTCAGTCATAGATTTACACAATATGACTAGATAAATATCATCTCGGTAAATGATTTACACAAGATGACTAGGTAGATATCATCTCAATCAATAATTTACACAAGATGGCTAGGTAGATATCATGTCAATAAATGATTTATATGCAATATGGCTAGATATATATCATCTCAGTCATTGATTTACACAGGATGACTTGGTAGATATCATCTCTATCAATAATTTACACAAGATGACTAGATATATATCATCTCAATCAATGATTTACACAAGATGACTAGGTAGATGTAATCTCAATCAATGATTTACACGAGATGACTAGGTAGATATCATCTCAATCAATGATTTACACAAGATGACTAGGTAGATATCATCTCAATCAATGGATTACACAATATGACAAGGTAGATACCATCTTTATCAATGATTAACACAAGTCGACTGGGTAGATGTCATCACAATTAATGATTTACACAAGATCACTATGTAGATATCATCTCAGTCATAGATTTACACAATATGACTAGATAAATATCATCTCGGTAAATGATTTACACAAGATGACTAGGTAGATATCATCTCAATCAATAATTTACACAAGATGGCTAGGTAGATATCATGTCAATAAATGATTTATATGCAATATGGCTAGATAGATATCATCTCAGTCATTGATTTACACAGGATGACTTGGTAGATATCATATCTATCAATAATTTACACAATATGACTAGATATATATCATCTCATTCAATGATTTACACAAGATGACTAGGTAGATGTAATCTCAATCAATGATTTACACGAGATGACTAGGTAGATATCATCTCAGTCAATGATTTACACAGGATGACTTGGTAGATATCATCTCAATCAATGATTTACACAAGATGACTAGGTAGATATCATCTCAATCAATGGATTACACAAGATGACTAGGTAGGTATCATCTCAGTTATTGATTTACACAAGATGACTAGGTAGGTATCATCTCAATCAATGATTTACACAAGATGGCTAGGTAAATATCATCTCAGTCAATGATTTACACAAGATGACTAGGTAGATATCATATCAATCAATGATTTACACAAGATGACAAAGTAGGTATCATCTCAGTCATTGATTTACACAAGATGACTAGGTAGGTATCATCTCAATCAATGATTTACACAAGATGACTAGGTAGATGTCATCTCAATCAATGATTTACACAAGATGACTAGGTAGATATCATCTCAGTCAATGATTTACACAAGATGACTAGGTAGGTATCATCTCAGTCAATGATTTACACAAGATGACTAGGTAGATATCATCTCAATCAATGATTTACACAATATGACTTGGTAGATATCATCTCAATCAATGATTTACACAAGATGACTAGGTCGATATCATCTCAATCAATGATTTACACAAGATTACAAGGTAAATATCAGCTCAGTCAATGATTTACACAAGATGACTAGGTCGATATCATCTCAATCAATGATTTACACAAGATCACAAGGTAGATATCAGCTCAGTCAATGATTAACACATTATGACTAGGTAGGTATTATCTCAGTCAATGATTTACACAAGATGGCAAGGTAGATATCATCTCAGTCAATGATTTACTCAAGATGGCTTGGTAGATATCATCTCAGTCAATGATTTACACAATATGACTAGGTAGATATCATCTCAATCAATGATTTAGATACAAGATGACTATGTAGATATAGTCTCAATCAATGATTTACACAATATGACTAGGTAGATATCATCTCAGTCAATGATTTACACAAAATGACTAGGTAGATATCATCTCAGTCAATGATTTACACAAGATGACTAGGTAGATATCATCTCAGTCAATGATTTACACAAGATGACTAGATAGATATCATCTCAATCAATGATTTAGATACAAGATGACTATGTATATATCATCTCAATCAATGATTTAGATACAAGATGACTAGGTAGATATCATCTCAATCAATGAATTACACAAGATGACTAGGTAGATATCATCTCCATCAATGAATTACACAAGATGAATAGGTAGATATCATCTCAATCAATGATTTACACACAATGACTAGGTAGATATCATCTCAATCAATGAATTACACAAGATGACTAGGTAGATATTATCTCAATCAATGATTTACAGAAGATGACTAGGTAGGTATCATCTCAATCAATGATTTACACAAGATGACTAGGTAGATGTCAGCTCAATCAATGATTTCCCCAAGATAACTAGGTAGATGTCATCTCAATCAATGATTTACACAAGAAGACTAGGTAGATATCATCTCAGTCAATGATTTACACAAGATGACTAGGTAGATGTCATCTTAATCAATGATTTACGCAAGATGACTGGGTAAATTTCATCTCAATCAATGATTTACACATGACGACTAGATAGATATCATCTCAGTCAATGATTTACACAAGATGACTAGGTAGATGTCATCTCAATTAATTATTTACACAAGATGACTGGGTGCATTTCATCTCAATCAATGATTTACACAAGATAACTAGGTATATATCATCTCAGTCAAAGAATTACACAATATGACTAGGTAGATGTCATCTCAGTCAATTATTTACACAATATAATTAGGTAGATATCATCTCAGTCAATTACACAATATTACTAAGTAGATATCATCTCAGTCAATGATTTACACAAGATAACTAGGTAGATATCATCTCAGTCAGTGGATTACACAATATGACTAGGTAGATATCATCTCAGTCAATGATTTACACAAGATGACTGGGTAGATATCATTTCAATCAATGATTTACACTTGACGACTAGATAGATATCATCTAAGTCAATGATTTACACAAGATGACTGGGTAGATTTCATCTCAATCAATGATTTACACAAGATGACTGGATAGATTTCATCTCAATCAATGATTTACACAATATGACTAGGTAGATATAATCTCATTCAATGATTTACACAAGATGATTAGGTTGATATCATTTCAATCAATGATTTACATAAGATGACTATGTAGATATCATCTCACTCATTGATTTACATAAGATGACTAGACAGATATCATCTCAATCAATTATTTACACAAGATGACTAGGTAGATATCACCTCACTCAATTTACACAAGATGACTAGGTAGGTATCATCTCAATCAATGATTTACAAATAATTATATTGTTATTTCATTAGCAAACAGTATTATTTCCATTTATGTAGACAAAAATCGGAAGTTGGAAGTCAGCAGTCCGGAGCTGAGAGTACACATCCGTCATAGCGAATCAACGCCGAGGACGAAAAACTGAAGACCGAAGATGGACGATGTACTGGACGTCGGGTGATGTGTGCGGCGCAGGGATCATACTGTGATGGGTGTGGCCTCAAACTGGGCTACCAAAACTACACCAGCCCAGTAGTTCGTTGAAGCAACCACCGTTGCGATGTCCAGACCCCATCCCCACACCTCACCGTCGCAGCGAAAACTACTCGTCGAGATACCTCACAATTCGAGTCATTTGGCAGCGGGACATTGCTATGTGAACATCTCTTGGAAGGTTGTGGGATCGAATGGATGGGTGTAATGTGAGACTCATCAGAGTTGAAGTGTATTCTCAGAGTTGTTGAGTCCTCTGAAACCAATGCAACGTACAGGTCGTACAGATGAGGGCCTGTGTGTTTGGTGAAACTATTTAATATAGCTTTTCTAGACACAATGTTTTTTTGGAGTGGGAGGATGCTTTCATGTTGAATACTTAGTTTTCATTTTCAGCGCATGATGTTTGATACATGTCAGCAACTTACTGTCCACGTTTTATAATAATTGCACATGGCAATACTGAGATATAAAATATAATTGGACATGGCAATGCCGAGACATAAAACAAAAAGTTGATGCCCGTATAACAAAGTTAAAATAACATATAGTTTGAAGAAAGTAGGTCATAGTGACCTCGTTTTCAGGATATGGTCAGTGCTTGATGAGAGAAAGGTACTTTTAAAATTTGATGAAGATCGGACATGATGATGTTTAGATATAACACAAACTTAATTATGAATTATTTGCCGCGTTGAGGTTTCGAACCCATGTTCACGATGACGCCTGTCTGCTAGATTACAAGTTCCCTACATTACAAGTTCTGATCGTAACCACTAGGCCACGGGCACGCCTTCTAATACTTCGCCTGTATGTACCTTTATGCAGGTAAAATAAAAGGGATGCTACTCTAACGATGTAAGGGAAGCAACTCAAAAACGTTTTACTAACGTTAGATTATATTTAGATATTGCAAACCGCCAACAGGTTGGGCACCGAAGCAATATATCCGCATATTAGAGTAAAACCAAATGAAGTATCCTATCGATATACGAATACTGTCATAATTGCCATTGACGCAGAACCCGGAGAACACGGGTTCGATTCTTACGAGCACCACTTGGTCAAAACAAGTCCCTTAGCCTCTTCGTTGTTGGGAACGTAACCCGGACGTTCCCGTACTTCGAAGGCAACGCTCCAGACCCGATATGAAACCATATCACTCTATTACATAAGAGTGGGGCAAGGTTCCCGCATTCCTGTGTATCTTTCGATTCTCTCTGGAGCTGAGATGTTCGTTACATATGGGAATGCATAGCTTCTGTTTGACTGCAATGACATTGTTTGTATTTCTCAGAGATATACGCGCTTTTAAATTTAAATGTGTTCTCTTCCGTGGATGTATGCAACTGTTTCTGTCTTTTAAATGCAAAATGTTTAAATTGGAAGTGTTGCATGTGCTTATTTAAAAACAGAAGTATAATCTGTCCGCACTTTAACTATATTCAATGTAAATACACTACATATAACTAACTAAATTACACAGAACTTTGTATTATTTCAGCGCAATAATGCTTTTGGTGTCAGAGCGGTGAGAAAGTACTTCCGGGTCGAAGGATGCTAAAATAGTTCCATGAAAATGAATCCAAAGCTTGTAACTTTCTGGCGCTTAAAAAAAAAGGATCTATGTTAATCGTTTTTTGTTTAATTCTTAATATGTTCAAATAGTTTCTCTTCTTTTGTTACAGGTGACAAGAATGGGACAAGGTCATGATTTCATACAGGTTTGGATATGCCTGAATGTTTCTGAGCCGAGATCTGAGAACCTAATACCGAGAAGAGATACACTTGAACATTTAAGTGAAATTGACAAATTCGAAAGGGTCTCTCCAAACTATTGATATTAAAAGAAAAGCAAATTGGTGAACCCAATGTGTTTTGCTGGATAATTCGAGCAAAAGACTTCAAGGTTCACAACGAAAATATGTTTAAGAAAATTCAGGAAGTCCTACAGTGGTCCAGAGTGGTCCTCCTACATATGTAGAGCAATGTAAAATTAACCGTGTAGTGAGATGTGAAACACTGAATCAGTGTGTGTTTTTTTCATGCCAAAAACAAAACAAACATGAGTTTTCTTGCATACTGGATAAGGTTATCCGTGTTTTACATGGGTGATGGAAAGCCTAATCTTACACAACGGGGAAAATAAATGTCACACGCATTAAAAATGACGTCAATAACGTCAACAGTTGCATGACGTCACTGTGACAAAAAACACGCACAACGTTATAGTCCATGGGCCAATAGATTGTTCGGTACCATCTGAGATGACAAATTCTAAAAACTATTTTTGAAACCATTGATGCCTAAGTATATTACTTCAACGTGATAGCATTGTGCGATGCCCAGTTTATTCCATGTTTTTGGGCAAAATATGTCAAAATCAAACAAAAAGTGCTGAAAACTGGAATATGTCTTTTAAAAATCAATGGATTCATTTCAATATTTAACTTTGATGAAAATATTCGTAAAATACATATGTTTACGCAGTGTATCAATTTCATAGTTATATTTTGAATTTTTGTTTAATATTTTGGGCAAAAAAGCGTTAACAATATACATAAATCACTGAAAAGTGGAATACATTTTTAAAAAATATTCTGATCAATGTTCAAATAGTGTTTCGTATCTAAAATGCTAAATGTGCTACCTTTTACAAACTGATTAAGTTTCATGTGTATTCAACTATTACTTTCATTGCCACTCATTTCTGGGGTAAAACAACACAAAATTGAACAAAATTCTCTAAAAACTGGAATATTGTTTCTTACAACCAATCGATGCATTTCAAAGTTTAATGTCATTTCAAACTCATGTGTTACGGTTTTGTTTACAACGTCTTTACATTTCCTAGTTATTATATTAGTTTTATTATTTTACAATATATTGGCGGAAACAAGTTGTGTTTGTTTGTTTGTTTGGTGTTTACGTCATTTTCAACACATGTAAGGTTATATATGACGGTATTTTTTTTGTGGTAGAGGCAGACCACCAACGTTTCCTGGGTAGAACCAGTACTGTACACCTCCCGCCATCCGTAAGAATCGTAGAAAAGAATTTGTTTACAAATTCATGTGCAAGTATAATAGCGGACATATCGTCTTTGTTCTTCTTGCTATTGTATGTATTCTACACTGAGCTCTTTCGTACAATCGGATCGCTAATTAAATGCTGTGTAACGGCTCATCAACACAGTATATGTTATTTAGAGCCACACCAGAGAGAGTGGAAGGTTACACATTAATCTGGAAACCTGTCCTACTCTTACTAATGAATAGATTAGTTTACTTTCTCAGAATATAAACTCCGATACACGGGACCGCCGGTTTACCGTCCCCATCCGACGGACGAGGCAAACGGAAAGCGTCTAGCCCAAGAACACACCGACGAAATAAAATAATACCCAAAAGCGAACTACACCATGGCATGTTATGTAGCTAATTGTAAAGTGATGCATTAGGTAGAAATGTTTTATCACTCATTACATTTATATTAGTAATATTCGAATTAACAATATTGAACTCATCCACCTGCATGGATTTTGAAAACAGAAACAATAAGCATTGCACGTGTTAATACAATAATTACACATAACTTGCTACTCTATCTAACTATCACATGTGTTGTTCAGTCATAAAGTAAACAATACAAAAAAAATATGTTTGCCTTTTCTCTCTATGAATTATTGGCCGCGTTGAGGTTTCGAACCCATGTTCACGATGACGCCTGTGTGCTAGATTACAAGTTTTGATCGTAACCACTAGGCCACGGGCACGCCTTCTAATTCTTCGCATGTATGTACCATTATGCAGGTAAAACAAAAAGGGATGCTACTCTAACGATGTAAGGGAAGCAACTCAAAAAAGTTTTACTTACATTTGACTATATTTAGATATTGCATACCGCCAAAAGGTTGGGCACCGAAGCAATATATCCGCATATCAGAGTAAAACCAAACCAAGTATCCTTTTGATATACGAATACTGTCATAATTGCCTTTGACGCAGAACCCGGAGATCACGGGTTCAAGTCTGACGAGCACAACTGAAGTTATTTGCTGTATCCTTGGCCAAAACAAGTCCCTTAGCCTCTTCGTCGTTGGGAGCGTAACCCGGACGTTCCCGTACTTCGAAGGCAACGCTCCAGGTCCGATATGAAACCATATCACTCTATTTCATAAGAGTGGGGCAATGTTCCCGCATTCCTGTGTATCTTTCGATTCTCTCTGGAGCTGCTCGAAATAACAAGTGTGACCCACATTGTTGCCATCTTATATTCGTTGCAAATATAACCTTATATTATTATCACACTGGACGGTAAACGGAACCGACTGCGTTGCAAACGCTGATGTGATGATTTAGCAACGCACTGGTTAGAGGTAAAATGGCAGATTCTGGTTCCATAGAACAGGAACATATATATTTTTTTCCATTTTATGTATGACTCATTGACATATTCCGCTGATACCAGTGGTCTGAGGAATTGTTGTATAGCCTAATAACATAACACATTTTACCGATTGAGACTTCGGCCGTAAAACTCACTTGTGTTACAGTTAATTGTTTTCTTATTTCTGCTATGTATCTCAGTCATTTGATCACACGTGCAGTGATTTTTAACAAAATACGCAAAAGCAGTCATTAATCACTTACTTTCAATTTCGCTTAGATATAAAAGCCTTACAGGAAAAGTAGCATTCAAGGACGACAGTCAACCACAAACACACACAGAAACAAAGAAACATTTCAAAGAACAATTTCAAGTTGTGTGGCCTGTGATCGGTTCTCCACCCGGCTGAGATGTTCGTTACACCGCACAGGCTGATATTGGAATGCATAGCTTCTGTTTGACTGCAATGACCCCACACATTGATTGTATTTCTCAGAGATATACGCGCTTATAAATTTAAGTGTGTTCTCTTCCGTGGATGTATGCAACTGTTTCTGTCTTTGTTTCTGTCTTTTAAATGCAAAATGTTTAAATTGGAAGTATTGCATGTGCTTACTTAGAAACAGAAGTATAATCTGTCCGCACTTTAACTATATTCAATGTAAATACACTACATATAACTAACTAAATTACACAGACCTTTGTATTATTTCAGCGCAATAATGCTTTTGGTGTAAGAGCGGTGAAAAAGTACTTCCGGGTCGAAGAATTTGTTTACAAGTTCATGTGCAAGTATAATAGCGAAATATCGTCTTCGTTCTTCTTGCTGTCTTTATAGCATAATCTATTGTATGTATTATACACGGAGCTCATTCTTACAATCGGATCGCGAATTAAATGCTGTGTAACGGCTCATCAACACAGTATATGTTATTTAGAGCCACACCAGAGAGAGTGGAAGGTTACACATTAATCTGGAAACCTGTCCTACACTTACTAATGAATAGATTAATTGACTTTCTCAGAAGATAAACTCCGATACATGGGACCGCAGGTTTACCGTCCCCGTTCGACGGACGAGGCAAAGGGAAAACTTCTTGCCCAAGAACACACCGACGAAATAAAATAATACCCAAAAGCGAACTACACCATGGCATGTTATGTAGCTAATTGTAAAGTGATGCCTTAGGTAGAAATGTTTTATCACTCATTACATTTATATTAGTAATATTCGAATTAACAATATTGAACTCATCCACCTGCATGGATTTTGACAAACAGAAACAATAAGCATTGCACGTGTAAATACAACAACTACACATAACTTGCTACTCTATATTAATATCACATGTGTTGTTCAGTCATAAAGTAAACAATACAAAAAAAATATGTTTGTCTTTTCTCTCTATGAATTATTTGCCGCGTTGAGGTTTCGATCCCATGTTCACGATGACGCCTGTGTGCTAGATTATCAGTTCTGATCGTAACCACAAGGCCACGGGCACGCCTTCTAATTTTTCGCCTGTATGTTCCATTATGCAGGTAAAATACAAAGGGATGCTACTCTAACGATGTAAGGGAAGCAACTCAAAAAGGTTTTACTTACGTTCGACTATATTTAGATATTGCATACCGCCAAAAGGTTGGGCACCGAAGCAATATGTCCCCATATCAGAGTAAAACCAAACCAAGAATCCTTTTGATATACGAATACTGTCATAATGGCCTTTGACGCAGAACCCGGAGATCACGGGTTCGAGTCTTACGAGCACCACTGTGATTATTCGCTGTATCCTTGGCCAAAACAAATCCCTTAGCCTCTTCGTCGTTGGGAACATAACCCGGACGTTCCCGTACTTCGAAGGCAACGATCCAGGCCCGATATGAAACCATATCACTCTATTACATAATAGTGGGGCAAGGTTCCCGGATTCCTGTGTATCTTTCGATTCTCTATGGAGCTGCTCGAAATAACAAGTTAATTGAATTCTAGGTTGTTTAACGGCTCATCAACACAGTATAGGTTATTTAGAGCCGCCCCAGAGAGAGGGAAGGATACATAGGAATCCGAATAGATACTCTTATTATCGAATAGATTCCTATGGTTCTTTTACGTGCTCGGAGGATAGACCGATACACGGGACCGCCCGGTTTACGTCCCCATCCGACGGACGAGGCTGAGGGAAAGTGTCTTGCCCAAGAACACACCGACGGAACTCAGTGGCACCACGGAGGATTGAACCCGGGGCCTCCGGTTACAAATCCGCCGCGCTACCGACTGCGCCACGCCAGCCCTCGTATCTTTGTTTAGAAATGTCTCATATGTTATATGTTTAATAATGGAGATTTGAATTCATCTATGTAAGTTACTTAGATACTGGTATTTGGTTGTTACAACTTTTACAACTTTTAGTTCATTCGGTCGTCCAATGGCTTATACCAATAAATAATAAATATACATTTATAACGTATGTGTTGTTGTCGTGTTACTCCTATGAAAAGGGTGAGTGTTAAGAGAAATGAAATTATTGTCGCTTGAGAGAAGCGAATTAGAAGCTTCATGTGAGTGATTCTCATAGGGGGCGCACTCTCAGTGGAGTGCACATTGCATGTAGAACTCCAGTTTCTGCCATTCAGCGTTGGATGACTGACCAGTATTCAGCGTTGGATGACTGACCAGTTAACACGTTCAAATTTTAGATTTCTAGTAAATCTTGTTGCAGTAACTTACATATTATGGATTTGAAGACATTTCAGGATATGGATGTTGTCCGGGCTGTATTGTTTCCCATACGTGGGTTTTTCGCGGACGGCTCGGTATCACATTGATGGTGCTCTGTTTAAAGTACGACGTGACTGATGGAGCTGGTGCAGTAAGGATGACATTTTATATCTTAGAAATGATAACATTTGTTTAATACAGTTAAGTAATTCAGTCGAAGGAAAGTGTATTATATAACGGAGAATACTGGGTTGGTTGTACGCTTAAATAGTAGATATAAAATCGTATCTCCTTTGCTTATTTAGTAATCGGGAAGTATTGCGTTTGCTTTATATGTACTGTATAGTTCGCGTAAGCGATCTGGATTCAGTTTGGCATATGTCATGTGACAATAATAGATTGCCGCAAGTCTGTGATGAGAGATTGCTATATTTTATAGGTGTAGTTTCTTATGTATCGTATTATAAGTTGAAGGTGAAGTGTGTTATTAATTAATGTTAACAAGGTCAGTCAGTCGGTCGTCCAATGACTTATACCAATAAATAATAAATATACATTTATAACGTATGTGTTGTTGTCGTGTTACTCCTATGAGAAGGGTGAGTGTTAAGAGAACAACAAAAACGGCATTGTGCAAAATGCAACATGCAGTTATATGAAACAAAAACGGTGTTAAACCATTAACGTGAACGTTTTGAAGTTTAAAACTCATTATATTCAACAAAAAAGTGTTGTGCAAAACGAAAAGAAATTTGAATAAAAAACGCTTCGCTTTTGTTTTTTTCTAATTATTCCAACTGGATAACTTAGAACTCCTGTTTTTGATGTGCTTTTAAGTAAATCTTAATATAACTCATCTATTCATTTCAATTACCGTGCGGATGTGTGTTACAGAATAGATAAGACAATTCTGGTTTCTGATGAAAATATTTTTTACATTTAATACAATTTAAACAAAATTTAAAGAAACTAACCCGCCAATTCACCGCAAAATTACTCTACAAAACCTTTTTATAAAAACACTATCCAGGTGTTCAGGTTATATAATAAGGTATATGTGCCGATTAAACGTATATTCTTATTCATGGGTTCTTAAAATACGTTATATGCGTCATCATATTGTATCTATAGAGTTTTGATTCTCAAAATATGTAAGTATTACAGTACCTGACGAGACTTTTTTGGTTGTTGTTTTTATTGAGCTTGTTGCTGTTTGTTGCCCTGACATTGTGGTATCAGAGGTTGTAGTTGTTGTCATTCCCTGTGTCGAATCTGTCGACTTTGGTGGTTGAATGGTTGACGATTTCGGCACTGTATAGGACGAACTTGACGATGCTAGTGTTTCAGGAGTTGAAGGTGTATATATCGAACTTGACGATGATATTGGTTCAGGAGTTAAATCTGTATATGTCGAACTTGACGATATTGCTGGTAAGTTGGTCAAAGTCAAAGAGTCAGCTATCGGATTTGAAATACAAATGCAACATTGAAACGTTGTCGGTATAGCTTTTTATTCATTATTTGTATGGTGTTTGTTAGCACTTAGATGACATGAGTATACGGCAGTATGCATTATTATTATCCATCTATATTTATATTCCAATGAAAAATGAGCACGTGTACCATGTGATTGTACATACAATAATAAAATGTCGTGTTTTACACTTCAATCCGGAAGCGTCACGAAGATGGATATTTTTTCGTTTTGGACAATTGAACCGTCCCGAAATCGAAATTCCTATTGAACGTTTAAGCTACACAGTCCCTACACTATAAAACAATCATTTTAACGACAACAGATGTGGAATTGTATGTTTTACATTTTTTGATATACTTGTTTTTTTCGCGTGCTTTAAAAGTAAGAGGTGACATTTATAATATTTTGACAGGCTGTTTGGGAAAACGTGCAGTCATAATTAACAAAAGTAGACGTCAAATACGTTTTTATTGCAGACGGGCTGTCATTAAATGTTGGATATGTGATACAGAGAAATCATTCCGGCTGTGGATGGTTTTATTATTTTGTCCGGCTTTTGTGGGATACTTACAGTACCAAGAAACGCCGACGGGCCGTCAAAATGCGTTTTATGGCCGACGGACCGCGACGGACCGTCATAATACGTCGGAATGTAGACAAAGATAAAATGCTCTGTTTGGGGTTTATTTTTTGCGTTTTTTTCCGATGGAGGTCAGTATATGTATAGTGGCCCACGGACCACCATAGTACGTTTGTTGGCCGATGGACCATCGAAATACGTGTGTATTGTCTGTAAGCTGGGCATAGTGGTCAAATAAATAATTGTAGGATACATTTGACTGTTTATAAGTTATTGATGTATTATCTGACCAACTCAATAAAGCTAACATTTCTGATACAGTCGCTTCTTTTCTTGATTTACATATCTCTATTAAAATGGAGAAATAATTAGTAAAATATATGACAAGAGAGATGATTTTAATTTTGATATTGTTACATATCCTCCACTTAGATGAGGATGTTCCCCGAGCTACTTCTTATGGGGTCTATGTTTCTCAACTGATTCATTTTTCTACAACTTGTAGTCGACTTTAGGATTTTAATGTTCCTAATCGTTGTACAAGTGTGTATAACTAAGAAGCTACTCCATCAGGGCTAACGTTATCATCAACTTCGAAAAACATTTGCAAACTTGTATTATCGTAAATATAGATATAAAAATCGAACAGGAAAAGCAACATTCAAGGACGACAGTCAACCACAAAGAACACATAAACAAAGAACACATTTAAAGATGAATAAAAGGCCAAATAAGACAAGGGTTGACAATAGGGCTACCACCTTGGAACGGTCAGTGGCAAAAAAGGCCGCTGGGGGTTAACCCCGATCTACTTTTAAAATATGACCATTTTTAAGAGCTCTTTTGCGACAAGGACTATTACAATACATACTGATAACCTACAAAAACAACAACGAGAATAAAGTATCAGACTCGGTTTACAGTTCACCACTATGCTTTCCTCTTTGATTGTGCCAATACCGGACAGATTGTGGACCCTATGATGTCGTCTACCTAAATCCTCAAAGGACGGTAGCGTTTGATGTTTGTCTTAAATGGTGTCGTGTGCCCTTAAAGGTTTGTTTTATTGTTACTCTGGCTTCTGCCAAGTCACTGAGTACTTGCTTTGTGGCTTTCTTATATTCATATATACATGATCATATATGTGTTATACTTATATTGCCTATTAATGCTGCCTTGTAATATAACCTGGCGGGGATATCTAAAATATATTTACACTATCACATCTTCTTGGGATAACAATAGGTTAAGAGTGAGGTTTTGTGCACCATAGAATCTGGTTTAAACCCTAAGTGCCATTTTTGCTCCAAACCGGTAGCCTAGTGTTGTCAACCCGTTTGTGATGCGATCTCACATGCTTTGCTCATGAACATTGTAAGTGTTGTTTGTTTTAAGGTATGTTCTTCGCTGACTGTGTTCTGTGAAAGCTATATTTATTTCTGTTCGACTTTTATATTTACCTTTATTGTGCATTCGTAAAAGTTTACCAAGTCATATTTGTGTTTTTCTATTAAATTCGTTTGGCTTAAGGCTTCAATACAGTTAACTTACCAACCAAACGGCGGGCCGTCAGTTTACATTTTGCGTTAACATTGTATCGCAGTGGTGCAAACTTATACGAAGTTCAAATAATTCGTTCATATTATATACAGTATGTACATGTAATAGATGTTTTGGATATTTCTGCTTACATGAGATTAAGATAAAAAGTTAGCATGTAATTAATATAATAGAAAAGTAAAAAAATGTGTTAAGGGGAGTAATCCATTTTATCGCATAACGTCCCTTGTTAGCAGTGTCGAACACCCATTTAATATTCTATTGTATGACACACGTGTAATACAACCTGGAACGATTTTGATTGGTTGAGTTAAACCTGTAACACTACGCAAGTTTATTAACTGAAACTATTTTATTTATTACAAATTCACCCAGATCTGAGTCATAAACTTATTATTTGTGACAGCTTATAAAAATAATGCACGTTATACAAAACATTGTTGTTGCTTTGTTAAAAAGTTGGCGCAAACTGCTACTTTGTAAACCTACTGTCTTTCAAAGCAAATTTAAGGAAATTAAATCAAAATACATTAACTTGCAACATATATACACAGATGGTTCTAAAGATGGAGATAAGTTAGCTGCAGCAGCTGTTGTTCACAAACACAGTATAAAGAGCCGCCTGCCTGACAAGACCTCTATCTTTTCAGCTGAACTTAGGGCAATTAAACTTGCCTTAAATTATATTCAGGAATCTGATGATGACCGTTTTGTAATCATTTCTGATTCCCTTTCATCTCTTCAAGCACTGGGTAATATAAATCAAACATGATAACCCAGTGGTGCTTCAACATTTAGAAAAGTACAATTCTCTTTTAGTTGATAATGTTATTATTTTCTGCTGGCTTCCAAGCCATGTAGGAATACGTGGTAATGATAGAGCTGATAGTGCTGCTCAAGCAGCATTAGGTTAATCTAATGCCAAATTACCGTACACTGATTTTAAAAGTTGTATTAACACATATATTCGTAAATATTGGCAAACGGCTTGGGTATTGTCAGTTAACAATAAAATCCATTCAATTAAACCGTTACTCGGAGAATGGTGTTCTACAAGCAGACACATTTGTCGAGAAGAAGTTGTACTAGCCCGGTGCAGGATAGGGCATACAGGTTATACTTATTCATATGTATTACAAGGTGAGCAATTACCAGAATGTATACCCTGCTTTGCACCGTTAACGGTCAAACACATCTTGTTGGAATGTGTAGACTTTGATCCTATGCGTCAAAGGTTTTTGCTATATGGAAAGAAATGTATGTTTACGCGCACAATATGACCTATTTATGTGTCGACGTGCCGTAAAACACAATTCATTCATTCATTCAAGAGATGTAATGTTATGTTTGATATATATTTTACATTATCGCATTAATTGAGACAAGCAAAATGGACATTTACAGAGACGATGCAAGGGTAGTGATAGCAAAACAGATACGGAATTGGGTTCTGTGAACCCTGTAATGCTGTAATGCTTTAAGGTGGAATCACACTTATGAATTGTTTTTGAAACTGCATATGAAATTTATACCAAATTAAAATTTAACCTTTTCTGAATGTGGAACTGAATATATGTTTTTGTTAATCAGTAAGGCGTTTAAGATATGATCTCGTAAAGAATGCATGGTTCGTCGCTTTTGACGCCGTTTTTCAGACACCCATTTTCCTGAAAGTTTGCATAATTTTATTTATACTGGTGCCAGTTCTACGAAAATGGGTGTTTTTGAAATTTCCTTTTTTTTCCAAAAAATATATGTTCGATGCTAAATACTGATTTATTTCTTTTTGATATGTTATATAATAATTTCAGCCAAATCGATTCGTAGCAAGAGAAATATATCGAGTCCATGTCGTTTTCTAGCTATTAACGTTTTACTAAATATAACTCCTTCAAAAAAGACGTCATTTTCTTGCGCTGTGCGAACAGACGTCTGCATGCATTATTCAGGTAAATGTGTACGACTTCCCTGAAATGGTAGTTCGTAATGAAAAAAACAACAACAACAACAACAAAAAACAACAACACTTCTACAACCAACAAAAAAAACACACACACTATGGCATGTTTGTTTTTTCTTTGTACAGGATATGCATTATTTTCTGAATAAGAAATAGATTTTATGTGGATCTGCGAAAAAATAGATGAATTCAAAATCTATAAATAATATCACTGAAAGATTGCCGTAATTGAAAGTCACCACTGGTAAATGCGCAAATCATACGGCGCCGGTGTTATACTAAAATAAGTTGAGCCACTTCCGGGGCTGGATTTGAGCGCCAAAAATTTACAAACTCAAAGTGAGTTGTCTTGTTGTTTCCACAATGATACGTTCGGAGTTCGCAGTTCTACCTGACTATTATTACAATATGTTACAATACAATTTCTGCTTTGAATTCTGAAAAATACTCAGTTTTCCCTAAACTCCCGATCAAGCGAAAACGTTCGAAACAAAAGCTGGTAAACATATCTTTCTTTCCATATAGCAATTTTCATCATGATGATCAGTGACACATTGTATGATGAAATGCATGCATTACACTACTTTAAATAGAAAGTATCTTGCGTAAATAGAGGAATATGACCAACATTGCCTGACGGTGGTAGATGGTGCTAGAATTGCGACTTTGGTGCAAGATTTGAGCTAATGAAATATATATCTAAATTTGAGGCTTCGGTGCAAGATTTGAGCTGATGAAATATCTCTACATCCTGCAACTGTCTCATTAAAGTAATATGTGAAGATGTGCGCGTTTGTGCAAATTTAGTAAAATAGTAAACGTATGTCAGCATGACAAAATATAAGTGCAAAAACCTCGCATTATATCATTTTGCCAACTCGTTTAATAAATTCAATAATGAATGAGTACTCATGTAAGAACCTTTATTTATTAGACAGAACGTTTAAACGTCACGGACTTTAAGCTTTACAAACGTTGGAAAAGTGAATATACTTCATTGTTTGTGGTTATAGTTTCATTTTAGCACAGGCCTTTGATTTAGCCTTTGATTTAGCGAATAGTTCGCGTTCTTTGGATTAATCGGTCGTTGAAGACACTTGTCTTAATTCCTAAATAAAAATATAAATTTAGTACAATGTTAATTGTTCGTTGTGTTTATAAGTTCGCTTGGGTGTAGAGAGAGATATATAATTTATTTCGTTTGAACGTAGTGAAATTGTTTTTATCTCACTAGGTGGGCAGTTGTATACATGAGTCGTCTATTTGTATTTTATACATGTGCGTATGTTATGGTCACTTCACGAGGTGTTTGAATACGGGTTATTCAAGTTCTGGACGACGTCGGATAAAACTTCTACGCGTTTGGTTACATTTTAGTATAGAATTAAATTCTAAACAGAAAACTATGGCAATGCTGTGTGATTTTGAAGCATATGTTCTGGGTATTGTTTGTTTACATGAATTTCATCGGTCGTTGTAGACACTTGTCTAAATTTCTATGTGAAAATATAAATTGAGTGCAATTTCAGATGTTTGTTGCTTTCATGCATGTGCTTGAGTTGTAGTTGGAGAACTGTTTTATCCTCAGAAAGTACATGTTTGCACCTAACCGATTTTTTCATTTTTGACGAAATCACGGACGGACGGCGAACCTCGATTAATCGCTGGGCCACCATGGATAAATGTAAAACAGTAATTATGACTTTCAGCATTAACGAATACGTATTTTACTATATATGCATTGGAGCAAAACATTCTCACCACAATACCCGTAAGTCAGACGACAATATATACCTGCATACGCTGGTATACTGTAAATTTAGACAATGAGAGTTTGTGGATAGTCTGTGTAATTGTTATTTGGGTCGTACTCACATGCTGTGTAAACGTGTAAGTTATTCAATGTAAAAATAACAAAACCAGAGGGCCAACATGGCCCTAAATCGATCACCTGAGGATCCTCGCAATGAAAAAAATGTTCCCTTGCAAGTGCTGATTGGAGATGAATTAAGTCGTTCCTTATGTAAGATATGCAAAAACATCTCTATATCCACATTTTGGACCCCGGGGCGCGACCCTCTTTGACCCCAAGACCATCAAATGAGCAATATTAATAGTCCAGCGGCTAGCGATCATTAATAATAATAATACCAAACATATGGGCCTGTGGATGCTCTACAAGCTATAATGATAATTATAACTAGTATTTCAGCATTAACAAACACGTAATTTACTAAATATGCATTGGGAGCAAAACATTTTCACCACAATTCCCGCAAGTTAGACGACAAAATGTATTTGCTTACGCTGGTCTACTGCAAATTTCGGCAATGAGGGGTTGTGGATAGTCCTTGCAATTGTTCGTTGGGTCGTCTTTACACGCTGTTGCAAAAGGAAAAGTACACGGAGTTATGGAGCAGCACTCGTATGTAAAAGAAAAGTTCCAATTCATTGTAGCATAAATGAGAAAATTGGTCCTAAGGAAATAAGTATAAAAGTAGAACAGAAATGCAGCTTTCACAGAACACAGTAAACACGCAAAAGGACAAACATAAATGGCAAAGTTAACAAAGAATAAAGGCATATTACGTCGCAAACGCAAAAAGGGTTGACAATAGGGCTACTGCCTTGGAACGGTCAGTGGCAAAAAAGGCCGTTGAGGGTTTAACCAGGTTCTATGGTGCACCAAACCTCACACTTACCCTACTGTCAACCCAATAAAACGGGACAGTGTAAATAAAGAAATCCCCGCCATAAACTATTCTCTAACCAACAAGGCAGCATTATTAGACAATATAAGTAAAACACGAAAACTCAGCATAGATTATTCGTAAATAAAACATTGACATTGTAAGTGTCCGACCTCAGTTTTCGTCACTATTCAGGCGTTGTACGAAACATGTCAATGTCATCATTAATATAATGCCTTTATTGCTAAGCAGGATTTAAATGTTTATATTTTCATATACGCCGTCTTGAACTGTCCACTATTTGCGATTTTTAAATGTATAGCACATGATTACGTGAAGAATAAAGTGTAGTAAACTAGTTGAACTTAATCTAAATAACGCATAACATGCATGTGTTACGGTACCTGGCGTGAGTGGCATCGTATACAGGTTTTTGTTGGTTGTTGTTTTTGTTAAGATTGTTGTTGTTTGGTGCGCTGACGTTGTGGTATCAGGATTTGAAGTTGGTGTCACTCTCTGTGTCGATTTTGACGATAATGCTGGTAAGGTAGTCATATTGTCAGCTACCGGATATATACAAATGCAACATTGAAACATTGTCTGTACAGTTTTGTTTAAATCAGTGTGTAAATAAAACTTTTAAAAAATCTGATTTTATCACTCATGATTTGTGTGGTGTGTATTAGTTCATGTACATACGTCGAAATTCCCATCGTGAAAAAATGGATTTAATATACATTCATGACGTTTATAATATTTTGACCGGCTGTTTGGGAAAACTTGCAGTAATAATTAACGAAAGTAAACGTCAAATGCATGTTATGGCAGACGGGCTGTCATAAAAAGTTGGATAGTGGATACAGAGAAATCATTTTGGTTGGCGTTAGTTTTACTATTTTGTCCGGCTTTTGTGGGATACTTGCAGTGACGGGAAATGCCGACGGGCAGTCATAATGCGTTTGTAGCCGACGGACCGTCATAATACACTGGATTATGGATACATGTAAAGATACAACGCTCTGTTTGGGGTCTATTTTTGCAGTATTTCCCGATGGAGCTCAGTATATGTTTAATGGCCCACGGGCCACCATTATGCGTTTATTGGCGGATGGGCCGTCATAATACGTGTGTATTGTCTGTAAACTGGGAATAGTGGTAAAATAAATAGTTGCAAGATACATTTGGCGCTTTACAAGCTGTTGATTTACTATCTAGCCAACTTAATAAAGCTAACAGTTCTGATATACTGTCGCTTGCTTTCTGTTTTTTATTTACATCTCTCTATTAAAAATGAAGAAATAGTTAGTAAACTCTATGACCAGAGAGATGATTTTAATTTTGTTATTGTTAATTATCCCCCACTTAGATGGGAATGTTGCCCGAGTTACTTCTTACGGGGTTTATGTTTCTCAACGTATTTGTTTTTCTACAGCTTGTAGTCGGGTTTAGAATTTTAATGTCCGTAATCTTTGTACAAGTTTGTATAACTAACAAGCTACTCCATCAGGACTACCGTTACCATCAACTTCAATAAAACTAAATACTGATAAGCAACAAACACAACCAAGAGAATAAACTGGCAGACTTGGTTTTATTGAGTCTGTTCATGAGAGGTAATGCAAGAATCAACACATCTCACGACCCATAGTGATATGATTTACAAACTTCGTAAGCATGTAATCACTGTCATACGATCTTTATTAAACTTGTGAAAAAGTTTATCAAAAGTGATATGACCATATCGTTTTACAACGCACTGCATATTTAGTGCTTGACCCATCTACAGTTCACCGCTATGCTTTCCTCTTTGATTGTGCTATGACCTTACAGAGTGTGGACCCGATGATGACTTCTACATGAATCTTCAAAGGACGGTAGCGTTTGATGTTTGTCTTAAATCGTGTCGTGTACCCTTAATTGTTTGTCTTATTTTGTACTCTGGCTTCTGCCAAGTCATGGAATACTTGCTTTGTGACTTTCCTATATTCATATATAAATGATCATATATGTGTTATATTTGTATTGCCTTTTAATGCTGCCGTGTTTGTTAGAGAATATAACCTGGCGTGGATATTTACAATATATTTACACTATCCCGTTTTATTGGGACGACAATAGGTAAGAGTTCGGTGCACCCTAGAATCTGGTTTAAGACCGTTTCAAGACGGTACTTACTGTCAAATAGTTTGTGATGTAGTCTTACATGCATTGCTCAATAACATTGTAAGTTGTAAGTGTTGTTTGTGTTAATGCGTTTTTAGTTGACTGTGTTCTGTGAAATTTACATTTTTTCCAGTTCGACTTTTATAGTTGCCTACTATTATTATGCATTCTAAAAATTGACGCTTTTTCGTAAAAGGTGTTTGATTTTCGTAAAACCGTCTTACGTTGAAGGTTTGCCAACACATATTTTTGGTTTCCTATTAACTTAGTTAGGTTTAATGCTTCAATACAGCTAATTTACCAAACCTGTTAGATTTTATTTTGCTGTTGACAAAGTGATATTGTATCACAGTGGTGCTAACGTATACAAACTAATTCGTTCATATTCTATACAATATGTACATAGTCATGTGATAGATGTTTGGATATTTCTGTTTACATAAGATTAAGATAAAAGTTAACATGTAATTACTCTAACAGAAAAGTAAACACATGGGTTAAGGGGAGTAATCTATTTTATCTGATGCAATTACACACAGAGAGTTTCTTCCCTGTAATTATAGAGACATACATCTCGGTATAAGAGCGAATAAAGGTTAGTACTTCATTTTGATTTTACATATGTTTTTCAGAATTTCGTAAATGAAATCCAGGAGTTACCAGAGGCAATTGCAGGTAAAGTCGATCTATTTCCCAGCCTAGTGTTGGATTCAAACTCTAATAAAATCAGTAGTGATTTATAGTTAGCTAAATAACCTTACAATGAGAAATCATCGTAATGGATTGGGCGGTGGGAACATTTTATCCTTTATGGCTTTTCATGTTGCAATCAATTTAGCTTCATTAATTCAAAATGCAAGCTATTGAGTTGCGATACACTTGCATTTTATAGTAAAATATCGACTCATACTATTGAAGACTGGGGGTTTCAACAGGCAGTCAGTTAGTATGAAATGTACTAGAAGCGAGAAAAAAATAAACTTTCAACGTATTAATAAAATGGAAACGATTTCAAATGATATTATTGAAAATATTTACGATTCGTTGTATAAGAACCATTGTGCTATTCAGTTTCTACAAGCAACTGCGGCATTTTTAACCATTAAAGCTTCATTAGCCGAAATTTTCAGCTTATAACACACAAACTTATTATGTTGGCATACATTATACAACTACCATTATTGAATATTTACTAAATAGAAACAAGATGTGTTCACAGAATTCAGTAGCGGTACAAAAAAGGAGTACCACTTCGAGGAATGGAACTCGCCTCCCCAAGCTAAAATAATACTTGCGGGCAAGATGTACGCAGTACCCACGGAGATAGGCGGGACAGCAACATGTATGTGCTGTAATATAGTATGTGCTATAAGCAAAACCTTATGTACTAATGGATATGACGTGAGCAACAGCAATCCATAATTGCATGCAATAGATAAAAGTATTATTTATTGTTCAAATAACGGATTTATAACTACATACTTACTTGGGTCTATGTTCATGTTTCCATGGATACATTTCACTGAATACAATTCGGGCAGTTATTTCCTTATGGCCAATATATATATACTGAGCAAAATAAATTTAGCACATAAAATGCACGTCATTTCCATAGACGACATACTAAGCCGTATACGATCGGGGTCAATGATAACGTGACATAGATATGACCAATAATAATGCCACAAAGTCATTTGTAAACAAATTCGGTGATAAAACAATTAAGCAAATATGATGGGAACATATTGTTATAGGTTATCAAAAGTCATTCTCATTTCAATGAAAATGGAGGTATTTTTTTTTAAAAAAACACGAAATAATGGGCTATTCTTGTCAATGCCAAGCATCACATTTGTTCAAAGCAATACTTTTTATAATAAAATAAATTGTTTTTAATATATGGGAGGTAATTCCGACACTTCGTTCAGAAAATTATAAAATAACACACTTTTTCGACTATCATATCCTTACCTAGCATTTCTATCTTCTAACATATATAGTAATGTTCATATGCTTTATCTATGTCCATAACAAGTCGTGCTAAACTTTTTTTGTTCAGTATATTTGCTTACAGACATTTATTGAGACAAGCAAAACGGACATTTATAGAGAAGCAAGGGTTTTGATAGCAAAACTGATACAGAATTGTGTTCTATGAACACTATAATTCTTTAAGTGGAACTATTAGGTATATATTTAATGATGAAAATAATCATTTTGAAATGTTAGAGCACTGAGAAAAAAAACACATAAAATTAGAATAAATAATAACGCTATGAGTTATTCTAACATGTTATTTATTTGTGAACGCATCAAAACCACATGTTCCATGTGTATCTTAGTGTGGGTTAGGTTGAGCGACGCAATGAGGGCAGCGATATATGTGTTTATCAGACAGAACGTTTAAACGTCACGGACTTCAAGCTTCACAGACGTTAAAGAAGTGAATATACGTTAAGGACCGTCAGAAATAGGCTAAGAGTCTTTCTTTGGTTGTTGTTTTAGCTTCATTTTACAAAACTTCTTGGGATTTTCTTTGTAATATTATGTGGAATTAAGTGTGCAGTATATACAATATATAGCGGAAATTCCCGAGTTGCGTTTCTTTTTTGCTTCAGTATAAAACAGTACCGTAACTTCAGCATTAAACAATACGTATTTTAATAAATTTGCAGTGGAGTAAACCCTTCTCACCACAATACGACACTTAGTCTCTGTCACCCAGACGTACGCAATCTGCGTCACTCCGTTCGCTCAGAAAAGGTGGGCATGCGGCTGGGTGATAGACACTGTGTATCTGCATACGCTTTGCGGCAATCAGAAAGTGTGGATAGCTTGAACAATTGTGAATAGGGTCGTCCTCACACGCTGTTGCAAATGTATAATTCACTGTAACAAAACAACGTTATCATTATTAAATTAAATTGTAATTTAATTTGACTTTCCAAATAATAACAATAAGTATTAAAAACGTATTAGCCTAAGTTGTTGTCTAATTGAACGTTATTTTTGCTATAAGTGTATTTTATGATATTTGCGCATTCATCATCGCATTATTATATTGATTCGAAATAGTTTGCTGTTAAGGCTGAATAATGTAATGTAGGGTTGGTGGGTCCGATAGGTGCTAAAGTAAATAGTTGAGCAGTATAATATCTTCGTAGTATATATAATATGACATATATATTTCATGATACATAAAGTACAACTTTCCTTTTTCCACATAACACCTGATATCATCCCTAGTCCTACGGACCTCGGTATTGACATCGGGCGTGATATGGAAAAAGGAGAGTGATAATTTATACTTATAACTTTACCCAAACAGTTGCGACCGTTACATGTACAGTGTGCATTTCAATCGTTATATTTACTGCATTCTCCACAATGCTTGTAAGGGTAATTTCCACAGTTGTCAGCTGATTCTATACGTATTATATATAATAAAATCATACGCCTTTCATGTATGATGGTAATGAATCTGAGCGAAGTACATGCCACAATAACTGAAACAAACGTGTGAACTGGTACACACTTACAATGTTCAATGGTACAACAAAACGTTCACCCTTGTCTAATGTTAGTGCGTGCACCTAATGCTGTTTAGAAAGGACAATTTTTAAACCTTTAGTTTTGAAAATATATAATTATGTCATCACTGCGCTTAACAGAGTAATATACAGAAATAATATATTATAGGCAATATCGATATGCTCGTTTTGGGTGGTGTTTGTATAGGTATATTACAGCTAATTAATATATGCAATGTTTTTGTTTTTTTAATCACACCTATCCGCTCACTTTATAGAACTTAATAAAGAAGGATCGGTCATCATTATCTACCGCCACTACCTTATGTTTCATTGATGATAGAAAGAGTTATAAAATAACTTTAAAACAACTAAATGACCAATATAACATGTTCATAAAATTGTCGCAATATTCAATATTTACGTTGACACATGTTTCCGGTGTATCCTTGTTGACATTGGCATATATAGTATGGTAGCTGATGTGAGTAGACACACGCACCGCCATTGATACACGACTGGTCTGACATGGATTGACTGCCAGTATAGTGTTCCATATTACATTATTTTATAACCTGTTAAAAAGTCTGAGTTTATATACTTAAATTAATTCTTGAACTCAACTTAAAAAGGAACACAAAATCCAAAATGTTGACATATTTAGGCATTTTGGAACAGTTATAGACAGCTCGGTGGAAGATATCCTCTTCTTAATATACATAGTTTTAATTGTATCTGAACGAATCGTAGTGATCCACAAAACTCGGTCGAAAAGTGGCATAGGTTACAATAATGTGTTACTTGTCCATCCTCACGGATGCCGCTTTTGAGAAGCTAAGGGATATAACTTTGTATCACATGTTTTCATTATTATTGTCGTAAACTCCTCCAACATAAGGGATATAACTCTGAAACACGTGTTTTTAACTCCTCCAACATGATCATGGCACATTAATTCTAACCAAGATTGGTTAATGTTATATACCTCTTTCTAAAGAAACTAAAAACGCCTCTAACATTCGTTTTTCTTCACTAAATCAAAAATCGATAGAAACAGCTCTGTAAGGCATTTGTTATGTATGCTACTACATGTATGTGCATTGACTTAAGGAAAAATCAAATGTGTTCTATGTTATAGTTCATTAGCATGAAGGTGCTGAATGCAAGTGTCACAAGCAACAACCATATTAAGTATGAATCAAGTTTCTTATTGTAAAACGTTGCTCAGTCACATTACGTGACACAAACGTCAAATACATTAATATATGATTGTATTGTTTATAAATGCAAAACTGTCATATACCATATTAAAGCTTACATTAGTTGTTATTGATCTGCGTTTAACCGAACCGTCGACATGAACCGGATAGCTTCTCCTAAAACCATGTTTTTTTTCAATAAGAATAATGCAATGTTACGGAGTATAGGATATTACATCGGTTTTGCTAAATTAAATTATGGACAATGTATGACTTACTCTCACAGTTTTCACCGATGTAGCCGGAGTAGCATATACATTGTGCATGTCCGCGGAGATTCCATCATTCCGGCAAGGGTTGGGTGCGCAAACATGCACTTCAATTAGGGTGGAATGGTTGGATTGGTAACTTGTTTGACCGTGTACAGGTACTGGTTATTTATGTGTAAGTGTCATATAAGAAATAAATCAACATATTGCAGTCGTTATAAATCTGAAGTTTCTCATTCCATGTAATTTTACATGAACCGGATAGCATTCTCTTACATTCTTACCGTGATTTGTTTCAATACGCCGAGTAGAGCTACATATGATACAATATCGACATTGTCAGTGGAGAACACACATTATAACTTTACCCTAACAGTGGCGACCGTTACATGTAAAGTGTGCATTTCAATCGTTACATTGACTGCATTCTCCACAATGTTTGTAAGGGTCATTACCGCAATTGTCAGCTGATTCTATATGTATTATATATTATAATCATACGCCTCTCATGTACGTTGGTAATGGATCTGAGCGCAGTCAGTCCAGTACATGCCACAATAACTGAGAAAAACATGTGGACTGATGAACAGTTCTAGACAACTCGGTGGAAGATAACCTCTGCTTAATGTACATAGTTTTAATTGCATCTGAACGAATTGTAGTGATCCCCAAAACTCGGTCCAAAAGTAGCATATGTTACAAGTCCACCCTCACAGATCCCGCTTTTGGGAAGCTGAGGGATATAACTCTGTAGAATATGTTTTCATTATTCTTGTCGTAAACTACTCCAACAAAAGGGATATAACTCTGAAACACGTGTTTTAACTCCTCCAATATGATCATGGCACATTAATTTTTACCAATAGTTGATAATGTTATATACCGCTTTCTAAAGAAACTAAAAACGCCTCTAACATTTGCTTTTTTCACTAAATCAAGAATTGATGGAAACAGCTCTGTAAGGCATTTGTTATGTATGCTACTACATGTATGTGCATTTTTTTTCTGAAAAAATCATTCAAAGCAACTTAAGGAAAAATCAAAAGTTTTCTATGTTATCATGTATAGTTCATTAGCATGAATGTGCTGAATGCAAGTGTCACGAGCAACAACTATATTAAGTATTAATCAAGTCGCTTGTTGTAAAACGTTTCTTCGTGACAATCTTATACCGTCTAGTAGTACACAAGTTATCGCTACGGAAATTTTCTAACGGCAAAACATACACTTTCGAAGGCTATTATAATCCGTAAATAGACTTCGCTCATTTCCTTTTTTAACAATCAAATTTAGTGACAATCCGAAATCACTTACTTAAGTTCCCCGGCCATGTTTTGTTTCACAACATGTTGATGTTTATTTAAATCGAAATCAATACACAACAATAGATATATACAATTCACACAAAGCAATATCTGTGAAACGCGAGAATAAGATTTTATTTGATGACGTAGAAAACTTTGAACAGGTAAATTAATCTACAGGTAAATCATTTATCAATTATCTGGCAATAGTTGTGCAGCTATACAATTCAGATTTACCTCATTTCCCCGTGCAGTCACGCAGTGGTAAAAGTAGTATCTACTTCATGCAAATAATACTTATTTTTACATACAACTAAGTAGCGGTTTTAAATATATGTTTCTCTCCGGGACTATCAAGAAATGTTCATATGATGTAAGAGTTACATTTGTTAATTGATATACTACAAAAAGGATGGCCATTCATCTTTAATATACCCCTCCCCACCATCTACTTTTTTATTGCTTATTGTTTTTATTATCGT
Organism: Cyrtodaria siliqua; assembly: GCA_037043455.1. NCBI lineage: Eukaryota > Metazoa > Mollusca > Bivalvia > Adapedonta > Hiatellidae > Cyrtodaria > Cyrtodaria siliqua. The sequence goes on from JAWPHD010001184.1 coordinate 318,684, forward strand.
CTTGTTGTGGTGAGCACTTGCCAATATATTTGAAAATCCGTCCATGAATGCCAGAGTTATTGACCGGACAATATTTGAATTTTGACCTCCAAGTGTGACCTTGACATTGAAGACCTGGGTTTTGCGCGCGACACATCGTCTTGTTATGGTGATCACTTGTGCCAAGTTATTTAAAAATCCCTGTAGGGGTTGCGACGTTACGGTCCGGACACGAAATTGCGTACTTGTTTTTGACCTATGAACTTCAAGTGTGACCTTAACCTTTGAGTTACGGACCTGGGTTTAGCGCGCGACACATTGTCTTGTTATGGTGATCACTTGTGCCAAGTTTTTTAAAAATCCCTGCAGGGGTTGTGACGTAAGGGTCCGGACACGAAATTGCGTACCTGTTTTTGACCAATGAACTTCAAGTGTGACCTTGACCTTTGAGGTACGGACCTGGGTTTTGCGCGCGACACATCGTCTTGTTATGGTGATCACTTGTGCCAAGTTAATCAAAAATCCATGCATGAGTTTTGAAGGTACAGTCCGGAAACGAACTGCGGAATGACGGACAGACAGAATCCGGACGGACAGACAGACAGACGGACGGTGCGATTTTTCGGGGGCATAAAAACAAGATAGATGTGTTGCACAGTGTAACTTAAAATTTAATACAAAACACACTAATTAAGTAGGGATTTATAATTCAACAAAGGTTTATAGGATCTTATATCGGTTTTACTAATGGAAAAAATATGACACTCACAGTGCTCACCGGTGTAGCCGTTGTTGAACGAACATTGAGCATTTCCATGGCCATGTAAACTACAATGTCCCACATTCCGGGTTGTGTGCGCAAACATCAGCTTCAGATACATGCATACGGTTTATTTATGTACAAGTGTCATATAATATTTTCGTTGTCTATGTTGTGCTCCTTGTCTATGGTGCAATGAGGACCAGCGGTGCCATTGCGTTTGGGTGCTGTGATTTCTATAGGATCATTTTTCTAATTTACACCATTAACAGTTACTCACTATAGAGAGTGCTTATACTTCCGTTGTTAGCTGTGATATATTTGATCAACAATCCTAATTCAAAGTGTATGGCAAATAAACACACGAAAATAGATATCTCGATTATTTAGTCGGGGGCAGTTGTTTGTCTTATCAAATCGATTCAGTATTGTTCTTACTTACATGTCTGTTGAGATCCTCTTTGTGGCTTTAAAGTAGAATGTCGCTTTAAAATACCGCTTAAGACGGTGCTAGTGGGCGTGAGATATGTTGCAACTTATATTACCTCTCATGAACAGACTCATCAAAACCGGGTCTGCTACATTTCCCTCTTGTTCGTGTTTATTCTTTCCAAAGGATCCCGTTTTCAGTATTTGTTATTCAATCAGTATTTTGTTAAAATCCATAGTTCCTGTTCTGTTTACTGATTCAGTTTGTCATGTATGAATGTCAACGCAATAATGACTGAACAATCATCATGGACAAAGATAAGTTTTTAACTGAGAGTCCAAATATATACTATACATATTTACTTACTGAGTAGAAAGCCCGACGCCACACCCACGCAAACCACCGCCAATACTTCAATAAAATAAGTTTAATACAGTATAAACATGTATAAAACATAAAATAGTTGTCCTCAAGGAAAACAATATATCCGCGATATTATACTAGATTACCTATTGTGTTCTTTGTAAACGTGTTATGCTGGTTAAGTTGTCAACATGTCTCTATATTTTCTCTCGGATATATGTTGTGTTACCATGCAAATGAATGCAAACGTTATCTGGATATTCCGTGTGTGTTACATGTAAATACAAACAACGCCATATACATAGTGACAAACCGTAAGCTTCAGTTTACCTTTAACATTGTTTAAGTTATTTATATTAATTTGTATAGCTCTTGAACTTTTAAACGGGATCTTCCTTGAGGTAACATGTTTTGACTAAATAAAACTTCAGCCCTGTTTCATTCTAAACGTGTTTCGTATGTTTCTGAGCTATACAGCTCGAAACAGTATATAATATCTTCATCCAGCTACCTGACTTATGATTTGCAAACTAAACACACGTGTTCAAAACAATGAGTCCTTGAAATCATATGATCAGCTTAAATCAGCTTAAAGCGTACAATTAATGATTCCAAACGATGATCTCAAATCATGATCCTCAAATAATCACAATGGTTACAACAATAATCATTTTCAATTTACAATTAATCAACTTTAAACAATGTGATCAACTTTATATTTCAAAATCTTGTTTGAGCACAACTTGTTTCAAACTATTTGTTTTCAAACAAAAACATGTTTTGAAAACAACGTTTTCCTTCTAAGCATCAACTACTTCTTAGTATCCACGTGCAGTTGTACCCAGCCTAGATTCTACACAGATATTGATGTATACTTCGCTTCTAACTCGAGCCAAAGGAGACTAGCGGAAAATCCGGCAATTCAAATCATCCATGATCTCTTTTTAACTCAATTAAGCTACATTGAGAGCATCTACATATCGTTTAAGCTTGCACTTAAAAAATAACTAACCTTAAGTGGGCAGTGTTTTCCTAACAATTTTTCAGAGCTTCAATATAATGGCCGAAGTCGTGATTATTATAGCCAACCGAAAAAAGTGTCTGTATCCCAAATGTTCTTTCTTTCACTAGAATGTGTTAAACTTTGCAATGTTCAAATAATTCGCATATCTGTGGTTTTTCTGGTATAAATAATCATTAACCCTTTCGCTGCCAAAATTCAATGTCGTCTGCTAACATTTGAATTCAAACCTTCCGGTAATATTTTATATTTACATTGTTATGGAAAACTTTCTTGCTGACCGGCGAACAGTGTTAATCCAGATCAGCCTTCACGTTGATCTGGGCCTTCACGTTGATCTGGGTTACGTTGATCTGGGTTTACATTGATAGTAAATATCAATATTTTCGACTTTAGCGACTAAAGGGTTAAAACAATGTTATAACTCATATTATTGTTTAAATCATTCTAAATAATATGCCTTTTTAATAATAACTATAATAGTAATATGTAATTTAAATAGTATTTGTTACGAATTACCTCGCTTTACAACGTTATGATGAAACGTTACGAAAATGACAGCTTATGCTGAAACATATATCGTATATACATACTGTGTACACATGTATCATTGGTTGAAAACAATAGACTAATAAAATGTATCATTAGCTGAAAACAATAGACTAACAACATGTATCATTAGCTGAAAACAATAGACTAACAGCATGTATCATTAGCTGAAAACAATAAACTAACAACATGTATCATTAGCTGAAAACAATAGACTAACAACAAGTATCATGAGCTGAAAACAATAGACTAACAACATGTATCATTAGCTGAAAACAATAGACTAACAACATGTATCATAAGCTGAAAACAATAGACTAACAACAAGTATCATGAGCTGAAAACAATAGACTAACAATATGTATCATTAGCTGAAAACAATAGACTAACAACATGTATTATTAGCTGAAAACAACATGTATCATTAGCTGTAAACAATAGACTAACAACAAGTATCATGAGCTGAAAACAATAGACTAACAGCATGTATTATTAGCTGAAAACAATAGACTAACAGCATGTATCATAAGCTGAAAATAATAGACTAACAGCATGTATCATTAGCTGAAAACAATAGACTAATAAAATGTATCATTAGCTGAAAACAATAGACTAACAACATGTATCATTAGCTGAAAACAATAGACTAACAACATCTATCATTAGCTGAAAGCAATAGACTAACAACATGTATCATTAGCTGAAAACAATAGACTAACAACATGTATCATTAGCTGAAAACAACATGTATCATTAGCTGAAAACAATAGACTAACAACATGTATCTTTTTGTTCAATTATTTTGTTCCCCGTGTGGTTGCCGGGGTAGAATACAACCAATGCAAATCCCGCTAGATGCAGAGGGTATGGCACCCCCCACCCACACACCCACTTATGTTCAATTTGTATTTTTGTATCATGCTCATTCAAGGTTTTCTGCATGACACCGCATGTTGAATTGTGGCTCCATCGTAAATGGAGTGTCTACCATGGAATTTGCAGCAACTCTGCAGTTCTGCAGGTTAGAAGGTTCTAGGCCCATTCTCCATATTTTATCTAGACGTAAATGGAGGATGAGCCTGGCATGTTCATATCTGTTTGGCGCCATATAACCTTTCTTGTGTTGGTGCGATCTAAAACCCTAATTCAATTCAATTCATTTGTATCTCGATCTAGTTCTGGTCACACAAAGAGAACCCTAAGCCTAACCCTAATCCTATCCCTAACCCATAGTTACCAAATACCTTGAAGTTGTCGGTGCTCACAGTTTAGAGTTCAGTGTTCACAGTACACACTGCACAGTTTTTTTATTCACATGCACACGTTTTCTTTCTTAATTTCCTGACTTCACATTTTACACTTTAAAGTGCATATTGCGTTGTACATATCTCATATTTCACAGTTCACACTTTACAGTTCATACTTCCTAGTATCTAACTCACATTTTACATTTCACACTTTACAGTTCATACTTCATAGTAACCAACTCACATTTTACATTTCAAACTTTACAGTTTATACTTCAAAGTAGCCAACTCACATTTTACATTTCAAACGTTACAGTTTATACGTCATAGTAGCCAACTCACATTTTACATTTAAAACTTAACAGTTTATACTTCATAGTAGCCAATTCACAGTTTACATTTCAAACTTTACAGTTTATACTTCATAGTAGCCAACTGACAGTTTAAATTTCACACTTGACAGTTTATACTTCATAGAAGCCAACTCACATTTCACTGTTCACACTTTACATTTCACACTTTACAATGCATACTTCATAGTAGCCAACTCACACTCTACATTTCACACTTTACAGTTTATACTTCATATTAGCCAACTCACATGTTACATTTCACACTTTACAGTTTATACTGCATTGTACATATCTCACATTTCACAGTTCACACTTTACAATTCATGCTTCATAGTAGCCAATTCACATTTGACATTTCACACTTTACAGTCCATACTTCATAGTAGCCAACTCACATTTTACATTTTAAACTTTACAGTTCATACTTCATAAAAGCCAAGTCACATTTCACATTTCACACTTTACAGTTCATACTTTATAGTACATATGTCACATTTCACATGTCATACTTTTATCTCATAGTACACATTTCTCAATTCACATTTTACAGTTCGTACGTCATAGCACAGTCATGAGAATTGGGAATTATTAATCATGAAAGTGAAGGTTGAATTAAGAACATTAATATGAGGTGAGATGTAGCTTTGAATTATGAAAATGTGGAATGTCATAAGTACTAGCATAAATTTTTTTAAAAAAGAAGTTTGACAAGTGCATACATTATATAATAATCATATAGATAAAAATGACGTCATTTACACCTGTACTAAGCGACTGGCAACAAAAGCATGCAAACTGAGTTTGTGTGAAAAAGTGGTTTAAATTGTATCCCAAAAATGTACTTTGTAACTCGACTTGTCATATGTAATAATAGCTGTGTGAATTTTGAATTGGTGTGTTTCATAATTGCAGCAGGTGATATTTTGTAATTATAGTTGAACACAATTATTTAATTCAAAATCATAGGTGCATGCTGACATTTTTAACACATAAAGTTATGTTAATACTTGTTCTCCAGACAGTTTATTCCACCATATACATGATTAGCGATGATGATCTAAATCGGTAAACTTATCTTGACCAACAGTCTGTGTCAGTACAGATTAGGAACATCGTGTCCAACAATAACTCCATCACGTATGCCTTTTTATCTTAGACAGTGTTTAAAAAGTGTGCCAGTCTTAAAGCGAATCAAATGTAGACTGGCTAAAATTCGGAATACAAATATCACTGGGGGTAAACCCGGTACCAGCACAAATGGATTACCGACGACAACCAGTCACTGTTGCTCAACGATAGTGGTATCGGTTGCGCCATTATCTTAGACAGTGTTTAAAAAGAGTGCCAGTCTTAAAGTGAATCAAACGTAGACTGGCTAAAATTCGGAATAATGATTAAACAAATGCAATTTTATGTAGAAAAACATGAAGTTGGAGTTGACATCGTCAATCATCAATTGTCAACGCTTTTGTGTTTGTGATGGCTTTTTTGGCCTTTTATTCATCTTTAAAGTTGTTCTTTGTTTCTGTTTGTGTTTGTGACTAAACTCGATTGCAGTATGCCCCTTTAAGGTGGACTCATCACTTTCATCTTCCTTAGATGTACTAACATCTACTTCCTTTATGCCTTCCTCAAAAGGAACATCCATCACATTCTCAAACCTACTAGTAGCTACGAATCGCCAGGACACCGTGACATTTTATACAGACATTGTTTTGCCGAATAACTACATAATACAGACAGAATGGACTTTTCATTACGCAACCATGACTGGTTTTCGTAGAAAATCCATTTCGCTGATATCGGGTTTACACCCAGTGAATATATAATGGTCATAGTACATAGCTCACAAATTTGACATCTGTAGGCCTAAATGAAATATAACTTTTATCAAAATATGAAATAATAACATTTTAAATTATGTTAGCTATGGTGTTAGTGTATTTTCCCCTTTTAGTGATATCAATTAAGAATTTATTGATATCACTTCATTATTTACGGATTTCAGTCATTCGATTTTTTGAAAGCGCGCATTTCTTTGTTGATACCATTATTTATTGAAATGATTTCAGACATTCGATAACATGATATCACACAATTATTATAAAAATAGTTCATGGGTATCCGGTGAAGATCGGGAATTCCAACACGAGGTGTAATTGTTTTTATCGATTAAAACAATGACACCTAGTGTTAGTAGAAGAGAGCTAGATGTATAATATTAATTTAAGAAATAAAATATTTTCAGCGGGCTTATATTATCCCAGATCAATACCTGGTGGGCGGGACTTGAAGTTTAACGATACTAAGGGCCGCAGGCCGGCGGTTTCGATGTGTTTCAAGTTCCAAACACCAGATTTTTGATCTCGCACAATACTATTTCTTATCTAACATGGAGTTGTATGTATCATGAAACACATTTTGTCGAGAGATTGTACAAAATACAAACAAATTCTCACAACTTACATTTGATGTAAATCTCTCAACATGAAACGAGAAGAATATACAGCTTCATCATATTTAAATGTGTTGGAACGTAGTGTCGCTTAAAATAACGCATTTCATTGCGTAGTTGTTTTGCATCTGAAGTTTAAAATGACGTCTCAACAGTTAACGTGTTTTTTGGCGTTTAAAATGACGTCTGTTAACGGTTGACGTACATGACGTCAGAGGTTTTTGCCAATTGTCAATTGTGTTTGTTTGTTGTGAGAACGCCAGGAACTAATTATTCAGCTTTTTTGATACTCCGCGACTGGGATTTTTTTTTTTAGTGTTGCCGGACTTTTTATCAAAACGCCGCCATTTTCTTTTTGTAATAACGTCGATTCAGACCGCAGTTATCAATTTAACGCGTCCCTAGTTTGCAGGAGTGAACGCTTTTGTAAAATGTCAGTTTTGGATTACGTCATCAATGCGTTAGAATGTGTTTACACGTTGGTAAACGTTGAATCCACTGAGTTTTGATAGCGAGATCTGATGCAGGGTGTTCACGCTGGGATAAACAATTGGAAATATACACAGGTTTTCGTAATGACTGTCTTAGAACTCTGCAGACAAGTAACACGTGAGTTCAAATGTGTATCTTTAAACCCTGTGTACATGTACAACTCTTTTTTTCGTTTGTTTTTGCAGTGTTTTCAATTTGAAATTGCTATGCACATCGATGGTGTTAATGTTGACAAACTGTGTAAATAGTGAACAGAACTGGATAAGCCGTGACAGTTGTTGACTTCATTGAACTTTTCATATGATTTCTCTTTCCGAATCATTCTTGTTTGTATGCAAAGATCTGTATCCATAGACCTGAGGCCCTCCCAGGGGTGGTCCATGTTTCCTTGTTCCCTTAAAATATGACCCAATGTTCCCCAAAAATATTTTGCTTTTTTCCCCAAAAAAATATGTTTCCAATGTTCCACACAAATATTACCAATAACATACAATGTTCCCTTGTTCCCCAAAAATAAATGGGCATGTTCCCCAAAACACCTGGGAGATCCTCAGACCTGAACCCAGTGAAGGAGCACACCTTATGGTATGCCTATAATGGCCAGTGTCAAACCCCACATATGCTGCATGGCCATGGGACACAGTCATTCCTAAACCCCATCCCTTCCACCTCCTTCTCTACATTTACCCACACAGGCAGCTGACGCATACCCTCGCCATGGTATTTTTACCCTTCTTTGCAGAGGCCTGTATAAGGCCAACTCCCCACCCACATTTCGTTTTAATCATGCAGATTTCCCCACTTTTTAAACTTACCTTGGAAATTTCATTCCCCATTTATGGATCTCCCCCACCCCCACCCCGATCAAGAACAAAAGACCCCTTCCCCAAAACTAGTAAAAATTCCCTGCTGCCCCCACCACTATCCCCCACCTCCTCCCCCTCTCTTTTACCTCCCTCATGCATATTTTCTCTACAACCCTACTTGAAATGTGTTCAATGAAATGCTAAATACTGTAACACTTGGTTTTCAGTTAAAAACAAAATAGACACTACATCCCAGTTCTATTTTAAGTGATTGACTGCACTAAAGTGGTCTGTGTACCATGAACAGGTTTTGTTTTACCTTCTGTTTCAGAGGCCTGTAAAGAGCCTCTTTCCCATTTGAGAACTTGACTGTTTTTTCCCAATTGTGGCAGAAATTTTTCCCAATTAGAAAGCAGCAGTGTGTCAGAATTTGAGAAAAAGCATTAATTCTGCTATGTGTATGTTTTCGTCTGTTGAGTAAGTTCTGACTGAGAAATCAGTAATTATAACAACTACTGACTGAACATATAAATAACGCATAGAATTGCCATATTTATTTAATTGGTAAAATCTTTCCCAAAATGAGAAATAAGCGCGTCTTTTTTCCCAAAATGGACATGCCTGAGCCTCTTCCCAAGACTTGAACACATAGATCTATCTAATAATTATTTAATTTCAGCGAAATGTCAGATCCAAATGAAAATGCGGCAATTGCGTTTATACATTGTTTAATTAATCTCTTTCATAGGGAGACATCAGACATTATGGTTTTATATGCAAATGATATTGTATTATTTGCTGAATCGAATGAAGGGTTACAAAATGGTTTAAATATTTTATATGATTATTACATGAAATGGAGGCTTACGGTTAACACATCTAAAACATTTTATGATATTTAGAAAAGCAGGTATGCTACCTAGAAATCTATCAATTATGTTCAATGGTAACAAAGTAGATATAGTCGACCGTTTTTGTTATTTGGGAATTGTTTTTACTTCTGGTGGCTCGTTTTCTGTCACACTAGATACACTGTCAGTACAAGCGGGTAAAGCTGTATTCTAACTAAACAAATACTTATATAAAGTTACTGATATATCACCTAAACATGTCTTAAACCTGTTTGATAAACTCATAATACCAGTTCTACATTATGGAAGTGAAGTCTGAACATTTCTAAGCGCTAATATTATTGAACGCGTACATCTTAGCTTTTGTAAAAACTTACTTGGTTTTAAAAAGGCAACACAAAATAGTAAAATGCGAGGATTTAAAATGTGTAAAAGCTATGTACAAAATGTTGTTAAATGATATTGAACTTAAATAACCCAAACTAGGCACCGTCTATAAAAATAGTGCTTGAAAGTCTAGGATTTAATGATGTGTGGTATTTTCAGGGAGTAGAAAACATAAATATATTTTTATCCGTCTTTAAGCAAAGGCTTACTGACAATTTTATACAAAACTGGAATGGACGAATAACAGATTCGTCTAGGGCTAAGACATATTCCCTTTTTCATGTGTTTGCATATAAATCACACCTAGATATCATAAAAGTACGTAAATTTCACTCAGTACTATCAAGACTTAATTGAAACAGAACGTTGGCACAAACCACAAAGAATACCTGTAAATGAAAGAAAAAGCATAGTGTGTAATAAACTTGAAGATGAATTTCATTTGGTAATGGAATGTGCACTGTTTATTGAACTAAGACAGAAGTACATTAAAAATTATCTCTGACGAAGACCAAATATTCCTAAATTCATCAAATTGTTAATATCTGAAAGAGAAAACATTATCAAGAACCTGGCAACATATATTTGTAATAGTTTCAAAATTCGAAACGAACTTAAATATATTAATTAATGTCAGCTCTCCCATATTTCTTTAACAAACATGTTGTCAAATATTAATTAGACGCATATGTGTGGGGCTTAGAGTTTATAATCCATTTTCATTGTGTAACTTGTTATCATTATATTGATATTCATAACTATATGTATTGTTTGTTAAATATTTAAATATTTCATAATCCTAAACCGTAACCTGCCATTGACTATATATAAATATGTTATGTTAAAATGTATACTCATGGACCAAATGGTCTTTTGTATTATTGAGTAAAGTATATTACAATATTCTGATCTAATATGCGACTCTTGGTTGGATGAGGTGAGGTTGGAGGAGCTCACAAAAACAAGATGAATTTCATAGAGGTTTGTAAGCAGAACTTATTTGTATGGTGGGGAAGCATTTCACATCAACGAAAAAAAAGAAAAGAAAAAAAAAAGAAATTATATAAATTTAGTTAGAACACCTGGAAACATTGCCTTGAAAAGTGGAACTGAGAGACAGTATTAAAGCATGAAACGGATCTTAAACAATACACACGTTCCCAGTATTAAAGCGACAATAACATTTGGTAAACCTTTTCAGTAAATTTTATACTGAATAAGACCAAATTAATTATACAGGTCTGTGAACCAACTCCCTTAATACACTGCCGACTCCTCTTTTTATTGCGAATAAAATAATAATCAGTTATTCTGTTGTAAAAAATAATATAATCTGTTTTAACATGTTTAAGCCTGCAGCCAGTCACATTTTTCTTTATTTATGATAAAAAATGATAACAAGTAAATATTTGATACCAAATAAGTATACTGACCCACTGACAATGGTTTGTAAACACAAGTTTTATTTTATTTGGCCTGTATAGGTTCTATATAAAATACATGTTTTGTATATTATTAAAAGTGATCAAGTTTTAGTATTTCATGTACAGCAGATATTTAAGGTGCAATACTCAGTGTTTGCAGTTTCTCTATTTTTCAGACAAGTTGCTGCCATTTTCACAAATCGCAAGATTATGGTATACAACTGTAATGGATCCAAGTATTGAACAATAAATTTAATGGATTATCTTGAAATACATCTACAGTTCTTGTGCTCAACACTAATAGATACTCAAGCTTTTCACTAGTATCTGTGCGTTCTAGTTTCCCCCCACATGCATTTAGCGCTGTCATCCGTGCCAATGAGAGTGATGTGAAAAAAACGTTTTGCTTATTTCATACTCAATAAAAAAAACACTCACCCATTCCATAGTACACAGTTTTATTGAACTGTCTGTTACGAAGTACATAGTTGTATTGAACTTGCTGTTACGAGTACATTTAACCGAGCATACATGTTGATGCTGAACTATGTTCAAAACCTGTGACACAACTTTAAAAAAAACAGCATAGGATTGTAAATTGTTTTATATTAACATATTAATTATGGACTTTAAAGGGACACACAGCAATCTTGATTTGTTTAAAAGCTAACAACTCGTGGCGTCCCGTTAGTTTTTCTACATAACTTGATTTTTGGCAATCATCAATATTAATTACTAGAATAGTGCAAAGCTAATAGTTACTATTATATTACTAAACTGTTGATAATATTGCACCAATAATTTATACATTTCACTCACTGGCATTGCCAGTATATCTTGCAATTGTATTATATGTTTGACATGCCTATTAAACAAATGATCACTGTTTCAGTTGACTTACTTATGAGTTGATTAAATCTGAGTATATCCAACATTTAAACTACACTTGACCTCCCTATAATATATATATTTGTGCCAGTGGACATGACAGACTCACTCATGAAAGATCCTCTATTACCTATGTTCATTAAATATTACCTATGTTCATGAAACTAAACACATATCTACATCTTATTCTATGAAAATATGTATAAAGTTCTTCCTTAGCAATTATTCAATGCTATTGACATGTCCAATAACTATGAATTTTATTTTGGCAAAGTTGTTGTTAGAGCATAATATTATGTACATTGAATATGAAAATGAAAGGCATTACGTATTTGAATAGACGCCTATAGTCTTCCAGACCACCTCCAGTCCATTTAAAATGATTCTGCTTCATAATTCAGGAATGACAAATGTCCTTGCTGACAAAAGCACATGACAGACTTGTGTGTTATAATACATGATGCTGTTTTTCATGCTTTTCTCATTTTGGCGACCATCTTTGAAGTACGTTAGAACATTAAATAAAAAAAGAAGCTGCACAGTAGCCAATTTCTAAGTTAAATTAAATATATAATGTTAATAGCTCTTATTTATCCCATGGTGATACAACATACTTGCAAGATATACTGGTAATGACAGTGAGTGAAATGTATAGACCACGAGACAATATACGTTTTAAGAATATAGCTGCAATTTCATTATATGATCTTTTAGCAATTTAAGCGTTTGAAATGACGAAGTGATGGTGATCGTCTAATTTCGATTGGGAGAGTGGAAATCCTTGTGTGGCCTACAGCCTTAGATACTACCTATTCATTATCCTACGGATGGTTTTCATATATTTCGGATGATTCAGTATCATTTGAATATGTCCATAAAGGGAAATTCTACTGGTGCAATAAAATGCAGGGTCAGAGGCGGGAGGTATAATTGTCGGCCTTTAGCGACAGTTCTAGTTGTTAATGCATTTAGTTGTGAAAATGAACCCCATATGAATTGAATTAAATTGAATGTTGTTTAACTGCTCATCAACATAGTATAGGTTATTTAGAGCCGCCCCAGAGAGAGGGGAAGGATACATAGGAATCCGGGAACCGTGCGCTACTCTTATTATCGAATAGATTCCTATGGTTCTTTAACGTGCTCGGAGGATAGACCGATACACGGGACCGCCCGATTTACGTCCCCATCCGACGGACGAGGCTAAGGGAAAGTGTCTTGCCTAAAAACACACCGATGAAACTCAATTTCACCACGGAGGATTGAACCCGGGGCCTCCGGTTACAAATCTGCCGCGCTACCGACTGCACCACGCAACCCCATATGAATTAATAACAACAAAAATACAAGGAGTTGTCGTTTTTTCCCCATTTTAAACATTTTCATAAATAACAACTCAACCGAACTTAATATGTGGCTTATTTAATACATGTGCACGTCTCATATGAAACCGAAGCACATTTATATGAGGGTTTTCTCTTGTATTTGTATTGGCACTAACTACTCCCAGGCCCTTTAAAGCCACATTTCAGACACTTTAAATGGATAAAAACGAAACTCTTTAGGCACATTTCCAGTTTTATAATAACTAATGACAGATATTCAACAGTTCGAGATGTAATTTAAGAAGCAAGTGTGTGCACTCTCACGCACGGGTACCCCACCGCCTGTATTTCTTTGGCAACCGAGAGTAAGGCGGAGGCTTTCCGGTAATGCAGGCGTGCGATAAAAAAAAGAAGCTCGAATTGTTGTAAGTGGTTCTGTTTATGAAAGATTACATTTGTATTTAAGCTTTTTTCCGAAAGTCCCCCCCCCATCCCCCACTGGTCTCCGCGTGATGCATATAAATTAGCTTTTCTGTACTAACCATAGATTATCCCACTGGGAGCTCGTCTTGTAAGTCTGGAAGTGTCGATTTTTACGGGTGGCGGGAGGTGTACAGAACATCTTCTACCCAGGAAAAGTGGGTGGTCTGCCTCCACCACCCAAACAAAATCGACCGTCATATAATTATATCCTTACATGTGTTGAAAATGACGTAAACACAAAACAAACAAACTCATTATAGATCAGAAAAAACGGTAATTAAAAATTAGGGCGAACTGAAGATATGAAACTAGGTACCAACTGCTACTACACACTGACTGTTCGTAGACATGTGCAGGGTGAATTAGTTGTGCCTGACAATCCCATCCCATGGACTGCTTTGGCGCTGTCAGTCTCAATAATCAATTAGGTGTAATAATAACACTATATAACCTGCCCGGGGCATACAAATGACCACCTGGCACCCATGGTATTCTATTAAGAGAGCTGAAATACTTCAAGACCGAGTCCCGGTCGAGACACGACTTTTTCACAACCTGTTCCATTTGAGGTATCGTCAGGGGTGATCCTGAGAAACACTTCTGTATGACCAGACATCCAGGGCAGAGTTCCTTGACTGATGGTAGAGATTGAGAATTCATCGGCGTAGCTACTATTAGGCCATATAGGCCAGGGCATATATACATCAAGTTGAAAAATGAAAACAAAATGCAAAGTCCAAAAATGCAATAAAAACGGAAGCCATATGGGGTGGAGGTTTAAGGGTCAACATTTGTTTCTTATTTTTTACGGTGCATGTAATTCAACTTTGTCAAATGTTAATTCTCAAATTTGTCAAATGTTAATTCTCAAATTTGTCAAATGTTAATTCTCAAATTTGTCAAAAAATATTTCTTCAAATACCTCACAAGTGCTCGGTCAGATATAATCCAAAACGCACCATTGCATAACTAAATTTAACAAAAAAACGGGGGGACATGCCCCCTGACCCCACTAGTTTGTCGGGCCTATATATGCATTTCAGGTCAGCTACGCCCCCTAGAGATGGTGTAACAGTATGTACACTAACTGGTTGATTGGCAATCATTTGTTGTCGATAGCTCAGAGGTTAGTCCAAGGTGCTGGCACGGTAACACATACTGATATATTTGATAAATGCCATTCCTTTTAGTATAAGACCTCCATGCCTCAGTGGAAAAGGCTTTGCACCTGATAGCTAGGCTCGCGACCTGATGGTGGCATGTCTGGCGAGAATATTCATCCTAGATATGTCATCTCCCTCTGAGGTCGCAGTTTCAATCAATATACATTGGCCACCCCCCAATGTTCATAGTGTGTGTGTGTGTGGGGGGGGGGGGGGACAGAGTATGCGTTGCGCCCCCACCCATCCCCCAATTATTTGAAGAAAGAAATGGTTAGCGCTCAAGAAGTACTTTTTTCCCTAAATAATGTAATAATGTCCGCCACACAAAAATGGGCGTAGAAACGCTACAGATATTTGACAATCAAAAAAAGTATGTTTCAATTATTGGGGTTGTGGGGCGAACCTTTTCACAAAAGTTTTGACAAGCAATAAGAACAACACATGTTTATTTAATTATCTAATATTAACAAACCTACGCTGAAAAAAAAGTTGATAATTAGTTGCATATAGTCCTAGAAATTCTTCATTTCTTGATTTCCCTTATAAAATGTGACCCTAACACATGTATATATTACATATAACAGACTAATGCAGAAATGCATTATATTTATATTGGGTATAATAACATCTGATTTTCACATAAATCCTACATCGTCTTATACAATTATAAAACAATTATACCATTATTATATACAATTCACCTCATTCAATATATATATTTCTTATATTTTAGTGTTTTTTTAATGTCTATTGTGGGGTTTAAGTTGAATAAATATCCCGGGGTTTTACTGTCCTACCACTACGTGTTTGTATTATAGGTATATGTTGTGGTTCGGATATTGAAGGGAGGGCATCGTACATTTCTTCTTCGCTGTCTGATTCTGAATCATTATCATGTAATTCCAGCCAATTTATTGGAGGTGAGTTTCCCTCATAAGGTTTCAGATTGTCAACATGTACAGATATTGGCAACGACTTCTCATTTTAATGTCATAATATATTTTCTGACTTAAAGCAGCAATGCCGATACTTTCATATTTGTGTGCTTCTTGCAAAGCCTCTCGCACCCATTTAACATACTCTATGGGGCATCTACGGCCGTTATTTGGAGGGTCTCCCACCATTAAATATATTGGACATTTGGATTCTCGATTTAACTTAAGGAGATTGGGTGAACAATGGGTACTACTCTGTATGGTTGACCGATAAGTGGCCATTACATATGGTAGATGATCATCCCATGGTTTTGGATTATCTCGGACTGCTATTCTGAGCATTTGTTTCAAAGTCCTGGTATACCTTTCAATTAAACCTTCTGACTCGGGATGGTAACTAGTAGTTCTATTGTTTTCAATAAAGCGCATATTTCTTTAAAAAGCTCTGATTCGAACTCAGGACCAATATCGCTATATATCTGATCCGGCAGGCCGAATCTGAGACAGAATTCGGTGACTATTTTGTCCGCCATTACTAATGCGGTATGTGATTTAGTAGGATATGCTTCCATCCATTTTGTATAATTATCTCCAATCACAATTATATACTCATTTTCGTTCTCAGATTTGGTCAAAGGGCCCATAATATCTAGCACTACTATTGAAAGTGGGCCCGTCGCCCGAAATTGACCTAATGTAGCTTTACCTCTCCCAGGGTTAGGGTTAACTCGTGCACATAAATCACATTGTTTACACCTCCTAGCAATGTCCTCTGAGATAGTGGGACAATAAAACCTTCTTTCTAAAGTACGATCTCTTTCTAAATGAGCCGACATTCTATTTTCATGTAATTGCGAAAAGATTTCTTTTCTTATGGCAAAAGGAATTGGAAAGTATCCTGTTGCCGGTCATCACTGGATTTTCTATATAACAAGTTGTTCACAACAGAAAGGTTTTCCCATTGATTACAATAAGTTTTGGTATCCTCATTGTTGGTAACCATCTCTGATTTTGGGGGTCTTTCTACAGCAAATTGCTTAGCCTGCAACATATATTTTATACTTGTGCTTCTTCTTGAAGAGAAATTAATTGCCCATTTGACCATACTTTTAACCAATTTGTTACTTCTGTTTCAGACTCATGGTCATCGAATGAATCGTCACTACTCGAGTGCATTTACATGGCACTGATCATACCTATCATTGGGACGTACTGGACTAACTACACTACCTGTGACGACTTTAGTATACCAATCGGGCAGACGAGGCCCGTGTTACTCACATTTCATTTCATCTGTAGTGAAAACATCAACTGGGTTCATTTCCTTTACAGTACATTCAAAGAAAAGCAACCCACTATTCCCCGTCTTCAGACAATTTTGATCTAAGGGAGGCAATTCTTCCGGTCTTAAGCAAGGGACCAAGGAAGGTAATACTATCTTAGCACTGGAATTGTTCTGGTTTGTAACAGAATTATCCCCGGTACCTGTATGCCTAGACTCGTGTGAATCTGAGTGTGTCTCATTCTGTGTTGAAAATAAAGACATTATGTACCAATTATCTATGTCTTCCTTATGAAGGTGTCCCCCTCACTAACATGTTTGCATTCTTCGCATTGCGGGAACTCACACTTTTTATTTGATTTAGGTGACATGAAATCTGCAGTCACATGCTGGCGACCTGGGCGATAAATAAGTTCGAAATCGAATGATTCAAATAAAGAGATCCACCTAGCCATGATACCATCTACTTCTTTAAACTTCCTTAGATAAAACAAAGGGTCATGGTCTACTCGCAATGTAAACTGTTTTGCTAAGAGATAGTGTTTAAAGTATTTCATAAAATACAATGCACTGAACATTTCCCGTTTTGTAGTATAATAGTTCTGCTGTGACGTATTTAGGGTTTTGCTACCGTGTGCTATGGCATGTTCTATTCCGTTTTGAACTTGCAAAATCACTCTCCCTCTTGCGAAATTGCTTGCATCCGTATCCAGGATGAAGTGACCAGTATCGTTTGGAAATGCCAAAACTGGGGCCTCTATCATGCTTTGTTTAAGCACATTGAATGATTGTTCTGGTTCGTCATTCCACTCAAATTTAGCATTATGTCTTGTTAATCTGTTCAGGGGTAGGTTTTTTTTTTCCAAAGTCGGGTATAAGTCTTCTAAAATAACCAGTAAAACCTAGAAAACATTTTATCTCTTTTCTTGTTGTAGGTCTTAAGGCATTGACCTTCTCAGGGTCACAAGTTACGCCTTCTTCAGATACTAAATGTCCTAAATAAACAACTATTTTCTTAAACAGCCTGCATTTCGTGGGTTTTAACATAAGCCCCGCCGTGCGCAACTCTTGAAATACACATGACAAATTCTCAATAGCATTTTCAAAATCCCGGCCTGGTACAATAATATCGTCTAAATATACCAGTGCTTTCTCAAATCTTTGATTTTTTTAATACCTGTTCCATCATCCTTTGGAACGTAAAGTTTGAGTGACTTAATCCCATAGGCATTCTTCGAAACTGATATTGGCCTTTGCCCGGGACAGTAAATGCGGTCAAATATTTATGTTTTGGTGCCAT
Organism: Cyrtodaria siliqua; assembly: GCA_037043455.1. Taxonomy (NCBI): domain Eukaryota; kingdom Metazoa; phylum Mollusca; class Bivalvia; order Adapedonta; family Hiatellidae; genus Cyrtodaria; species Cyrtodaria siliqua. Next base: position 337,177 of record JAWPHD010001184.1, read on the forward strand.
TTTTATTTGGAAATACCCGCTTACTAAATCAAGACATGAAAAAAAAAAGTCCATAGAGACAATCGATTGTATTGTCAATCCTGGGTAAACTACAATATGTTGTATTAATAGTGTTTTTGTTTAGTTCTCGAAAGTCTCTCGATTTCTTCTTCACCAAGCAAATAGGCGCATTATCTCAGGCCGAATCTGAGACAGAATTCGATGACTATTTTGTCCGCCATTACTAATGCGGTATGTGATTTAGTAGGATATGCTTCCATCCATTTTGTATAATTATCTCCAATCACAATTATATACTCATTTTCGTTCTCAGATTTGGTCAAAGGGCCCATAATATCTAGCACTACTATTGAAAGTGGGCCCGTCGCCCGAAATTGACCTAATGTAGCTTTACCTCTCCCAGGGTTAGGGTTAACTCGTGCACATAAATCACATTGTTTACACCTCCTAGCAATGTCCTCTGAGATAGTGGGACAATAAAACCTTCTTTCTAAAGTACGATCTCTTTCTAAATGAGCCGACATTCTATTTTCATGTAATTGCGAAAAGATTTCTTTTCTTATGGCAAAAGGAATTGGAAAGTATCCTGTTGCCGGTCATCACTGGATTTTCTATATAACAAGTTGTTCACAACAGAAAGGTTTTCCCATTGATTACAATAAGTTTTGGTATCCTCATTGTTGGTAACCATCTCTGATTTTGGGGGTCTTTCTACAGCAAATTGCTTAGCCTGCAACATATATTTTATACTTGTGCTTCTTCTTGAAGAGAAATTAATTGCTCATTTGACCATACTTTTAACCAATTTGTTACTTCTGTTTCAGACTCATGGTCATCGAATGAATCGTCACTACTCGAGTGCATTTACATGGCACTGATCATACCTATCATTGGGACGTACTGGACTAACTACACTACCTGTGACGACTTTAGTATACCAATCGGGCAGACGAGGCCCGTGTTACTCACATTTCATTTCATCTGTAGTGAAAACATCAACTGGGTTCATTTCCTTTACAGTACATTCAAAGAAAAGCAACCCACTATTCCCCGTCTTCAGACAATTTTGATCTAAGGGAGGCAATTCTTCCGGTCTTAAGCAAGGGACCAAGGAAGGTACTACTATCTTAGCACTGGAATTGTTCTGGTTTGTAACAGAATTATCCCCGGTACCTGTATGCCTAGACTCTTGTGAATCTGAGTGTGTCTCATTCTGTGTTGAAAATAAAGACATTATGTACCAATTATCTATGTCTTCCTTATGAGAAGTGTCCCCCTCACTAACATGTTTGCATTCTTCGCATTGCGGGAACTCACACTTTTTATTTGATTTAGGTGACATGAAATCTGCAGTCACATGCTGGCGACCTGGACGATAAATAAGTTCGAAATCGAATGATTCAAATAAAGAGATCCACCTAGCCATGATACCATCTACTTCTTTAAACTTCCTTAGATAAAACAAAGGGTCATGGTCTACTCGCAATGTAAACTGTTTTGCTAAGAGATAGTGTTTAAAGTATTTCATAAAATACAATGCACTGAACATTTCCCGTTTTGTAGTATAATAGTTCTGCTGTGACGTATTTAGGGTTTTGCTACCGTGTGCTATGGCATGTTCTATTCCGTTTTGAACTTGCAAAATCACTCCCCCTCTTGCGAAATTGCTTGCATCCGTATCCAGGATGAAGTGACCAGTATCGTTTGGAAATGCCAAAACTGGGGCCTCTATCATGCTTTGTTTAAGCACATTGAATGATTGTTCTGGTTCGTCATTCCGCTCAAATTTAGCATTATGTCTTGTTAATCTGTTCAGGGGTAGGGCTTTTTTTTGCAAAGTCGGGTATAAGTCTTCTAAAATAACCAGCAAAACCTAGAAAACTTTTTATCTCTTTTCTTGTTGTAGGTCTTAAGGCATTGACCTTCTTAGGGTCACAAGTTACGCCTTCTTCAGATACTAAATGTCCTAAATAAACAACTGATTTCTGAAACAGCCTGCATTTCGTGGGTTTAAACATAAGCCCCGCCGTGCGCAACTCTTGAAATACACATGACAAATTCTCAATAGCATTTTCAAAATCCCGGCCTGGTACAATAATATCGTCTAAATATACCAGTGCTTTCTCAAATCTTTGATTTTTTTAATACCTGTTCCATCATCCTTTGGAACGTAAAGTTTGAGTGACTTAATCCCATAGGCATTCTTCGAAACTGATATTGGCCTTTGCCCGGGACAGTAAATGCGGTCAAATATTAATGTTTTGGTGCCATTTTTATTTGGAAATACCCGCTTACTAAATCAAGAAATGAAAAAAAAAAGTCCATAGAGACATTCGATTGTATCGTCAATCCTGGGTAAACTACAATATGTTGTATTAATAGTGTTTTTGTTTAGTTCTCGAAAGTCTCTCGATTTCTTCTTCACCAAGCAAATAGGCGCATTATCTCAGGCCGAATCTGAGACAGAATTCGATGACTATTTTGTCCGCCATTACTAATGCGGTATGTGATTTAGTAGGATATGCTTCCATCCATTTTGTATAATTATCTCCAATCACAATTATATACTCATTTTCGTTCTCAGATTTGGTCAAAGGGCCCATAATATCTAGCACTACTATTGAAAGTGGGCCCGTCGCCCGAAATTGACCTAATGTAGCTTTACCTCTCCCAGGGTTAGGGTTAACTCGTGCACATAAATCACATTGTTTACACCTCCTAGCAATGTCCTTTGAGATAGTCGGACAATAAAACCTTCTTTCTAAAGTACGATCTCTTTCTAAATGAGCCGACATTCTATTTTCATGTAATTGCGAAAAGATTTCTTTTCTTATGGCAAAAGGAATTGGAAAGTATCCTGTTGCCGGTCATCACTGGATTTTCTATATAACAAGTTGTTCACAACAGAAAGGTTTTCCTATCGATTACAATAAGTTTTGGTATCCTCATTGTTGGTAACCATCTCTGATTTTGGGGGTCTTTCTACAGCAAATTGCTTAGCCTGCAACATATATTTTATACTTGTGCTTCTTCTTGAAGAGAAATTAATTGCTCATTTGACCATACATTTAACCAATTTGTTACTTCTGTTTCAGACTCATGGTCATCGAATGAATCGTCACTACTCGAGTGCATTTACATGGCACTGATCATACCTATCATTGGGACGTACTGGACTAACTACACTACCTGTGACGACTTTAGTATACCAATCGGGCAGACGAGGCCCGTGTTACTCACATTTCATTTCATCTGTAGTGAAAACATCAACTGGGTTCATTTCCTTTACAGTACATTCAAAGAAAAGCAACCCACTATTTCCCGTCTTCAGACAATTTTGATCTAAGGGAGGCAATTCTTCCGGTCTTAAGCAAGGGACCAAGGAAGGTACTACTATCTTAGCACTGGAATTGTTCTGGTTTGTAACAGAATTATCCCCGGTACCTGTATGCCTAGACTCGTGTGAATCTGAGTGTGTCTCATTCTGTGTTGAAAATAAAGACATTATGTACCAATTATCTATGTCTTCCTTATGAGAAGTGTCCCCCTCACTAACATGTTTGCATTCTTCGCATTGCGGGAACTCACACTTTTTATTTGATTTAGGTGACATGAAATCTGCAGTCACATGCTGGCGACCTGGACGATAAATAAGTTCGAAATCGAATGATTCAAATAAAGAGATCCACCTAGCCATGATACCATCTACTTCTTTAAACTTCCTTAGATAAAACAAAGGGTCATGGTCTACTCGCAATGTAAACTGTTTTGCTAAGAGATAGTGTTTAAAGTATTTCATAAAATACAATGCACTGAACATTTCCCGTTTTGTAGTATAATAGTTCTGCTGTGACGTATTTAGGGTTTTGCTACCGTGTGCTATGGCATGTTCTATTCCGTTTTGAGCTTGCAAAATCACTCCCCCTCTTGCGAAATTGCTTGCATCCGTATCCAGGAGTAAGTGACCAGTATCGTTTGGAAATGCCAAAACTGGGGCCTCTATCATGCTTTGTTTAAGCACATTGAATGATTGCTCTGGTTCGTCATTCCACTCAAATTTAGCATTATGTCTTGTTAATCTGTTCAGGGGTAGGGCTTTTTTTTGCAAAGTCGGGTATAAGTCTTCTAAAATAACCAGTAAAACCTAGAAAACATTTTATCTCTTTTCTTGTTGTAGGTCTTAAGGCATTGACCTTCTCAGGGTCACAAGTTACGCCTTCTTCAGATACTAAATGTCCTAAATAAACAACTGATTTCTGAAACAGCCTGCATTTCGTGGGTTTTAACATAAGCCCCGCCGTGAGCAACTCTTGAAATACACATGACAAATTCTCAATAGCATTTTCAAAATCCCGGCCTGGTACAATAATATCGTCTAAATATACCAGTGCTTTCTCAAATCTTTGATTTTTTTAATACCTGTTCCATCATCCTTTGGAACGTAAAGTTTGAGTGACTTAATCCCATAGGCATTCTTCGAAACTGATATTGGCCTTTGCCCGGGACAGTAAATGCGGTCAAATATTTATGTTTTGGTGCCTTTTTTATTTGGAAATACCCGCTTACTAAATCAAGACATGAAAAAAAAAAGTCCATAGAGACAATCGATTGTATCGTCAATCCTGGGTAAACTACAATATGTTGTATTAATAGTGTTTTTGTTTAGTTCTCGAAAGTCTCTCGATTTCTTCTTCACCAAGCAAATAGGCGCATTATCTCAGGCCGAATCTGAGACAGAATTCGGTGACTATTTTGTCCGCCATTACTAATGCGGTATGTGATTTAGTAGGATATGCTTCCATCCATTTTGTATAATTATTTCCAATCACAATTATATACTCATTTTCGTTCTCAGATTTGGTCAAAGGGCCCATAATATCTAGCACTACTATTAAAAGTGGGCCCGTCGCCCGAAATTGACCTAATGTAGCTTTACCTCTCCCAGGGTTAGGGTTAACTCGTGCACATAAATCACATTGTTTACACCTCCTAGCAATGTCCTCTGAGATAGTGGGACAATAAAACCTTCTTTCTAAAGTACGATCTCTGCCTAAATGAGCCGACATTCTATTTTCATGTAATTGCGAAAAGATTTCTTTTCTTATGGCAAAAGGAATTGGAAAGTATCCTGTTGCCGGTCATCACTGGATTTTCTATATAACAAGTTGTACACAACAGAAAGGTTTTCCCATTGATTACAATAAGTTTTGGTATCCTCATTGTTGGTAACCATCTCTGATTTTGGGGGTCTTTCTACAGCAAATTGCTTAGCCTGCAACATATATTTTATACTTGTGGTTTCTTCTTGAAGAGAAATTAATTGCTCTTTTGACCATACTTTTAACCAATTTGTTACTTCTGTTTCAGACGCATGGTCATCGAATGAATCGTTACTACTCGAGTGCATTTACATGGCACTGATCATACCTATCATTGGGACGTACTGGACTAACTACACTACCTGTGACGACTTTAGTATACCAATCGGGCAGACGAGGCCCGTGTTACTCACATTTCATTTCATCTGTAGTGAAAACATCAACTGGGTTCATTTCCTTTACAGTACATTCAAAGAGAAGCAACCCACTATTCCCCGTCTTCAGACAATTTTGATCTAAGGGAGGCAATTCTTCCGGTCTTAAGCAAGGGACCAAGGAAGGTAATACTATCTTAGCACTGGAATTGTTCTGGTTTGTAACAGAATTATCCCCGGTACCTGTATGCCTAGACTCGTGTGAATCTGAGTGTGCCTCATTCTGTGTTGAAAATAAAGACAGTATGTACCAATTATCTATGTCTTCCTTATGAGAGGTGTCCCCCTCACTAACATGTTTGCATTCTTCGCATTGCGGGAACTCACACTTTTTATTTGATTTAGGTGACATGAAATCTGCAGTCACATGCTGGCGACCTGGACGATAAATAAGTTCGAAATCGAATGATTCAAATCAAGAGATCCACCTAGCCATGATACCATCTACTTCTTTAAACTTCCTTAGATAAAACAAAGGGTCATGGTCTACTCGCAATGTAAGTATTTCATAAAATACAATGCACTGAACATTTCCCGTTTTGTAGTATAATAGTTCTGCTGTGACGTATTTAGGGTTTTGCTACCGTGTGCTATGGCATGTTCTATTCCGTTTTGAACTTGCAAAATCACTCCCCCTCTTGCGAAATTGCTTGCATCCGTATCCAGGATTAAGTGACCAGTATCGTTTGGAAATGCCAAAACTGGGGCCTCTATCATGCTTTGTTTAAGCACATTGAATGATTGTTCTGGTTCGTCATTCCACTCAAATTTAGCATTATGTCTTGTTAATCTGTTCAGGGGTAGGGCTTTTTTTTGCAAAGTCGGGTATAAGTCTTCTAAAATAACCAGTAAAACCTAGAAAACATTTTATCTCTTTTCTTGTTGTAGGTCTTAAGGCATTGACCTTCTCAGGGTCACAAGTTACGCCTTCTTCAGATACTAAATGTCCTAAATAAACAACTGATTTCTGAAACAGCCTGCATTTCGTGGGTTTTAACATAAGCCCCGCCGTGCGCAACTCTTGAAATACACATGACATATTCTCAATAGCATTTTCAAAATCCCGGCCTGGTACAATAATATCGTCTAAATATACCAGTGCTTTCTCAAATCTTTGATTTTTTTAATACCTGTTCCATCATCCTTTGGAACGTAAAGTTTGAGTGACTTAATCCCATAGGCATTCTTCGAAACTGATATTGGCCTTTGCCCGGGACAGTAAATGCGGTCAAATATTTATGTTTTGGTGCCATTTTTTTTTGGAAATACCCGCTTACTAAATCAAGACATGAAAAAAAAAGTCCATAGAGACATTCGATTGTATCGTCAATCCTGGGTAAACTACAATATGTTGTATTAATAGTGTTTTTGTTTAGTTCTCAAAAGTCTCTCGATTTCTTCGATACCAAGCAAATAGGCGCATTATCTCAGGCCGAATCTGAGACAGAATTCGATGACTATTTTGTCCGCCATTACTAATGCGGTATGTGATTTAGTAGGATATGCTTCCATCCATTTTGTATAATTATCTCCAATCACAATTATATACTCATTTTCGTTCTCAGATTTGGTCAAAGGGCCCATAATATCTAGCACTACTATTGAAAGTGGGCCCGTCGCCAGAAATTGACCTAATGTAGCTTTACCTCTCCCAGGGTTAGGGTTAACTCGTGCGCATAAATCACATTGTTTACACCTCCTAGCAATGTCCTCTGAGATAGTCGGACAATAAAACCTTCTTTCTAAAGTACGATCTCTTTCTAAATGAGCCGACATTCTATTTTCATGTAATTGCGAAAAGATTTCTTTTCTTATGGCAAAAGGAATTGGAAAGTATCCTGTTGCCGGTCATCACTGGATTTTCTATATAACAAGTTTTTCACAACAGAAAGGTTTTCCCATTGATTACAATAAGTTTTGGTATCCTCATTGTTGGTAACCATCTCTGATTTTGGGGGTCTTTCTACAGCAAATTGCTTAGCCTGCAACATATATTTTATACTTGTGCTTTCTTCTTGAAGAGAAAGTAATTGCTCATTTGACCATACTTTTAACCAATTTGTTACTTCTGTTTCAGACGCATGGTCATCGAATGAATCGTCACTACTCGAGTGCATTTACATGGCACTGATCATACCTATCATTGGGACGTACTGGACTAACTACACTACCTGTGACGACTTTAGTATACCAATCGGGCAGACGAGGCCCGTGTTACTCACATTTCATTTCATCTGGGTTCATTTCCTTTACAGTACATTCAAAGAGAAGCAACCCACTATTCCCCGTCTTCAGACAATTTTGATCTAAGGGAGGCAATTCTTCCGGTCTTAAGCAAGGGACCAAGGAAGGTAATACTATCTTAGCACTGGAATTGTTCTGGTTTGTAACAGAATTATCCCCGGTACCTGTATGCCTAGACTCGTGTGAATCTGAGTGTGTCTCATTCTGTGTTGAAAATATAGACATTATGTACCAATTATCTATGTCTTCCTTATGAGAAGTGTCCCCCTCACAAACATATTTGCATTCTTCGCATTGCGGGAACTCACACTTTTTATTTGATTTAGGTGACATGAAATCTGCAGTCACATGCTGGCGACCTGGACGATAAATAAGTTCGAAATCGAATGATTCAAATAAAGAGATCCACCTAGCCATGATACCATCTACTTCTTTAAACTTCCTTAGATAAAACAAAGGGTCATGGTCTACTCGCAATGTAAACTGTTTTGCTAAGAGATAGTGTTTAAAGTATTTCATAAAATACAATGCACTGAACATTTCCCGTTTTGTAGTATAATAGTTCTGCTGTGACGTATTTAGGGTTTTGCTACCGTGTGCTATGGCATGTTCTATTCCGTTTTGAACTTGCAAAATCACTCCCCCTCTTGCGAAATTGCTTGCATCCGTATCCAGGATGAAGTGACCAGTATCGTTTGGAAATGCCAAAACTGGGGCCTCTATCATGCTTTGTTTAAGCACATTGAATGATTGTTCTGGTTCGTCATTCCACTCAAATTTAGCATTATGTCTTGTTAATCTGTTCCGGGGTAGAGCTTTTCTTTGCAAAGTCGGGTATAAGTCTTCTAAAATAACCAGTAAAACCTAGAAAACATTTTATCTCTTTTCTTGTTGTAGGTCTTAAGGCATTGACATTCTCAGGGTCACAAGTTACGCCTTCTTCAGATACTAAATGTCCTAAATAAACAACTGATTTCTGAAACAGCCTGCATTTCGTGGGTTTTAACATAAGCCCCGCCGTGTGCAACTCTTGAAATACACATGACATATTCTCTATAGCATTTTCAAAATCCCGGCCTGGTACAATAATATCGTCTAAATATACCAGTGCTTTCTCAAATCTTTGATTTTTTTAATACCTGTTCCATCATCCTTTGGAACGTAAAGTTTGAGTGACTTAATCCCATAGGCATTCTTCGAAACTGATAATGGCCTTTGCCCGGTACAGTAAATGCGGTCAAATATTTATGTTTTGGTGCCATTTTTATTTGGAAATACCCGCTTACTAAATCAAGACATGAAAAAAAAAGTCCATAGAGACAATCGATTGTATTGTCAATCCTGGGTAAACTACAATATGTTGTATTAATAGTGTTTTTGTTTAGTTCTCGAAAGTCTCTCGATTTCTTCTTCACCAAGCAAATAGGCGCATTATAGGGCCTAGTGCTGGGTTCAATTACACCCTGTTCTAACATTTTGTCTACCTCCTTGTTTACTTCTTTCCTAAGAAACACGGGGAACTCTAATCCACGCCTACTAGACTCCGCAACCGCCTCCAAAAAGAGGTGATAATACGACGTTTCGGAGACACGTCCGATGCGGTTGCGGAGTGTAAATTGAAGCAGCAACCGTACGGTAAGTGTGCATTTAATATGTTCCTTTTTTCGGCCCTAACTTGATCTTTTTCAAAAATCGGGGAATGTGGTACGATGTAGGAATGTTTTCCCTTCCTGTTTCATGTGTTGGTTTCGAAATATATTGAAAAATATGGTCTGTTGAATTGTCATAAGTCAATCGACGAGGGTAATTTTCTCAACTGGACATGGTTTTTAATCCGTTTTTCTGCTGTTTTATGAGAAATCCGCCCAAAAATGAGGTCTATGACTTTGAAATCAACTATCTTTCATCGTTCAATGAAAACAATTCAATCGAATATAAATTGAAGAGAATTATGGTCATTTTTTATGAAGAGGCGGTGGCGGAGAGTAAGAGGCGGATTCGGAGAGTAAGAGGCGGTTTCTGAGACATATACTCTATATAATAGATCTATACTGATTTTAATTGATAAGTAAGGTATCAATACAATTGTTTATGATGAATTATTTGTGCAAATACATGTTACTGGTCCTACACATCATTGAACAATAAGTCTTAGTCGCTACTAAATTTACCGAATCTTCCGTAAACTGCACGATGCACCTATAGTTGATCTGGTCCGAAATCGCGTAATAGATGCAAATGAATTCTAAATAAATGATAAGCACATTCATTTAGTACAATCCTCTATCAATAATAGTACTGGGTGCGTTCTTATAAACTTTAAAAAACTTTAATTCATTTTGCATCAATTTCAAAGCCGATCTTATATCTTTTATTATCATCCTAATAATTATTTACCGAGGATCAGATGATTCCCAGAAATATATTTTTAGCTAAAAGGTCATCAACAATGTGCATCTATCGTCAAGTGTACACTGTTAGGCATGAAATGGAACAACTTTTTTTGATTTGCCAAATTACACTTTACGTAATGTATAACAAACTGCATTGTATGTATAACATAAATGTGTAATTCAAAATAAAGTAGAAATCTATTAACTTTAAACAAAAAACAATTTTATAAAATAACTACATTTTCTGTCAATTGTAAAAAATGTGTGTTTCATTCCATGCCTACCTGACTATAGTACATACTGGTATTGTATTGAACAAATGCCATTCTAAACATACACCGGCAGTAGTAAGGGAAAGGTCGGGGGAGTAAGGAATGAATGTGCAGGTGGAGTTAAGGTGCAGGGTGCAGGTGTTATAATTCTATTGTTGCGATAATTGATTGTTTACCTTGCATGGAAGTGTGAAATGCTAATATTGACACGTTTGAATAGGCGAGTAAGTACATTAAGGCGATAGTATTTCCTATTTTCAATGATGAAACAAAGAAATAATTTTAATACACAAAATGAAAAATGTAACAAGTGAAAACATTTCATCATATTTACGGAGATGCTCACAGTAAGTTCCGGTGCAACAACTCCAGTTTTCAAACCAACGAACAAGTGTTCAGCGATTGATTAGTAGTAACTAAGTTTAATACAATACAAGACAGTATCATGGATACATTGGAGATCTCCGAAATGAGTATTGAGCAAACTGATGCGATAAGCAAATGACAATTTGCATTACGTTAATGATCTTGTGTCACGAATATTTAGCGTCGTACGTTATATCGTTTCATAGATTTAGGTATGACATGAGTTTAGCTTCTGAACATTTGATTACCATATTGTCGAGACATTTGCACAAAAACAGAGAGGAAGAAGGAGGCAAAGAAAATTCAAAAGCACACTCGAATGCAGATATTTGACCGAAAGAATAGATGAGTGATTCATTCAATAGTCAAGACTTTAATATTTCAACGGCGGGAAGTGATGCAGAAACAGGAAAGATTTCAGAGACAAATGATTCTGAGGCGACTTTGTCGGCTGCGTCGCCTAGTGACGGCATTATACGGATATATCGAACCAGCCAAGTAGCAATTTCGACGGAAGTCATTCAAAGAATAGTACTTATGTTAGCCGTAGTCCTTGGTACGAGTCGGAATCGTTAGTGAAATTTGTAACACCTTGTTCTATGAGTCTCATAGGTATGAGCGGTAGCGGGAAAACAACATATATTAAACAGTTAATGGAACAAGCAGACGGCATATTTACAGAGGCGCCAATTAGAATTGTATATTGCTACAATATTTACCAACAAATCTTTTCTGACATGGGTAACTGTGAGAAACATATGTTTCTATCAGGGAGTCCACGACCGTGACACAATTGAAAAGTGGGCATTGTCAGAGCGCCATCTTATGCTTGTATTCGACGATTTATACCAGGAAATAATTTAAAGTAAAGCTATATGTGAATTGACAATTATGTTGTTACATCATCTACGCATTTCCTGTCTGTTCACTTCACATAACATATTTATG